>BLKR01000158.1:0-600000 GCA_011170035.1 Teleogryllus occipitalis
ATATATATATATACATATATATATATATATACATACATATATATATAATATTCTGTATTTAAAATAAAGACCCAAATATATTGAAAAACCTAGTATTTCTGATATGTCTGAGTATTTATGAAAAAGCTAGTATTCCTGAGTGGCCCCACCCAGGCTTAAATGGTGAGGTTTCCATGAAGGGTAACTGTGTTACGGCGGGATCCGGAAACCAGCCTGAAGGTGTTTTTGGCTCTGGAAGATGGTGCGGGTAAAAACCCAGAGCTTAGGTGCCCACCTGGCGGAGCAATTTCTCTGGTGGAATAAGCAAAACTGTGGAGTAATAGCTCACGCAGGATGCTCACTGGCCTAAAGTTGGGGCAAAACCTCGCACAGGGAAAACCGACTGCCTGAGGAACTGAGGTTCCTTAGTGTAGGTTGTAAACGTCCACTCGGACCCTAGTTTCTCAGTGGTACTCATGTCTCTAGCACCAAACTGGGAGCAGTGAGAAGGCGGTGCTAAGCTCCTGGTTACTGGGCTCGCCCGGTAGCCCATCAGTTCAGCCCCGCCAGCCTTTGGGAAGGATTGGATGCGGGTCTTCTCCCAAACCCACTTGTAGAAGTCCCACAAGGAACTCGAATCTCCAGTCATATTGTTCTAGATTCCTGCGATACTCACGTCGTTAGTGTCGAGGGGCGCAGTGATGCGGGTTGAAGGCCCCGAGTCTCCCGGACCTTAGTCCGGGTGGTCTCCAGAGGGGCACATGGCTTCTTCGTGTGGCAGTGGTCGATAGTCGGGAGTCGTCCCGGTGCACTGTGAATGGCGCTAAATCAGGCTCCGATGCTTACCCGGACAGCCAGCAGCCCTGAGCTGGCAGGGAGGCCCTACCGAGTCTTAAATGGAGAGGTGCCCCCGCGTTCCAGTGCTGCGATTCGACGTAGCCAGATGCCAGCCCGATGGCATACTTGTGTACACAATTTGCTTCTTACCAGGTTACGGATACGGACATATCTCTAAAAATGAACAATTATTTTTCTGTTCTTGGGAAGCTTCCCTCGTAAAGATCATTTTCACAAATAATATCCTCTCATTCGGAGACTTTTTGTGTGGTACTGCAAACCTTCCTCGCGCTGGTTGGTGCATTTGTTGCTATCGCATTGTTCACACAATAATATGATCTGCTCTGGCGATAGATTTATAATCGAGTTTGCAAGATCACTTCAAGGGGCATGTAGGCCTTCATGGATTACCTAGAGTGCAGACCCTGTCGTTATACCCCATGCCGAACCGGTACCCAAACAAAACGGGCCCACAGACCGCGTGCGATCTTTCCTTCATCTTCCTTCTTTTGTCCTCACTCCTTACTTCCACTAACATGCACTACACTACCACACAAACTGGGACACCTGTGGGAAGCTTGGAGATTGTCCCGGCCAAAGCGGGGCCCCGCTTATTGGAGATAGCATGTTGGGGGAAACCCCACAAGCCTATACTACGTAGGTGGACGCTGTATCTTGCACACAGCAGGGAAAGAACCCTGCTCCTCCCGCGATAAAAGCATCACACACTACACTTACGGAACTAACTACTTTAGCCGTTGACGTGTCCAGAAACCCCAGTCAATGAATCCATCGTCAATGGTTTGCCCAGCTGCAACGCGCGTTCGCCCAGAGACCCGCGTCGCGACGGCGCACCTGGAAGTCGCACACAAGGCCCCACCGGCGTCTTTCCGCCACGCCCCTCCCCCCTCCCCCCTCCGCCGCCGGCTTTGCCTTACGCGTACGTGACGTGACTGGTGTTGCGATTCCGAGGGATTGGCTGCGAGACACTTGCGCAACGCCTCCCTCGCGACGACAGTGTCAAGGAATAACTATGATCTAGTCGCGTCCCAGTACCACGCCTTTCCCCGCCCCCTTTTGTAAGTTCCGTATTCTCGGGAATTCTTTCGAGATGTTCACAAACTTCTAGGGGAAATATATGTGCGGAGCGATGTGTTTGTCTTGAGTTTTATGATTTTCAAATTTTGAATTGATGGTAATTCTACATTTTAGTTAAAGCTGGAAATTCATTAACGAGCACTCAAGGTTTCAACTGGGCTCAATGAAGTTTTCGGACACGTGAAGTGGTCTCCTTAGTGTAATGAATGTGTTTTATCACGGTGGAGGTGATTTCCAACCCGCTGGATGGTGAAATCCGGCGCCAATTTATAAGTCGGCTAGCGGGGAATTTCCCTCTCGAGGTACTTCATACTGTGGGGCATCGCCGCAGCCAGGACAAGCTCTAACCTCCTGACGTGTATGGTACAGTAGTGTAGAGAGGAAGGGACAAGAAAGAGGAAAGCAACATTTTGTGCCGTCTGTGGCCCGTTTGTTAGGCTACTGCCCCGACTTTCGTCTGACGTTGATTGGAGGAACCACGAAAAAGTTCTGAGCAGTCGACCACAAGACTTCTTTTTCTCAATTATTTATAATATATCTTGTAATTTTTAATAGTACTTTACTTATAATATATATAGTAATATTTCTAGCCGATTCTCTGCTTTTACCCGGCTAATCGGATGATAATGGTTGCGCCATCATAAGATGCTTATTAAATGAACTATAAAAATGCACCAGCGATTTTACTTGATTCTGTAATGCAGGCCACACATAATTTTCCCAATACGATGACGAGTTAACTGATGGTGACGTTCGTGAAATAGAAGGGTTTTCAATATGACGTTATAAAGGTCTTGATGTTTCTTGACGGCAAAAAACCGAAACAGAGTGTATCAAATTTCAACGGAACAAAAGGAAAAAAAGACGCTATGCCAAGGAGTTTGTGGACAGAGATCAGAAAACACCATTCCCTAATTGAATTGTAAATGCATTACTGTTTTTCCTGGTCATCGTTACGCATGAAATTCTTGAGAAAATTTGTACCCGAAGAGGAAAGACTTGTTCTCATTTCTCCGTAGACCTTCGAATAGTAATTACTCTGCTGACTAGAAAATGAAAACATTTCTGAGAAGAAAGTGAGTTCCGTTGCTTGTTTTAGTGCAACGTTCTTCGAAATCACGTATTGACAAAACAAGCAGCTCCAGTTTCTGTTTCTGCTATAAGGTGAGCAGGTGGTCATCCACAAGGGCATGTGCACGGCTTCTCAGATATTTTGTTGTCTATTCGCTCTTCCTTCACTCAAAAAATGTCCCCGATTTAATTGTAAGATGCGGTCCACCTCGACAACTAAGTCATTCATTATCGTATCTTTTAAAATATAACACCAATAAAATTAATACAAATTGTTTTACTGCTACGTAATTTATTTTTACTTATTGTAAGTGTGGTACGTCTGTTAGTCGCAATCGTTTCAAATTCTGTTGAAGGGTTCAAGCACCCATTACACGGGGAGAGGGGGTTAAAATACTCCAAATTTGTATTACATTAATTACAGGCTGCTCTTTCAGAGCTCCGAAGAAAATTTCGAATCATCCTGTACAATTTTCAATTTGGCCGTGGCCGACTTCGACTCGCAAGCTCTCACACCCGCTGTTTTGCAGTCCTAGTTTTTTGGGGTAAATATTCTTATTTAAGTTGTTTGTTGTATTTTTCACAAAATGTATCTTATTTTAACATTGTTTTTCTACCTGGTGAAGTCTTAAGAAATCAAATCTTTTAGCTTAGAGTAACTGGGTTATGAAGAGTGGAAATTTCAACCAAGAACCGCACCGATCGTGATGATCAGTATCCGACGAAAATCATCATCGTTTAGGTTCACCATTTTCTCTCATTAAGATGCCGTCCCTTTGAATTTTAATATTGTTCCTTTATCAAAAAGCTCACCTAAATCAAGACTCAATAGCCAGTGTTTTGTTCGTCATTACGAAACAAGTTATCTTTTTGACATTTCGCCTTCATATGGTACTTCTTCAGTTGTTGGCGGTGACGCTACAAAATCACCTCAGTCCGCGTGATTATTCTGTGGTCGCCACCTACCCCGTGGTCGTGAAGTTCTGATTGCTACTTTCCGCTACCCCATTGCCACCGCAATGCTCAACCACAGCTACTGCCTGCGGTGCACGTAACCGGAACACCATCTACGAGACACCAGAATCACACTCGGGTGCCACACCGTTAGCTGAATCGAGAAATGACTTTTGTCACAAAGAAAAAAGAAACTAAATAGAGGAAACTTAATTTGACGTTTGGAGATTTCTTTCTTTTCTGTTCGCAGAAATGTTCAAGCTACAGTGAGAAATGCTTGGTGCAAAATATATGGGATGGTATTTTTTCTTGTTTCTTTTGCAAACTATTATTTAAGGATTAGATGACCTGAAGTTCCTCGTAGCGTTGAACACATTGCAAAACGCATTTACCCACACTAAACTTGCCAAAACTAAATTGTTAACAAACTCAACATTTGTATTCAACTTTTTCGCCATCTTCGTAGGGAAGAAAAAATGTCATGATCACAGCGTTGTATTTAAATAATGTTTGTTGCGCCCAAAGAGTACCATACTATGTATGAGGATCCTGTATTAGGAAGATCGTTTCATTTTTTCAGATTTTGATTCATTAAATTTTAATAAAATTTTCATTTTGATATTACGTATGTTTGATGCGAATATTGAACAGATGAATACAGCGAAGAAGAATATTACGATTGTTGTTAATGTTATGCTGTTATCTGCGAGTAACTAGATTTCGAAATTCACGCGGCAGCGGTCACAATGGAAGCAGGACTTCAAATCCCTCTCCTGTTTTTATGCCAAACCATTCTTAAAGTATTAGATGGCCTGAAATTCCTCAAGAGCAGCGCTGAACACACTGTAAAACGTATTTACCAACACTAAACTAGTGTAACTCTAAACTTATAAAACTAAATTATCAACAAATTCAACATTTGTACTCAACTTCTTCAAAATCATCATACGGAAAAAAATTGTCATGATCAGTGTCGTATTTAAACAATGCCTTTGCGCCAAAAAGATATCTTACTACGTATGAAGATGCTACAGAGGTATTGTTTTCATTTCTTCATATTTTGATTCATTAAATTTTAATAAAAATAAATTTAGTATTTTTCTATTTTCATCTTGATATTACATATATTTGACATGAATTTGATGGTTCAATATGATATTGAACAGATGAAAATTGCGAAGGAGAATATTACATAACTAGCGGTGTTAATATCTCGCTCGTTAAGGAACTAGATTTCGAAGTTCCCGCGCCAGCGGTCACGAGCCTTGGAATTCCTGTTTTCACTTTGATATTACATGTATCTGGTATAAATTTAATTGTCCAATATGATATTGAACAGATGAAAATAGCGAAGGAGAATTTTACATTACTAGCGCTGTTAATATCTCGCTCTCGTTAAGTAACTAGATTTCGAAGTTCCCGCGGCGGGCGCGGGCCTTCGAATTCCTCTCGTGTGTTGCGTCGCCGCGCTGCGCAGGCCCCCGCCGCCGGGGTGGAGGGGGGTGAGGACGGGGAGGACAGGGGAACAAGAGGCTGCGCACGTGCCCAGGTGTGGCGGCGGCGGCGACTGGAATTCCTGCGCCGCACGTGAAGGTTACGCGGCGCCCCTAGGACTGTCCTCCTTCGCACGACACACGCCGCGCCGCTCCTTTGGACGAGGCACGCAGCAGGGCTTCGGTCGACACGATATGCACGGCTGATACCAATGGAATATACATCGACATTCCCAATATTGAACGATAGTGAAAATTTAGAAAAAAAATGATAGTCAAGCACCGACATATCACTACAGGATTTGATGTGACTAATGACAGTTATTCTTCACGCATTAGATCCTTCTTCGTCTTCTCTCTAGGGCTTTTATCCCGCCAACAGCCGGCTACCCTTTACGCCCCGATGGGACGCATATTCGACCATACACTAGCCCAACACACTTGCGGGCTCCTCTGATCTGGGGTCAGCAGAACTTGAGGATCTCCGCGACAACAGATACAAAGTCAAGGGACAAACAACCATGCCCAAGGCGGGACTTGAACCCGCGACCCTTCGGTCCGAAGCGCTGAGTCGGTACTCGCTCTTAGCCACCTCGGCCATCCAGGTCGGCATTAGATCCAAATTCCCCAAAGACCTCTTTCGTTCTCGCTAATTCAAAAATCATTCGCCACAATTTCCCACAAAACACACCCCTCCACTTCTAAACAATAAATGCAAACTTCCTTTAGTCAAGTTACACAAAAATGAAATTTTTAAAATAGTGAAGGGTTATACCAAGACTCCCATTTGCCTGAGGATGACCAAGTAAATTATATGTAACATTATACCCGTCAAAATCCCCGAAAGACAAAAGTCGAACGCGAAGAAAAAAATTTTAAAAAAAGACAGTTATCAAAAGGGAGCTCGGGCTCGCCATTGCGGACAGCATGATCGATCTTCAGCGCATGCGCAGATGCACAAAAGTGATGTGAAACTTTAACTGCGCATGCGCAGAAGATTGATATTGCTCTAACGTTTGAGGGTGTGCGAATTCTCTAATAAGCTACTCTTCCGCTAACGTCATAACCATTATTAAGCGGCCACTTCCATTCATGGCTATTTTTTCGGAATCATTGATGACCGCTTAGGTTACGTTTCACTGTAATATTTTTAATTAAAAAATAACTAGCGGAAGTACCTCGCGTAGCCCGAGTAGGAACTTATCTCAACCATCGTCTAGTCAGGAAGAGAATGAATTATCTGCAGAGTATTTCCACCCCATCCCGCTCGTATAAAATACAATGGGTGTTGGCTACCCAAAAGTAAAGTGGATTATCATTGCACATTGACAGCCAATCATTGAATTTATGTCAATGACAGCCAATCATTGAATTTATGTCAAGATACAATGTTAGACAACGATTTATTCTCATATCAAAATGTATTAAATTCGATTATGCCGTTCAGGAGGAGTTTGTCACCGGATATTGTCACTTTCATTTGTTTTTATTTTTTGTTTTTTATACTTTTTTGTACACTTTTTGGCGGGTAAGACAGTGGAATTAATGAACTGAAAGAAGTTTCTACAGAAAAGAATTGTTATCAATAAAAGATGTGATTGTTACAATTCATGAGTGATACGCTCAGTCATCTACTTTTCCGATAACTTCACAGTACCTTTGGTAACGATGTTCTGATATTACCAATTCACTAGCCTGCATACCGATGCTGTTATAGTCGAAAATTGAAATATTGATACTTTATGTATCGAAGTATAACACATCGCCTCTAGTTCAGACAGTTCGGAGAACAGGTCGGCAAGCCATGGGCTCACGCTTTGGGAGGGGCTTCGGAACTTGCAAATGCAGGCATCTGCTTGGCTCCGGCTTGCGTTTCAGAGGTTGCCAACTGCGACGGTCGGGTTGTTACGAATTCTGGACATTTTCAGCGCACTGACTTAAATTTCAGGCCAACATGATTCTCTCGTGACAGGAGTGGATTAGCCAAAGTTTTTGGGTAGGCTAGATTCGATATAACTTCATAAAAAGTTTGCAGTACCTAAGTAAATAATAAATAATTATAGAAGTAACGAGGTAGATAATGAAGCAGTTTCTTTTGAATGAATTATGTACTTCTTTGTCTTATTGGTCTATACATGCGACTTTTTGTACTTTTCAATTAATTTTCTAATGGTTAACGATCTCTTTGAGCTTGTTTTTATCGTTTTTGCTCTACACGTGTCTGTTGTTACTTTAATCGCGTTGTTTCCATCAACTATGATTTTGAGAATCAACATTTCCTCGTTGGTCAATCCTTTACAATGCGAACTTTCCTCTTTCCTCGGACCAGCAAGTACGACTGAACTCCAAAGAATACAAAAAATACTAAGGAGTTGCGTAACGTCTAATGTATTTGGTTTGCAACGTTACGTAATCAACAAAATATATCTTTTATTCATTTCGAAAGTGCATAATAAGCAGAAAACACGAATACGTTCTGGTAATTCACATAAATACATCATGCGTTTCATCTTCACTATTATATTTGTTTTCAGGAAACAATTTTGGATGTACATTATTCTTCACTTCCGTAATAATTTAAAGCACACCTGCGTATATCTTTAAGTGGGCTTCATGAATTTTCTTATTGTCGAATTTCCGATTTTCTTTTCACCTTTTCAGGCTACCTTTGATTTCAAGATTTGATGTGATTTGATTGATTTGGGCAAAAACACAGTAAAAACTGTATATGACGTATGGGGGAGAAGCATATTTGCGCATGTTTTCTTGAGTACCAGAAACTCCTCCCAACATTTTAACGATAATTAGTTGAACTTTAAAACAATAATAATAATATTAATAATAGTAATAATAATAATAGTAATAATAATAAAACAATTTTAGAAAAGCGGGAGATTATCATTTGAAAAACTAGACGTTTTCGTTCCCGAGTAATAGAAAACTATTTGCAACGATAAACGAACTGCAGATTTGATTTTTCTACATTGTTAAAAATATAGTAACTCACCTTCGGCTCTACACGCACAACAAGCAAAAGGAGAACGCAACAAAACGTGCACATAGTGAAGCTACATTTAATAACACCTTTGATAACATATCTTCACATATATCGTTTATCCCTGTTGGGTGAACAGAACTATTAAGCAACCAACTCACTCACAATGCCATCTCCTCCGTACCAGAAAACAATAGAGGAATTCATCATCACAACGCTCCAGAAATCAATTAATTGCATTTAAGAGCCTAAGGCAAAGTAATTCGGTACGTAAAATGTTTGGATTGATTAAAGCGAATGAGCTACCGAGCGTTATCCCTCAACTAGCGATGAACCTCTGCTTTGGGAAAAACGATTGCTTGCCTAGATTGACTTCGGAGACGGGAGACACTCAAGGACCAAAAGGTGCGTATTGAGGTCGCGGAAAATAATTGACCAATTTTATATTTTTGATAATTCAAGCGAAAACCCTCTTGTTTTCTTTGTTTTTCAACTGTTTGGCGGAAATGGAAACGGTCGTTTCTACTTTTAAAGGAGAAAAGAGACATTAACCATGGAACACTGCGAGCTTATTCAATATGTGGTGTATGTCAGAAATCACACATTGTGTGGGTTATAATGAGGTTATCCGATCATTTGCAAAACAAAATAGTTCGTCGCGCCGTAGTTGTGAGTTTAAGTGCAAAAGTTAAGTTTAAAACCTTATGTCGGTCTGGTTCTAAGGTTGGAATTTAAACATGATAAACCACATGGAAACACTTTTGAAATCTAAGCAACTGAACATTTCGGTTTAACAGATTTAAGTGAGCTACGAGAACAAGACAAATTTCAGGGAAAACCGTGATCCGTAACCGTAACTGTTCGAGTTCAGTGTTCGTTCTGTTCACACTGCAATAGTTAGCAGAAGTAAAAAAAAATAATGTTTCACAAAATCCAAACTTTCGAGGGTAACCGTCTTTTACACTCAATAAAAGAATTAGAGAAGTTGTCTTTCCCAAGAATATTCTTTATTGAAACAGCAGCTTTCGATGGCTTAGCAATCATCAGTTTTCTGCTCTTTGGAAGGCAGAAAACTACTACTAACGACCGGTAAACCAACAATTTACACTCAAGACCTTGTTGATTGATTGATTTTTTCGTGTTTCCGTGCGTATCAACTGCTTTGTTCATTAGTCCCGTTAGTGTAGTGCACGTTTTTTCTCGGGAGATGGCGGTGATCTTCCCCCGCTGGATGGCGAGATCCGGCGCGGACCTCCCGTCGGCTCCCACCAGCGGGGCACCGCCCCAGCCGGGGCAAGCTCTAAGCTCCCGACCGATCTCCCGGAATATGTGGTAGTGTAGTGCATGTTAGTGTAACTGTGTGTGTAAGGGGAGAGGATAGGACAAGGAAGAGGAAGGACAGATCGCGCGCGGTCCGTGGCCCGTTTGGTAGGGTACTGCTCCGGCATTCGCCTGGTGTTGATCGGAGGAACCACGGAAAACAACCGATCAGAGCACCCGGCCGCTAGAATTCTCCTCCAGACAGCGACTGACTTCGACCTAGCTGAAAAAATCCTGCCGCCGTCAGGACACGAACCTAGGACTCCCGGTCAGAGGCGCTGCAGTGACATCAGTTGATGCACTGAGCTACCGCTCCCGGTCAAGCCCTTGTTTCATTAGTACGTTTGTTTCATTTGTAAAGTCGAAGTACTTTTAATAAAACCAAAACGAATGCGATTCTCTTTTTTAATTACCGCTCAGTGTGTGTCCGTCCCTGCTCGGAAGCGCAGGGCAGCACGCGAGGCGCGGGCGCGCCCGTGACCCTGTTGCGGGGACCGGTTGAAACGCGGCGTCGCGCCGCTGCCAGAAACGGACCCCGCGGAAGTGACCAGTTGCGCCGCTGACCCTTGGCGGGTCACACGCCGCGCAACCCACTGGCATCGAAGCCAGTCGCACGCGCCAACGGACGCAACAAGCCACCCGCCCGCTGCGAACTACTCGCGTACGCAGCACGGAAAGGAATTTGCCGCAAGGCGTTACGTTGTACGAGGAAGCTGGAATTCAGTGTCTCCCCAAGGAAAAGTAACGCCTATTATTCATTTCTTTCTTTTGTTTACAGTAACTTTTTTAGCACCTAATCTCAAATTTGGCTTTAAATTTTTAATATATTGAATGGCATTGTAAATGAAATAGTTGAATGAAAATGTTCAATATCATAGGTATTCATTGCAATAATGAGAGTAATTTTAACTGTTAAATTTCTTTCAAATTTGAATAAATTTAATGAATATAATTACTGTGACTACTAACTGGAGGTTTGCAGACCGGGAGGTCTTAGGATTCCGACTCAATGATTTTTTTTTTCATTTCGTCACAGGATAATTGTAATATATTTTCGTCATATTCGGTCTAAAAAAAGATCGTATGGTACTTGTGAGATGTTACGTTTGTTGACTACGTTTTGTTGTACGTGAACGACTACGTTTGTTGACCATTTCCACGCTGTTTTCTTCAATGGACCCCGTTCCCAAGGTCTGTGAACGTACACAGGTCCAACACACTAATTGTGTAGGTCTCACGCCCCTGGTTTCTTTTCTTCGGCCGGTTCTTGTTACTGTAGCCGCTACTCGTTACGTCTGTGTAAATCATCTTTCCCATGGCCTCTCCTCTCTCAACGTTGGTCCATTTGTAGGCCAACTTCTGTATGGACTTGCGCATTGTCCGGTTTCTTTGAGAACTGCACCTTGGAGTTTTCGTAATCAGGGAAAAATGTTCGTGACTGGTACCGTTTCTGTCGTAATGTAACCTGCGACTGGCTTGCCGTTTCCCTTGGTCACAAGAAGGTGCATTGAGACACAATTTATGGCGCCGGACACAGGAAAACCTTGTTGGCGGCAACTGTGTGCAGCCAGAAGCGTATCTCGGTTTTTGAGAAACTGTTGTCTGCAAGGTCAGTAAGGAGCGTTTCCCGCTTGTGATCAACTACAACTCACAAACATTTAGGGTTAAACTTCACATATTATTTACGAATAGGGGATATTACTGAAATTGAAAAAAGATAACACTTAGATATTTAGCATATTTTGCCAACAGTTCCTCACGAGATATTTCGTCAAGGTAGAATAAAGTATCTCGTGAGGACGCCCACCCAATTTGTTGTTTCTTTTGTTTACAGTAACTTTTTTAGCACCTGATCTCAAATTTGGCTTTAAATTTTTTAATATATTGAATGGCATTGTAAATGAAATAGTTGAATCAAAATGTTCAATATAATAAATGTTCATTGTAATAATGAGAGTATTTTTAACTGTTAAAACCACACATTTTTTAATTGTCGTATCACATTTCTAGTTTTCAGTTGTTTAATAGTGTTTTACTTTGTATATTTTATGCGTGATTTAACATATGACAAGTTGCCCTCTACAAAGTCTTCTTCGTCCTAATTTTATTAAAGGCAATTTTTCGCATACGTCGGCTAATTGAGAAATGGAAAATTAAGTGTTGAATATAATATATACACCCACAAGGATAAACGAATACAAATTTCTGAATGCCAGGCAAAATAATATTTTCAGTGATGTTCTGCCTATACCGACTGAAAACAAAGCTTCAATGGAAAAGAGAAAAAAGAAAATATGGAGAAATTACGAAATTGTAGATTGAATAGTGGACTAGTTTTCATCTCTTAAAATATTGTAGATCCATGTGACATCATCCATGTGATCGAGCCTTATACGTGATTTGACGATGTGGTTCGTTACACATCTCTTGCATTGAGAGATTACTTCACGGTTGTGACGCAGGTTCCAGATGCAACTGTGCGGTCAGTATAACAGGTGTACTTCTACTTTCAGCGTCGACGTCACTACAAACTTGCGTGGCGTCTTTTGAGATCTCGTATCAGGAAGTGAGTTTAGGTCGCTGTGGGCGAGGTACTTGTTCAGATCTGCATCTGGGATCTGCCAGGTTGCCACATCGTTATATTCTGCGTAAAGAGCTTAGGTGACCTGAATTATAAGAGGAAAATGATAAGATAGTGGCCACTTGTCTTCAAATAATATGACAATATAACACGTAAATATATCGAGATTCATTGAATGAGTCATTCATTATGTTGTATCCACAATAGATTTCAACCCTCATTTCAAAACTGATCTTTAAATTTTACGCGTAATTACAAGCAGGTGTGTTAGCGGGAAATGAATTTTGTTTTGACGTACTAGATTTCCTTGCACTGGGTTCAGTTTATCCGATACGAGTAGCGAGTTTTAGTATAGAGCTGTTAATCAACAGATTCATCCAGGTCAGGAAATGGATAAACTAAAAATAAATGAAGAAGCGAAATGATGTTTAAAGATAACTTCTCCTATTGCAATATCTGAGTTTTAATGTAATAATTTTGTAACTGATTTTGTAAAATAATTTCCAATGCATCCCTATAAAAATGTGTTCAGCTAAACTATACTATACTAGCTACTCGCATTCCATAACGAAAATGTAATCCAAAACAATTAGCAACTTTGGGATAAGCAATGAACCAATAATTTGTTGGTTTCATTCGATGTTCGACTTCCACTACTAAAAGTCCTAACCTGAATCAAATTGACCAGAAAAAACAAGATTTCCATCAGATATGTCGAAAAAAATCTGTAAATCCCTAGCAATGAAATCTTCATTAAATCCTCTTTGGTTGATACAAAGAATATTCTCGAATTCGTATTTTATACGTGTAGTATAATCATTCCTATAAGATTATGACCCCCCGCCTAACCGAGATTAAACAAATAGAAATGGATACTCCAAGTTAGACTCCGCACTGATACAGTCTATAATCGTTTGTTTACGCTTGTAAACTTCCAGGTAGTAAAACGAATTTTTCGCTACTCTAGTCATAAAATCATATAACTAAATTCTTCTCTGACTAACAGGGAAAGTTGTTACACAATATTCATATTTCACAAATGTATTAATCGAAAGAAGATGATGAGTTCCATTTACCATATTCATCGATTCTGTAGCAAAATAGTAGATATCCACAGAAGTAAAATAGAAATGAATGGCATGCACCCACCAGACCTTTACTTTTTACGATTACTAATTATTTACCTTGTATTTTACTTCTCCCGATGAACGATCGCACTGTAAAACAAATATGATGATGTTCTTGCAATGCAATTACGAGAAGTTTTCCATAGGGGAACTTCACTGGTTCTTTGGTTGACGCTAGTGAATCTTAAATCATTAATTATTCTTGAATATTGTCTTAACATAGCTAATTGTTTAGAATATTTCTCATTTTCAACTATACGACAACAATACATTTTCAACGATATCTTGCCCCTCCGCAAGATATCGCCAGAATTGTTATTGATTCGTTTTTCACGAGAGCTATCGTTACTGCAAGATGTTGATGTGTACTACCACTACATCGCCGAGAGGACAAACAGAAATGGATACGCCCGCCCACCCGACGCCCGTGGTTGGATGTGAGGACACTTCTGTTGCGACGTTGCGAAGGCACCTAAAAACGCAGCTTTCGTCACGATCCGCGGTCGTGCCCGGAGGCGGGGCGGTGGTGGCAGCGACGGTGGCGGTGGCGGTGGCGGTGGCGGTGGCTCCGAAGGCGGTGGGCGGGAGTGGTGATTATGTGCTAGAGGCACAGGTGACTAGTGATGTCATCAGACTATGACGGACGACCAACTATCGTGTTAGAGGCAATAATGTCGATTGCGTCAATTTGCGTAGGATGTACTCCGTACTCGAGAGGCTAATACAATTTATCTTTATTTATTTCTTTATTTATCTTTATATATTTCCGAATAATTGACCATTGACTTTGATAACCGCATGTCTGCCTACCATCGGTTATTTTTGCTTGTATTTGGTTAATAATTTTTGTCTGGATTTTGTTGACAATCTTCCTACTGCCGACTATTAGAGTTTACAAATATCCAAATCCTGTTATGATAACCAGTACTTACTTCACTAGAGCCATTTTTAAAATCAATTAAAAGTTTTAAATTTTCATAATTTCGTTATAGTTTTTAATTTAACGCCATTTTTAGGTCATTACGTTTGAAAATTTCTTTAGCACATTCGGCAGTTTGTGGTCTAAAAACCCAGATTTACATTTTGAAAAAGTAGAAATTATTATTCATGAAACTTCAATTATTTTAAACATTATTTAAAAATATTGGGCTGGAACGAAATCATTAATATGCGTTTGCATTTTCAGAAACAATATTGTCAAACCGTAAACGTATTTCGTATGTATGTATAGATTTAGATATATTTTGTGCGTGCATATCGTCGGAGCACAAGAAAAGTAACACCTCAAAATAGTAATTTTTAGTTGGGTGAACAAGTTGTTTATTTGAAGTAGTTTAGTTGTTCATTTCATAATGATAGTTTTCTAAACCTTGTGTCTCTTCTTTTGCACACCGACGATATATGAATAATCGCGTGCATATATGGTTAGAATAAATTCAAATCCTGATAATTTAACAGTTATTTACGCGAAATCACATTGTATGAGCGTATATCCGTGTATATGTTAAGGTAAGTGTGTACTATAAGGGCCGATATTTGTATGTTAAGGTATGCTACTACATGTGCGTAATATATTCGTGTGTATGTTAATGTGTTCTATATATGCGTATGTATGTGTGTATATTAAGGTATATATGAACTATATGTGCGTATATATGTGTGTATGTTAGTATATGAACTATGACGCATATATATGTGTGTGTATGTTAAGGTATATGATATATATGTGTGTGTGTGTGTGTGTGGTAGTGGTAGTGAATGAGTGTGTGTGTGTGTGTGCGCGCACGTGTGCAGATGTGTGTGTGTGTATATACATATATATATATATATGTGCATGTGTGTGTGTGTGTGTGTGTGTGCGTGTGTGCGCGCACGTGCGCAGATGTCTGAGCGCTGGCACAACGGACGCGAGCCTCCGTCCACCGCAGCTTGGTCGCTCGTTGCGACTGCCTCCATTGTGGCGCCGGATGGCGCGCGACATTGCGGCAGCGAAAGTTGCGCCAATGAAGCTACGAGTCGTAATGGAAAATAAACGCCTATTAAAGCACGACAAATCCACTCCGCCGACGTAATTTGCCTAAGTGCCTTTGCCACCGCTGCCGCCTCAACCGCCATCCGTGCAGCGCTTTCACTGAGCGCCGGAGAAAGCAGTAATTACGCAGGCACCTGCCGCCAAAAACTCGGGTTCCAACAGGCCCGACAGAGACGAGACGAGAAAATCAGGGTCGATTCCATTGGCCGCATTCTTGGAATACCCGTTCGCCGAACATGCGTTCTCCGTTCCCTGTTCGCAGGGTTCGGCGAAAGCGGCCACGTTCGAAAGAATGCAATATCGAATGCATCGCGTACACTTGTTACCGTCTGGCGAGACAGGAAGACCTTCCTATTTGGAAGGCTATAATCGTATTCTCTATACGGCGTTCCGTGTTTTGCATAGCGAAGCCAGGATAGGAGTTGTGTCTAATGGATTTGGACCATACACAGACACACTTGACACGGCGATACAGCGTGCTTCGGAAACACATCGCCTGTAATGAGATAAGCTGACGTAGAGAAGCGTTCAAGGATTTCTTCGGGAAGGACTGAGAGGAAAATTCACGACAACTCCAGCAAGCACAGTGGACTCGAACTAGTGGTAGATTTTGAGGCACCGGTTGCACTTACGTAAAGAGCCGAATTCAGAGTGGACAGTTAAAATGAATGTTCCTTAAGTGGCCGATTCTTGTTCACAAACGGCCTTTATACTCAAATGAATGGGCGTGAGTGACCACTCATTCGTATATGCGAGGTCATCTCCCCAAGTGCTCCTCAATCATTCTTCTCTTCATCCCTTTAGATAATGTTTATGAGCTCGCTTCTTCTGTAGTAAAAGAAAACAGTAATTTTGCAGAATATTTTGAATTCAATACACTTCATTCATACTACGAAAAATAAAATCAGAAATGTTTATAAACCTTTGAAAGTGTACAACTGCAAACAAGACTCACAAATCAAATTGGTCTCTTCTTGTATGAGAAATACTGAGTACATGCACTCTAATATACTGCCAGTGCAAGTCACGTTTTGCCATGTTTCTGATCACGTAAGGAAGCATCCTTCTACATTCATGAGGAACATCTTATAGAAAACGGACGCTGAAAGTGAGAGTATTTTTTTAAACATTTATTGCTTAAAAGTACCCTTGTACCATAAGTGTCGACTGTTAATTCGGCCCTAAGTAGCTGACGCTTCGTACCCCGGAGGCCCTAGGGTCGAGTTCCGATAGTGGAGAATCAAACCTACATCAAATGAATATTGGCTGGATCGGAATCGCCCACTCCCTTGACGACAATTCTAGAAACCGGCTGCTGTAATCGGTCGTTCCCGATCAATTCCAGGCGAATAAACATGGAACAGTATATTAAACAATGGGCCACGGACGGCGCGCGATTTTTTCCGTCCCCATCACCAATCGCATTTCTATCCTCAGGGCCGGACAATGGATTCCTCATACGGCTGATTCTCGAAGATCTCGTAATCCTTACTGCAGCGCTACGAGTTCGCAAATCCTGACCTGGGGGAGGGGGTCCAAGGATTTCTCAAGAAGTGCTCGAGAAAACTCTCAAACAACAACACCAGCGAATACGTTCTGAGCTCAAAATTGTGTTAGTAGACCTCAAGGCGGGAGTGAAGTTTTACGTTTCGTTCCTAAATAATGACGGGTGCCAGGTTGCGTAGTAAGAATCATGTTTCCGTATTCAGTATCCAGTCAATCGGGTTCTCCAGTTGTGTTAATGAGCTGAGATGATATTTAAAAGAAAAATCGAGAATCAAAAGAAATCAGGGGAAAGCAAAGGGTGTTATAAAGAAATCCACTTGCCGTTTTGTCGAAAATAAGTTCAAAAAATTACTTCTTAGAACCGTACGTAGCCTCCGACGGTATTTAGATTAGTATCGTATATCAGATTAACCGTTGTAAATCAAAGTCAGCATTGTTATTATCTTGTTGTTACGTGGAGAGATACTTTCAAGTCATCACTGCCTCCGCTCTGCAAACACATTATAAATTCATGGTCGCGGAATTCTGCTTAGTAATCACCAACATTCTTTTACGAGTAAATCAGGAGAGAAATATTTACACCATAACTAAAGTGCGTAATTTGAAGTGCGTAAACGTTTGATTTAGATAGGCATAAATGTCCTAACACATTAATCTTTTCTCAATGGAGCCACTCCTTATTCAGTACACATCAAGAAAGTTTGAAGAAAATAAGACGAAATAAGATACTGATTACTTTATTGGCAAGTCAGCCTTGTTGCATCCATTTTCCGTGCTCGATCTGGTTGGCAGCAGGTACAACAGCTGTAAATGCAGAATGCTTTCGGCTTATAAAATATATGGGAGGCAGGGAGGGCTCTCGTGTATTCCTTTCTTTCACCACTCCTTTTATTCTCCCCATCGTTCATTCTTTTTTTATAACATCTTTTCTTCCCCTTCTATTTCACTGCTCCTCCCATACTGAACTCCCACTTGTTTACCATGCATGTGTGACGTCGTGGGAATACACAATAATCACAGACACGAGCTTCAATGATAAATATGTACAGGTTTATTCACAATATGTACAATAATACTTTAAGTTACTCAGCTCTGGTAGATCTTTACTTCCCTGATCGCAGGAGCGATCCTTAAAAATGAATAACTGACTCGTGGCCCGCGCCACTCCTCAGCGAGCCTCCCGCACACAGCATACAGCTCCGGCGACCTCTTGTCACCCGTGGATATAGTCCACAACGGCGTCCCAACACATGGTTTGCCGCACGAGCCTAGCTCGGCTCCGCACCGCCCTGGGCGCAAGTTTTTGTGCGTTCGCACGAGGGTTCCCTCTCAGCTCAACAAACCCCCACCCCCGCGCTCTGCGTTTGTTCTTATATAGCCCCCACCCACGTGACCTGAAACGTCACTGGGTTTTGCACACGGACCGCTTTGCCAGGCATTTTTGGACATCCATTTCCCTGGATTCCAAGAATTTGACACGCGGCGCGCGGCAAAATGCGCTGTCCCGTACTTTGGGCATCCCTTTCCCTAGCTCTTAGGATTTCCCAGAATACCTCGGCGTGTCACATCCTGCCTGGCCCCTGGCGTCTAATCCTCTGCCGCCGCCCTTTGTGGCGGTTGCTAACTGTAGTCCTACAATACGTTACATACTTCTCCATACCCTATTTTGAATTTTTTATGCAGGATATAACCACAATAAAAAATTCGTCCCGCAACTAGATTTGTGGATCTGGATATGATTATACCATTTACCTGGCCATTGGGCTCACACTCTATTGATTTCTCTAACCTACTCTATATTTACAACATATTTTTTTTTATCAAAATCTAGCTAATATAAATAACTAACCTACTTCACGTACCTCCTTTCATTCTAATATATACAATTTTCTACAATCTTAAGTTACATACAGTCTGCTGCAATTACATCCGTAGTATTCACAATCAAATGATGTGATACTTTCCCTGATACCCCCAGAACCAACAATGTCTTCAGAGCTTCACTTTGTACCCATAATTGCACATACATAAGACACACATGAAACAAACAGAATACACAAACAATACACTTTCAACAATTTGTTACGTATATACAGTGATTCTTCTCTTGTCTTGATTTTATACAATGCAATCAAGTGATTCGGTTCAGTGTAGCCCTCCGCATTCCCAGTTCAGTTCAGGTTCCATGTATCAGTAAAACATACGGCTTAAGGCATCAGCATTTACGTGATCCTTACCCCTTTTATGAATAATTTCTAAATTGTATGCTTGGATCATTAATGCCCAACGCATCAATCTCGGGTTCTTACTTGAACAATTATTTAGCCATACTAATGGGTTGTGGTCTGTTTCCACTTTAATTTTTGCATTTCCATCCAAATAGTACTTTAATTTCTGCAATGCCCATATTATGGCTGTGCACTCCTGTTCTGTTGTACATCGTAATAATTCCGAATCTGTGAATTTACGACTTAAGTATAACACCGGTTTTTCTTCTCCTCTATCATTATACTGTGCCAAAATGATGCCAATACCTCTTTTTGACGCATCACACTGCACTATAAAATCCTTATTAAAATCTGGCGCGTGAAGGACGGGTTCGTGACAGAGAGCGTTCTCAGTTTCTCGAATGCCATCTCGCATGCTGGCGTCCACGTTACCCTGCCTTGCCGTTCGCGACCTCGCAATAAGTCCGTTAATGGCGCTGATATACCCGCATAATCGGGAATAAATTTCCTGTAGTAACCCGTTAATCCGAGAAAAGCACGCACTTGCTTTTTCGTTTGAGGTACGGGGTGCTCTTTAATAGTTTTTACTTTGGCCTCTACCGGCCGCATCATGCCACTACCAACCATGTAGCCTAGGTATTGCACATTCTTGCGCGCGTATTTACACTTGCTTGGCTGCACATGCAACTTCGCTTTCTCTAATATTAGAAACACCTGCTCTAAATGTCTAAGGTGTTCTTGCCATGTGTCGCTATAAATGGCGATGTCATCCAAGTATGGGACTGCAAATTCTGCACATCCTGCTAATAAAGCTGCCATCATCCTACTACACTGAAAAGGTGCATTTTTTAGCCCGAAGGGCAATCTTAATGGCCTATACGTGCCAAAGCTTGTACAGAAAGCCGCATATCTTTGCGCTCTCGGAGTGAGCGGTATCTGATGATAAAATTTTGCTAAATCCAATGTAGTAATAATCTTAGCTGCCGCTACTGCTTCTATCCTCTCCTCCATGTTCGGCAACGGAAAATATTCTGATTTTATAATTTGGTTTAGCTTGCGATAATCTACGCACGGTCTTGGTTTTCGTCCCGGCGCCTCTACAAGAATCATAGGGGAAGCATAATCAGAGTCGCCTATTTCGATTATGTTATCCCGTAACATCTTCGCGATTTCTTCCTGCAAAATTTTTGATTGACGCGGCGACATTCGATAAGGCGCACTTCTTATCTTTTTCGACTCGTCCGTCAATTCAATGTCCATGGTGACGACATCCGTCAACCCTGGTCTGTCTGAAAATATATGCTTGTACTTTACAATTAATTTGAGCAGTTTGTCGCGGAACTCGTCTTCGACTTCTGTTCCTTCGAGCATAGCTTCCGCATCGAAGTCGACACTATCAAGGTTAATAGCGTACTTATCCAGCTCGTCTTCCTCAACTTCAAAGTTTGAGCTGCGATCTGCTACATAATTCAGATATTCGGTACGTTGCACGTACGCTTTCAACATGTTAATGTGGTAGATACGCTCTTCCTTTTTCCCAGGCATTCGGACAGAGTAGTTCGTGTCCGATTTTTTCTCTACTACTTCTCCCGGTCCTATCCATTGAACAGATAACTTTTTTGTGCGATTCGGGGCCAACACCAGCACCCGGTCGCCCGGCGCGAATTCTCTGTGTACGGCTCGCCGATCGTACCACGTTTTTCTTTTCTCCTGCTCGTTAACAAGCTTCTCGTGAGCTAATTCGCGAGATTTCTGAAGCCTATTTATTAGCTTGAACACATATTCGACGACGGAATTTTCTTCCTCATCGTCCTCGCCTGCAAGGTGTTCATATAATAAGGTTATGGGAGTTCTGAGGTTCCTCCCATACACTAATTCAGCTGGAGTGAATCCGAGGCTCTCGTGCACCGTGGTTCTCAAAGCAAATAAAATCGCGGGCATTTGGTCCTCCCACTCCGTTCCTGCTTCCAAGCATAACACTTTGATTAAGCGATTCATCGTTCTATGCACGCGTTCGATAGGATTTGACTGCGGGTGGTAGGGCGAACTTCTCACCAGTTTGATCCCAAACTTCCTAGCAAATTCACCTGTCAATGCGCTTGTAAAGCACGTGCCCTGGTCTGTTTGTAATTCCTTAGGAAACCCGATTCTACTGAATAATGTCAACAAGGCACTAATGATAGTTGTTGATTGCAAATCTTTAATTGGAATAGCCTCCGGATACCTAGACGCTAAACAAATGGCTGTCAAAATAAACTTGTTGCCTTCTTTACTTTCGGGAAGAGGTCCACAAGTATCAATATTTATTTTACCGAAGACTTCCGTTATCGGCGGTACTAACATTAACGGTGCTTTTTTTCGATCATTTGGCCTACCAACCTTTTGACACACATCGCAAGTTTTCACATATGTCTCCATATCCTGGAAACAACGAGGCCAATAAAAGTATCGCGACATGCTGGATTTGCTCTTAGTGCAACCTAAATGTGCATTCGCGGTTTCATGGCACACCTTGAGAACGGCGGCCCGATATTTAGTCGGAACTACTAACATATTAAATTTTTCTCCGCGCTTGCTGTGTCTTGACCGATACAAAATACTATTTTTCACGAAATACGACTCTCGCCCTGCTTCCGGTACGTTGTGCTTATTCGCGTCGTATAATGTTTTGATTTCCGGGTCACTTTGTTGTGAAGCTGCGAACTCGGTCTGGGTAACATTTATGAGTTCATTCACTTCGGGCGTTAGTACACTTGCACTGGCGTCCCTTTCACTAACGGCTTCCTCCTGCCTCAATTGTTCAAGGTTTTCTACCTGCTCGTCCGCGTCAAACTCGCCTGCGTGTCGGTCAGCCGGCCCCGACTCTTGAGTCACCCGCGACGTTTCAGCGGCTTTTGCCCGCGTCGTTACGGCTGCAACTAATTGTGGCTCAATAAATCCTGCCTTTACTTCTTCCAACAGAGCAGCTGTTCTATTACTTAATAAGTAATATCCGCTGTCGCATTCCCGAGGCACAACTGCGGCTTTAGTTACTACTTTCCCGAATGGCCCTTCAATAGTGACTTCTGCCACCGGGAGATTTCGTGGTGAGGCATCAAGCGGTTGCAAAATCCACACGCTTTCTCCCGTTAAATTCTCGTCGCTAATAAATTTCTCATGGACAAGATCGAAACTGGCACCACAGTCGCGCAAAAATCTCCCGGGAATTTTATTAATTTTTCCAAAGAACACGTACGGTGAAAACAATTCCGTAGCTGTTTTGTCTGCCACATGATTCATTTTTTCGGCCACGCGGCGCTGCGGGCATTCACGGACCATGTGGTCTGTGGCACCACACCCGTAGCATTTCCGCTTGTCTGGCTTCTCGTATGCTGCCCTAACATCGGTTTTCTTACCGCTCGATTTCCCCTGAAATTCCGGTACTATCGGCATCGTCTTGCTCGTGCTTGCAACTTGTTCCCCTACGGCTTCCGATTTCCTATAAGGCTTGAACGAAGACCGTTTCCAGCCTGCCCTATTGTTTTCATAGTTGTCTAGTTTACGAGCTAGTTCTAACGGCATCTTAAATTCCCCCCACTCATCAATAAAATGCTCTTTAATATCAATAGGCACACGACGCTTCAATTGATCGGTTACAATTAGATTCATTAAGTCCTCGAACGTATGAATATTTAGTCCTGCTACCCATTCTTTGCAATAATTTTTCAGCTCTCTCGCGTATACGTTCCAGGTAGTATTCGCGGCTTTTACATGTTTCGCGAACAATTGTCGAAACTTCTCGGCATTGAATCGATACATTTCTAATAACCTACTCTTTAAATCGGCATATTCTGTTCTTCTACCTTGCCCTTCTAAAGTTAGCGATGCATTGATTTGGTGTGGGAGCAGTCCCATAAGATTTGCCACCCACTCTTCTTCTGGAATTTCTAATTGTTCCGCCTGACTCTCAAAAACACTTAAAAATGCTGTTATGTCGTCGTCCTCCCCTTTGAATCGGCTCATAACTTGATTTAATCGAATGTGCATTTTGCTATTTACTTCGGACTGCGGACTAGCTCTACCCGCCAGTTGGCCCTGTTCTATTCTCAGTTTTTCTAACTGAAATGCACGTTCCTTCTCTGCTTCGCGTTCGGCTTTTTGATCCTTATAGGCGCGTTCCTTCTCTAATTCGCGTTCGGCCTTTTCTCGTTCACGTTCATCCTTATATGCCTGAGCTATCCCTTTCACAAATTCCTCCTCGTAATCGGAATGCTCCTCTATCAATTTTTTTAGCACTACCAAAGTTTCTCCACCTGTAATTTGGAGTCCTAATTCCTGTGCCACGTGCACTACACAATCTTTCCCGAATCTCGGTAAGTAAGCCATAACTGAAACCTGAACTGAACCTTACAATGCAGATAGCTATACTTACACCAGATCCTTGCTGACTTCTTGATTTTATCAAAGCCGGTTGGCCTTGAGACGTCCTTCCTTCTCCGTCCTTCCTTCCTTCCTTCCTTCCGGCGTTGCCGTGAAGACGTGGGCGTCTGGCTAGGAGCGGACCCTCTCTGCTCCCGTGCGTCGTAATTATGTCTGCCCGTCGACACACCCACGCACTGGCCCACCCACTGTTCGTAATATTGCGACCACGTATGAGTATGGTGCAACAATGCCGTGCCGTTCCGGCGTGAATGTTTTAACTGCTGCTATTAATTATCACAATTGAGCAACACTTCCCCGTGGAATTCTTATAACCGCATCCACCAATTATACTATTTGATGAATGATATTCCCCGTGGAATTCGTTTAACCGCTGCCACCAATTATGCTATTTGGTGGGTGCACGTACTCCCCCGTGGGCTTCTTTATAACCGCTGCCACCAATTATACTATTTGGTGGGTGATATTCCCCGTGGAATTCGTTTAACCGCTGCCACCAATTATGCTATTTGGTGGGTGCACGTACTCCCCCGTGGGCTTCTTTATAACCGCTGCCACCAATTATACTATTTGGTGGGTGCACGTACTCCCCCGTGGGCTTCTTTATAACCGCTGCCACCAATTATGTCTACCCGTCTGTGACGTCGTGGGAATACACAATAATCACAGACACGAGCTTCAATGATAAATATGTACAGGTTTATTCACAATATGTACAATAATACTTTAAGTTACTCAGCTCTGGTAGATCTTTACTTCCCTGATCGCAGGAGCGATCCTTAAAAATGAATAACTGACTCGTGGCCCGCGCCACTCCTCAGCGAGCCTCCCGCACACAGCAGACAGCTCCGGCGACCTCTTGTCACCCGTGGATATAGTCCACAACGGCGTCCCAACACATGGTTTGCCGCACGAGCCTAGCTCGGCTCCGCACCGCCCTGGGCGCAAGTTTTTGTGCGTTCGCACGAGGGTTCCCTCTCAGCTCAACAAACCCCACCCCCGCGCTCTGCGTTTGTTCTTATATAGCCCCCACCCACGTGACCTGAAACGTCACTGGGTTTTGCACACGGCCCACACGGACCGCTTTGCCAGGCATTTTTGGACATCCATTTCCCTGGATTCCAAGAATTTGACACGCGGCACGCGGCAAAATGCGCTGTCCCGTACTTTGGGCATCCCTTTCCCTAGCTCTTAGGATTTCCCAGAATACCTCGGCGTGTCACATCCTGCCTGGCCCCTGGCGTCTAATCCTCTGCCGCCGCCCTTTGTGGCGGTTGCTAACTGTAGTCCTACAATACGTTACACATGGCGACCCTTGTCGGAGGGAATGTCCTGGCGATTTTTGTGGGGGTCTGTTTCCCAACTACTCCTGTTGTGTTACTTTCTGCTTTGCACGTAGGGATACGTTGTTAACGTATTTTGTGGAACATCCCTTATAGGCTTCAACTCTAACTTTCGCCTCGGACTCCTCTAGATGGGTAGTCAGGAGCTAACCCACTCCCGATCAATCAACCCTGTGTCAACCCTGACACCTCAGTGGGGTGTCCCCTTGTTGAACTGCATGGTGCGTGGGGAGCAGGGAGAAGAATTTCTATCCATGTGGATACGAAACAATCCCTCCCTCCGCCCACCTTCCGCAAGGAAGAGGCGATTTGCGGAACGAACTATTGATTTAAATAGTTTCTTTTCAAAAGATGACAGACCAAAGAAGCCTCAGTGATGGCATGCGCCAAGAAAGGGAAAACGTTCAAACACGTAAGTGCTGGCCGTCTGGCGCGAGCCAGAGGCAGCATACGAGAAGCTCCATGCGGCGAGAGGAATGGAATGATTCTATTTGTATCACGTGCCGATGAGCAAATTGAAACGATCCTTAAAACCAAGCAGTTTGCTGGCTTACAGGATGTGCTTGTGACGACTCAACCAATCCTGAATCATTGCACCGGAAGAGGTGGCTCAGTGCATCAACTACAGTGCCTCTGACACTACAGTGCCTTTGACGCAGTGGCTCTAGGGGCTAATCCCGTCAGTGGCAAGATTTTCGCCACTAGCTTGTCAGCTACTTCGAATTCAGTCGCTGTGTGGAGAATTCTAGAGGTCGGCTGCTCTGATCGATAGTTTTCCGTGGTTTCTCCGATGAACACAAGGTAAATGCCGGAGCACTACCTTAACAAACGCCACGGACCGCGCGAAATCTTTCCTTCCTCTTCCTTGTCCTATCACCCCCTTACACACTAACATGCACTACACTACCACACATGGCGGATGACCGGTTAGAGTTTGTCCTGGCAGTCAGTGCCCCGCTGGTGGGAGATACCTAGTTGTGGAGAATCCCCGGTTGCCGGCGGTAGATCGGTGCCGGATCTAGCCATCCAGCGGGGAAAGACCACTGCAGCCTCTTGATGAAAATACCTGCACTACGCTTACGGGACTAATGACGTCAGTCGTTGATGTACCCGGAATCACTAACAACCATCTAACCAACCTGAATCTGTGCAAGGGATTGACTAACCACGTAGACTTCGCTTCGGAGAGTGATCTTTTCTTCGAGAGTCAGGGCGTGACTGAAGTGTATGGGATCAAAATGAAGGAAATGATGCTGGGGAAAGTGATCTCTACTTCGATCCTGATCCTTACGTTTGACTGTCCGTCCCTCCCGGAAAGGATCCATGGTGATTTCTAAAAGCTCTATGTGCAACAGTATATAGTACATTGATTGAAAATGTGTATGCTTAATGATTACCAAGATTTTACTTATACCAAACCCTTTGCGCTGTTTCAAGTGTCAATGGTTTGGCCATTCCCAGCAACGATGTATGTCGGTAAGCCCAGTGCGGGAAGTGTGGCTCATTAGTGCAAGACCCACAACCTTGAGATATACCACAGCACTGTGTCAATTGTGAAAGCGACCATCCAGCCAGCTACAAGCAGTTCCCTACATTTCTCCGGGAAAGAGATTCAGAATGCAAGTCACCGAAAAGGTTTCCTTCCTTGAGGCCAAACGTTCGCACCAGGCTAGATATCCAGTAGACCTTTCACGATTCTTCTCCAGTGCCCTAAAGACGAAATCCTCGGGGGTAACAGCCAAACACAATGTGCTTCTGCTCTAGTAGCGCACTTCAGTTGTGAGGTGTTACCTACAGACTTCCCTGTATATAAGGCATGCATTCAAGGTGGAAAAATGATAATATGAAGTATATAAACCCTAGCAAACAAACTACCATCCACTGATGACTCTAGTGTGACTTGAAAAAACACCCTTGGGCGTTCTAGTGTGAAGCAGGTGTTCTGGAAAGTAGTTATGCTCAGTATAATGATTATTAGGGAAAGAATTTTAAGGTGTGGCATCTTATCAAAAAGCCGTTTCATACACATAGTTGATTATATGTATTTCTGGGAAGAAATGAAACAATTATATGCAACTCCCAGGCATTACCCCACTTATTTCTTCTGATCTATAGAATTCTTGAACTTTCGTCACAATGCACAGTTGTAATGTCTTACCGAGTTTACTTTCATGTCTGGACAAAATCCCATTTTCTTCAGCTAACTTTTTAGACACTTATCATGTGATCGGTTGCTTCGAAGTGCTGTTTAATTTTATTGTATGTCCAATTTTCAAAAATTGTCAACATTTGAATTTTCAATGTCTTGTCATCTGTTGAGTGAAAAGAATTGATTAGTTTCTTAATAATATCTTTATTGTCTGATTTTTCAATGGGCGTCAAAGGATCTTCAATATGAAAAATTCGATCTGCTATTGCACTTAGTACTTTCTGAAATTTCTCCTGAGGATACCATTTTTATTGCAATTTTCTTTTCTAAACAGGAGTTTCTTCCATTGCTATTGAACTCTCCTCTACGTTGATTTTGCCGATACTTGACGATACGTCTGAAGAACTTAAATTGTCATTTCCTTGATATCCATAGTTTTTAGTATTTTCACTGGACATTCTGCTATTTTGTTATTGTCATGGGATCCACTGATCTTGACGCACTCTTCACTAACAGAAACACTTTTTGGAAGCCGACTCACTCTTTTCCGATGAATCACAAATTCGCAAATCTAATGACTAGGGAACGGATTTCCATGTAATTACATGTTTTTACAGGAACTAGATACCCGCATTCAATTAAATTTTCTAGAGTTTACACGACATTCTGATTGAATTAGAACTATTTTTGTTTTACATATTTTGGTATAATCACATATTTTTCCTATTACGACACCTTTCTTACAACCTTATTTCGCAACATTTCAATATACTTATACGTACCTTTCGTCGCTACCTTTCTTATTTCACATCATTTCAATATATTTATATGTCAAAAAGGAACATTTCAGATCCGCGTTTACAATATTTGTTACGGAATCATCTTTCTCACAAATTAAATGTAATGCTGTTGCGCTTCTATTATCACTTACATCATGAATTGTCAAACTTATCCCTCCCCCTCCACTTACTGCATACTTGCGAGTCAAGGATGAGTGGATTTTTATGCACAAAAGTAATTTCAACCACGTGCTTGCTCATGTTTCAAGCAGCAAATTCGTTACTCGATCGAAAAACTAACACACATTTTTTACAGAAAATTGTCTTACCATCACTCGCTACACGGTACTACTATTCACTTGTACACCGGTTCCTAGTAAACATTCTAGTGAGCGTATTTTATATTTCGAATAAAATTCTTATATGTGGTAAGGTCTAGTGTACTATTACTTCAGTAGAGATAGAACCTACTTTCAGACACTCCAAATCGTTAAGAACTGATCAGCAACATTCTATGGTAGGAAAAGGCTTGTAGAGAACAATTTTAAACACAATAATGAATTTTTATTTTACATATTTTCTATTTTTTCTTACATGTTTTGGAAAAAATAAGTACATATATATGTATATATTTTGCGTTTTTTATTACAATAAATTCCGTTCCCTACTAATGACTCACCTAAATCAAATTTCACTAGTAAATTACGGTTTACGCGTCTTAGAGATTTTCTCTTCTTAAAATCATGACCAGAAAGATTAAATGGATTGAAGCATCTGTCATATCTCGCGTGGTGACCACCACTCATGTTGCACCGTGCACATATGATTCTAAGAACAAACTCTAGCACTATTCACTTCACAAGCTGCGTATTCTGACTGATGTTCAGAAAATTTTACTTATGTTCCGTGACAAATGGTCTGTTGTATTTTACGAGCGAGGTCAGGAGGATGCGCCACCTCCAGGACGCAAAGGGATCCAGCAGTAAAATTAGTTTCACTGACTCGAGGAAAACTGTACTTGAATTCGTTTCGCTGCCTCCCATCCCTTCTGAGGGTAGTGTGAACATGTGAGAGACTAATATTTATTGAAACCCTAATCAGGCAGATGCCCATTCTTTTTTTTGTTCTCAGCAATTCTCTTTATTCTTCTTGGATCAAAGACTGTCCAAATGCAATTCGTTAGCACTTGGGCTAGGAGAGTGCACCGTCATACTTACAAATGATTTTTTAGAACTGTGTGTGAAGACTGCCCAATTTTTTTCTTGTTGTATTTTGTACAAAATTAAACAAGGAATATGCCTATATTTTTTTCAAATTTTTATCTCATCAAATTCATGTAGAAATTTCCATTTTTTTTAAAAAAAAATCACTATTTTTTAAGTCAAATATTTAATTTTTGAAAAATTAATTTACAGAGGAATAAAATAAACATTTTAAAGTATTAAATGAAATAAACCAGTAATTTTTATATTAAGTACATTCGAAGCATCAGTCAATCATATTTTGCGATCTTTGCGTAAATTCCAAAATTTAATATGTGTATAACTACTTAAATAATCAATTTTCAGGCAAATAAAAAAATACGTGTCTTTTTTTATGTCCAGATTTGAGAAAGAAAATATTATACATTTTAAAAAAAGTTGTGTCAACTCTGGGGCAATTTGACGTGGAATGGCTCTATTTTGAAGAAAAATTTGTTGCAAACTGATACTATATTCTAGAAATAAAGTTCCTGTAACTGGTTTACTACACCTTAATACATTTGTTTCAGCAGAATCTTTCTTGCACCTGTTTGTATGTATTTTCAGACCTCCCCCCCTGTACGATGATAATTTGCACCTCAAAATCCTTTCTTTAATGATTATATACAACTGGGTATTCAGGTAATGAGAATATTTATGTAAAATGGTAACCACTAAAAGTTGATTGTGACATCTTGATTTTGAATTGATTGTAAGGTTTCTTTTTAATTTGTTGATTTATGTGGTAGATGAATCAGGAGTTACTGGCAGTAAGGATTTTGTTATTTTTTTTCTGCATTGCAGAAATATTCTGTAGGTATAAGGAGGAGGGCAGTAGAAATCTTCACGACTGTTGCTCATCTTATATCTGCTACATCTGATTACAACAAAGGCGTCACCAAAACTTTACTGAATCCTGTGTTGCCATCATTTTGTATGAAGTTCATACAAGGACTTCAGATACCTGATGGTGTATTATGTGATTCGGGCTTAAAGACTGAAATTATTAAAGGTAAGTTTACCTTTAATAAGTACCTTAAAGTGCAGGTGAATGCGAAAGTGTTGTCCTATTTCTGAAAGCTTAATTGAATATTTGTAACTTGTAAATAAACATTGGCTTTGAAAGTTTCTTTATGTGTTCTTTTGATATTCCAGCACTTACTGCTTTGGTGAAAAACTTCCCAAAGCAAATGAATAAATTCCTCCCACAAGTACTACAGGGTGTTTGGCATACTCTCACTCATAGTGCTGATGTGTACCTCAAGACTGTCATCAGTGACACTGAGAATACTGATTGCAGTGTAGATTCTGATGGTAATTAATCAATTAATAAGTACTTTTTCGCTTTGTTTATTTATTAGTTGTGTTTTGTAATGGGAGGTTGAGTGTTGGTATTCTTTGTTATTAGCTATAATCATAATTTTAAATTCAGTTTTTTGGGCATGAATTTGTTAATGTAAATATTGGGCACATGATTGTATAAATGATTGTGGTTATCCATTTTTAAATGATTAACTGCAGATAATGAAATTCACTTTTATTTTCATAATGAACCAAAAAACAATTTGCACTTCTTGATTGAAAGAAAAGTGAAGTTCAACCTTTATAAATGTAAGGCGTGTAAGAGATCTGAGCAAAATTTGAATAGGACTTTCTTACTGAAAGTAATACTTCAATTCATAGCAACACTACACTCCAGTGACTTGGGGCCAGGTCTTGGTTAGAATCTGTTTTAAGGTAAAGGACACTTAAGAGAATGGTGCAGGTCTCGTGTTTATTGAAATCCCTGATTTTTCAAAAATTGCAAATGTGCAATTTTTTGGTTGTATCTTCCTACAACTATAATATTGAAGATTGAGAATTTTTCCTGAATGAAATCTGTTTCTTGAAGTCAGATCTTGAAATAAGGTAATGAAATTTTTCGAAAATATGAGTAGTTTTCATGAAATTTTGCATGAAATGTAGGCAATTTTTAAATGTATTTAAACTTTTTTTTTCCCCTCTAAGACAGCAACAAGTTTTTTTTTCATAAATTTTCGCCTCTAATATATCTAGGGATGGTAGAAAATATAAAGCTTGTCCCATTTTTGTTGAACTCTGTTTTATCAAAAATTGCAAAAAGTAAACATTTCAAAACTACATAATCGAAGGTAGAGGATTCTGGCTTCAATAGTGTCTGTTTAAAAATCAACCCTTAAAAAAAGGTCATAGATAATTTTTTTTAAAACAAGTACATTTTGCATAACTTGTGTCTGAAGTTTATGCAATTTCTAAATTATTGTCTCAAAAACTGCACCAAATTTGTAAATACTGTAATGCAATGTGTTCAGTAATACATTGCGGACTGGCGGAGCCGTTGATGCTGTCCTATACTTTGATTTAATTGTAGTGACTTCTGAGTTTAATCAGCTAGATGCAGTTATCCTATAAGAGATTTGTTACCACTTAATGTTTGGTGTTGAAGCTCCTGATTGGATAACCACATCTCAGCTGATTGATCATGAGAAGTTGCTGTAATTAAATCAGAGAATACCACAGTTTCCAGAGATTTTTTTAGAGCTGCTAGCAACAAACTTTGCCTGTTCGAAAACGTCAAAAATCTTCGGAATATACTGACTAAAATAAATATAATAGGCACTTACGGAATGTTCCATAAGTGCTAGTATCACTCATAAAAGAGCTACAGTTTCTCAAAACAGTAATGGATGCCTTGCAAGTGAGAGAGCGCCAAGATGAGAATCACCGTCAGCGATCTTCCCTTTTTGGACATAAGATGATGAGAATTCTAGTCTGTTGTTCGCAATGTGTTAAAACAGCTTCATATTGATTTGATATAATGATGCCTAATTTGTAGAAATTTGATTCAATTGATTTGACAAAATTTTTCATATTGATTCAACAAAAATTGTGAATTGAGAGAAAGCTTGTTGCATAATTTAAGTCTAATGATTTGATTGAAATAATACTAAGAGAATTGAAATTCCTATTACTGAATTAATGTTTTATGTATATGTGTTTGTGCAGGTGAAGTACTGGGTATTGCCAATTTGGTGCTAAGTATATTTGAATTTATACATGCTGTTGTGGACTGTCCCAAATTTTCTCAGGCTTTAGAAAATGGCCTTTCTGATCTTTTCTATTATCTCATTCTTTTTATGGAAATAACTGAGGAACAGGTAAGATGCATATTTGTGGATGATGAAAAGACTGAGGAAATGTAATTTATAAAATTTACTCTGCTATTTCTCAATGTCCAATGAAGCTTTTGATTTTTTTGTTTGTTGGCCTTCATGCAATATACACAAATGCTTTGCAGGTTCTTGTATGGACAACAAATCCAAATCAATTTGTTGAAGATGAAGATGAAAACACATTTGCTTATTCTGTAAGAATTTCTGCGCAAGATCTTCTTTTAACATTGTGCCAAGAATTTGAAGACCAGAGTTATGCAGCTCTGTGCCAAGCTTGTACTCGGCATTTAGCTGAGGCAAAAGAGGCTCAGAATATGTGCAATCCTAATTGGTGGAAAGTGCACGAGGCGTGCATGTATATGCTGGGTTCTGTGAAAGACTTGGTAAAAGAGAAGTTGCAAGCTGGAAATACACAGTATGACCTTGTTGGGTTTTTGGAATCTGTGGTCATGCCTGACATGAATTCGTCTGGTGAGTACATGCTTTGAGTTTAGTGAAGCTACAGTCGTTTATACAAAAATACTCCTATTTAATTTTTAAAAAATGTTCTGTGATAAACGCTGTATGGTAACAAATTTTTAAAAAAATTATGCAGAACATGAAGATTTTGACATTGATGGATGATGTAAATCAAGCCAATTCATATTCTTTTGTTGTAAGAGATAGACTAAGAAATGATGTCTGAGTATTCCGGGTCTTCCATTTTAGGTTATTGATATTGGTAAAAGCCACATGCTGCAGTGAACTCTGAAACTTTACCAATGCATTTTTCTTAAAATAGTGCTTAAAAATACACTGTACTTTTCATATCACATGCTTCATAAATATTACAAAGGATTGAATTTTGACACTTCGGGTGCAGTGCTGATGTAAAATTTATTTATTGATTTTTGGAATTTCTGGAATAATGCGTTAAGGTTTTCCTCCTAATGCATTGTGTAATGGTTGGGTTGATAAGATGCTAATTACTTATTAAAATATCAGTTTGCAATAATTAGATTAGTTTATTTTATATTCCTAGAGGAGAAAAGAAAACAATCAAAATACAACTTGTTACTTTTACATAAAACTGTCTTCCACATCTGAAAAATGTAATATCACGGAATTTTGTTTTAACTAAAACAAAATACCTGAAATTATGAATTAACTATTTTATTATTAATATTTAAATTAAATATATAATTATGGAATTTATCAAAACCCCAAATTGGCCATATCTTCATACAAAGTTTGAGTGGCATATTATGTTACGTCCCAAGCTCTTCGCATTATATTTGATTTAATTTTTCTGTCATCCAGTACTGATATAAGAGATCTATAAACTTCTAACTGTTGATAAATGAATACATTGATTTAGTAACAAGGAACATAAATTATTTTAATTTTCAAGAAACATTTTCATTTTTGTTTTACTGAAAGCAAATCTTTCATATCTTGTTCTTTTTTAGATTTGTTATTAATCAATTTTTTTTAGGTTCACCTCTTCTTCTTGGCCGTTGTTTATGGGTGGGCAGTCAGTATGCCCACTTTATGTCAACTCCAGTTATTGAACAATTTCTACAAGCAACTGTCGCAGGGCTTCAACCAAACCAAAGTGCCAACATACGCATATCAGCTGTCAGGTTCGAGTTATTATTTTTATGTTATTTTTCTTTGTTCCTGCTTCATTAATCGAGATGGCTCATGATTTTTTTTGGATTGTGTGATGTTGAGTAAGGTAGGTAAAAAGGTTTCGGAGAACTAGCAGTTACATCTCTGGTCCAGAAACTGGGTCTCTAGTCCAGAGCTGGAACATTCTGGAAGCTCCAGTGCTAACTTCCAGGAATTTTGACAGGTTTTTGTCTTCAATTGTGCTCATAGATTAATTGATTTTGTAGGTAAAAATAAAGATTTTGTAGGCAAGGGTAAAGGTTTAAAAGTGTTTTTACCTGCTAGTGTCTTCGTAGCCTTGCTAGCCTTATCAAGTTAATTAGTTGTCTGCTGGATATCCGAGTCATATTAGTGCCTCCAAATTTCCCCAATTTAATTTTCTTCTCCATGATGCCTTTACTGTCTCTTTCTTGTCTCTTTTCTGTTTTCTGTACGAATGCTATAAAACTGTCTTTGTATTTTTAGTTTTACTAAGATGTTTATTCTTGTTATTATTATCATTGTTATTATGCGACTAATTGTTTAAAGATGAAATATGAGCTCTTTGAAAAAGGGGGATAATCAAACTGCCATATAAGGTGCTGTGCTTGTCTAAGTCTGAATTTAGGGCTCATGTAATTTTCACCCTTGAACTTCAGTTTCTTATGTATTTAAGTTAAATGTTGACCTCAACAGGTTTCTCTAAATATGTTTGTGATTAATTTAAACTTCTAAGTGCTCTCCCCCCCATAGTTCTTATTGTATTAGCCCAAAAATTCTTGGGAAATATATGTATTTACCCGAATATAAGATGAAGGTTTCTCCTAAATATCTCAGTCGAAAAAGTGGGGTCGTCTTATATTCGCAGATTAAGCCTAGTCGATTAGGATTTAAGTTTTTACATTGACATTCTGTCATGAAATTCGTAAATATTTACGCAAAAATAAACTCTGAAGGCGGTAGAAATATCGCGCATATCGACAATTCGTAATATTACATTCACATTCTTATTTTTGCTATCCGACGTGAATTTGCGGGGTATTCAGACCGATATTTTTTAAATGAGTTGATAATGAGAGAATATCAAACAAACGGCATAGTATCAAATGCAACTTAAAGTGAAAATGAATGCCGAGATTTTGTTACGATGCACGTTCGGCAATAGCCCTGCGAGAGCGGTTCGACGCCCGGCAAGTGCGAATCTGCGTTTTCATCTGTTCAAAAAACAGAGGCCATCAACAAACAAGTGCGGGAATGACAGAAAATCTGGTGACAGAAAGGAGTGTTCTTAGGTGGTGTCTGATGAAAGACTTAGAACAACGCAAATTCAATGCACAAAATTTTCAGAGGAACTTAAAAAATCAGAAGATGTTGCACCATGGAAGGAGGGCCAAATAGAAAGAAATATTTATACATGTGAAAATAGTGAGCGTAGTGACAAAAACCATGATTATGATGATTTTAAGGAAGAAGAAAATTATAGTTCAGCAGTAAGTCTTAACAATCTCACCAAGGCAATTTTCTATTTAATAAGACCATTTGGAATTTTATTTTGACTAAATAGTAAGAATTAGAAAAAAATGTTAAAATTCTCAGGAGGGTTCTTTAAAATTAGGGGGTTGTCTTATATTTAGAGTCAACTTATATTTGGGTAAATGCGGTATTCTGTGCTTATTGATATAATGTAATAAAATGTGGTAGTTACATTGTGGTAATTCTTATGAGACTTTAACTGAGGAAATACAATTTCCAATATGAAGTCTTTTGTCTACAGTACTAGTGTCCAAAGGGCTTGTGGAAACTAGTTTATATGCTTATTGCCTTTCGCTAGTTCCATCAGATTCATGGTGAATGAGCCAGCTACTATTACACAATTGTTGGTGGAGACACAGTTTTTACATAAATATTCTGTGTGAACAGAAATAAAAACATTTGATCATGTTTGTTAAAAACTTACTCACATACTAATTGCACATGCCTAATTTTTTTGTGATTATTGCAATATTCATGTCCTGTTTCTGCTTTCAGAGCTGTCTATGGGTTTTGTGAGCATTTGAAAATGTCCAATAATAGCCACATGCTTGTTGGTGTTCTCCCATCTATTTTGGACAATATTCTTAGTATGGCTACACAATATTCATGTGAAGTTTTAAGTTTAGTTTTGGAAACATTAGCAGTTGTATTGTCTGTAAGTAAAGAACTTATTTGTACATTTCAATTAAGACCTTATTATGATTGTGCAAGCCTGGACAACTTAAACTCAGATCAGATCTGCTTATAAAAAAAAAAAAAACAAGGTGATTGGCACTGCCCTTTTGAATGTTATTGGGGGGTGCCTTTTTTTTTTCACAAAACAAATCCTGTTGATACACAAATGTTATTTATTTACCTAAGTATGTGTAAGCATTACAACAAAACGAATACTTACATTTTCTAATTGATGTGATTGTGTGCATATCATGTGCCAAAATCTGATAATTAAGTGTACTGTTAGGGTGAAGTATAAAATAATTATGCTGCTATTAACTTGTTGCTCAGGCTTGTGATATTGTAATGTTTATTTAAAGGGAGATCCTAAGATGAACCTTAACGGTGTTGAAAAATTTAATTTTAAATTGTCCTATGTCCTTAAACCCTGGTTTCCAGGGCTAAAGGGCTTGAGTTATGTTCATCATGCCATAATCTACAAAATGAGGTCTTTGGGAGCTTCCATTACATTTTTTGGTGTTCAGCTTTTTGGGTTACCACCATTTTATGGTAAGGGTAGCGTGTGCACTATCTTGAAATATATCAATCTCAGTTACGGTTTCTCAGGGGATCCTCAAGGTTGGTTGGTCCACATCCTGACGGGATGCAGAGAATGCTCTCAAGTGTTCCTTTCTTCATTTTTCATCTTCTTACCTCTCATTTCTTTATTACTTTTTTCTTTTTTTCTTTCTCTCTTTCTTTCTTTCTTTCTTTCTTTCTTTCTTTCTTTCTTTCTTTCTTTTCTTTTTTTTTTTCCCTCCTTCTTCTTCTTCTTCACTGGCCTTCTCTGTATGCTGTTTGCCATTCATGGCGATCTGTGTCGAAGGGAATGGGTGACCTGGGGGTTGAAGGGTCTGTGTGTGCATTCCCGACTGTCACCTTGATGATGGTTCCTTGTGGTAGACCCATTCCAGCCATGATCGCTGTGCATGAGCCCTGGTGACTGAGGGGAGGTCTCTGCACCTTCTAGGTCCCAATACATTTTTTTTTAGCCTCGGACGAGTCCATGATCGCTCAGATGAGCCTAGATGAGATGACACAACTTTCGTTCGGAAGTACTCCCTCATGCTGATGATCTTTTGTATGGATATTGCTGATTTTAAGGATGTCATGAACTCCTATCTTTCTTGGGAGTGTGACCCTTTGGATTGAGCTTTTTGGATGGAGTTGGAAGCAGGTCAATTGGACACTTGATAAAGGTGCTCGAAAAAGGGCCCTACCTTTCTGAAGGAGAGTGAGATACAGAAGATCCAAGTATCAGAGAAAGTGTCCTTTCCAGATGCAAAACGTTGGTACCTGGCGAAGAATCTTGTGTATCTGACTCTGTTCTTCAGTGCCATGGCCAAGTCGATAAATCTACTGCAAGTTGCCAAACGATACCTGCAGCTCCCCCGTACCACTCTTCTTTTGCTAGGTGTCTTCTCTGGACGTCCCTGAGGAGATAACACCCCTGCAAGGTGGTTAAATAGTGATTCTCACCGATTTCAAAAACAGAGCAAGAAAGTCATCCAATCAGCTATATCTATCCATCAATCCAGTATTGCTCACCCCCCACTCCCTGCATGAAGGTTGGGGTATGTCGGCCTTCAACTCGAACTTGCAGGTAAATGACTGCTTTTCCAACTCCTGAGACCACCTGCTCCAACTCCTGTGACACTGAGCAATCACTCAGCGTGTCAAGTTTCCTCGGGAGTCTTGATCTCTGCCTCGGAGGAACCTTCAGATGAGGTGTACACTTGCTCCTTCACGCAGCAGTGAGCAAAAAAGGAAAAGAAAGAGACCTAACTACATACAGTTTGGCTCTCCTATCGTGGTATGTAAATGGTATTTCCTCCTGATGGTCGAGTCAAACGTGTGTCCCATTACAGGCCTTCAATAATCTGCTTACAGGAGACTCAGCTAATTCCACCATGCCCCATATCCTTTTGTGGCTTTACCTTGATGATGGCCTCCACGCACATGGAGTTGCTATTTTGATCCACGACTCGTTGCTGTTTGCACACAGATGTTCCAATTCAGACCGAGCTTCAAACTGTGTGCGTGGGGGGGTGCAGATGTATCTCCCATCCCTCATGCTTAATGTCTGTTACATTTACATCCCTCTAGGATTAGTGTATCTGCCAATGAACTTGTGGCTTTGATAAGCCAACTACCCTCACCGTTACCGACACTTTAAACTTGGTTATTCTAAATTCAGTGTATTGATATGTCTCTCTGTAACCCTTCACTTGCAACCATTCTACAATGGTCTATTCTAAATGACCTGTTTGGAATCGACTATTACCCCTTTATCATCCATATTGATGGACTTGTTCATGGGTTGGCTTGACCCCCCCTCAGTGGTGTCTACAACGTGCTGACTGGCAAATGTCAAGCGAGTGTCAGTCCATCAGAGGGTGGCTTTGACAGTGTAGACAAAATGGCAGCTCATTTTAACAGTGCTGAACCACAAGCTGCGGATATTGCTATCGATTTGATTTGATTTATTTGGTAAAAAAATAGTACAAATTGTGTATGACGTATGGGGGAGAAGATTATCCGCACATGTTTTCTTGAGTACCAGAATCCCATCCCAACATTTTACCAATAAATAGTTGAAAGATGAATGAAAGATAAAAAATAATAATAATATTAATAATAATAATATAATAATATTATTATAATAATAATATAATAATATTATTATAACTAGAGGGAGGGAAGAAACCCATCGATCAGAATAGAAGAGGCTCAGAATGAGGAGCAATGGGAAATCCAACGAAAGAGTAAAAGGAAAGACAGGGAAAAGAGGAAAGAGGCTAGACCTGGAATTAGAAGAAATGAGGCTGTAAAGATAACCGCAAGACAAGGGGGCTGACTTCATAAAGAAACTCAGCACCTTAGAAGAGATGAAAGGGAACGATGAGGTCCTAGAGTGAGGAGAACAAGGAGGGAAGAACTCCTGATGGAGTTAAAGAAAAACAAGAGCGCCTTTAGCTAAAAAATGGCTAAAACAGTGAGCGAACTCGCTGAGTAACAACCTCTGAGACCAAAGGTAACGCTAGAGGTAAAGGATATCGACGCGGTGACAACCAAAAAAGAAGTCACTGGGGAAAAAGTGCTATTAAGAAAGGAGTCGAGAATTGAGATCGAGTGCATACTGCTGAAAGGTTATGCCAGAATGCAAACAGCATTAATAAGGGTCTCAGAGAAGATGGCCAACGAGATTCTCAAGGTAGGAAAAATAAGAATAGGGCTATTGAACTGTAGGGTAAGAGAAAGAATCCAAGTTGGTCGTTCCTTCTGATGTTTGGACTATGACTGTGGCCAGAAGATGCAAGGGACCCGACAGAAGAAACTGCTGTTGGAAATGTGGTAAAGTAAGGCATACTAGAAAAGAATGCAAGGATAAAGACTGCTGCGTAGCTTGCAAGGACAAAGGGATTGAAGATGGACATGCCGCTGGAGATGGTAAGTGCCTCTTATACAGAGAAGCCCTTTCATGATTAAAAAAAAAAGAACTTATGGAACTAAAGTTTCTGCAGGTAAATCTGGGTAGAAGACAGGGAGCACAAAATTTACTGATGCAGACAGCGAGTGTGAATAATATTGACGTGCTACTTCTTAGCGAACCGAACTGTCAACAGGACCTGGGTGAATGGTACCAGGATAGTACAGAGGGAGCGACTATAGTAATTTGCAATCCGCGAATCAAGGTGAACAAGTACAAGTCAACTAGCTGCGGCTATGTGTGGGTGGAGCCTGAAACCCTAAGGATATATAGTTGTTATTTTTCCCCAAACGATAGACTGCAACAATTCATGGATAAACTTGCAGTACTGGAAGATAGCATGGACAAATCCAAACGAAATGTACTGTTGACCGGAGATTTCAATGGGAAATCCCCCGAGTGGGGCGAAGAAAGGATGGACAGAAGAGGAACTGTAATTTGTGAAATGATATCTCGAAAGGACATTGTTGTAATAAATAGCGGAGTTAAACCAATGTTTTAGCGGCGGCGATGGTGTAACGGTTAGTGCATCGAACTGTTATACCCAAGTTTGCGGGTTCGAACCCGATCGAAGCCGTGGATTTTTAAGGGCGAAAAAATCCTTCACACTCCTTCCTTCGGAAGGGAAGTAAAGCCGGCTGTCCCATGTTAGTAGATTTACTGCATGTGAAAGATCCTCGAGCCTAAATGATGCCTCTGATCTAAATTCAAATCGCCTGTTTCGTCGCCCAAGTAATACTTTCTTTCTCCCATGGTTGGTGAAAGGAGCATAGCGGAATTTGCGTGGTCAGGCGGAAGAGCAGGCCTCATGGCCTGAGTCTCGCCACGTAAAATAAGGCACATTCAATTCAATTCAACGTTTAATAGAGGATACGCCAAGTCAATAATTGACCTGACTATCGCAAACCAGCAGTTTGCAGGTCACATTGAAGAATCGGAAGACCTAGAGGAGGAGACCCTAAGTGACCACAACTTTAGGGTTGTAGGAAGTCAGTTCTTCAAACACACATTTTATAGAAGGCGAGAAAACTGTCTAAAGCTGGCATGGAATGCTTGGAAGCTTAATGAAGAGAACCTGAGAAGATCCCTGACAGAATCCAGGTACACTCAAGAACTACGGTAGGGAGTTCAACCCCAAACAATAGACAGTATTGCAGACAGGCACAAAAGATAATTCAGAGGGCCTGCAACCTATCGATGCCCGTAAAGACAGCCAGCATTTATCACGGGGCACCAAAATATTGGTGGACACACGAAATAGCCCTCCTAAGAAGTGATTGTGTAGTAACCAGATGATGTACAAGGGCAAAGGGGGATGAACACCTGAGAAGGGATTACAAGCGGAAGAGGAAGGAACTCAACTGTGCAATAAGAAGAAGCAAGGACATGTGCTGGAGAAACTTGCTATTAGAAATTGAAAACAACCCGTGGTGGCTTGCCTTATAAAATTGTCATGAGGAAGTTGAATAGGAGGCGGAACGTCCCTGCTCTAAATGATAAAACGTGGGTCGAAGAAATAATTAGGCATATATTTCCTAAACGTCCAAAAAGGAAAAGGAACAGCTATGACAAAGCGGTAGAGGCAGACATGTTCACGACTCGTGAACTTGAAGAAATTGGTAAATGTCTGAAAGCAGGCAAGGCACCTGGGTTGGTTGGGATACCGAATGAGGTACTGAAAGTAGTCATCACAGAATATCCAGACCTTCTATTGGAACTCTTTAATGAGGGTATGAGATATGGAGGTTTTGTCAAAGACTGGAAGCATCAGAAGCTTGTACTATTAAGGGACACAAGCCGGTGGATAGTGCATCATCGTACAGGCCCATCTGCCTTCTGGATACCATGGGCAAAATGCTGGAAGGCCTGATTCTTCAGCGCTTGGAGAAGCACATGATAGGACAGGACAGCTTGGCTCATAACCAGTTTGGATTCTGTAAAGGCAGATCGATCAACGCTATCAGGGAAGCAGTAGAACTGGAACTGGCAAAAACGGCAAGAGAAGGTTGCGGAAGGAAGAAAGGATTTTGCGCCCTTATAGCAATAGACATTCGGAACGCATTCAACTCCTTGGGTTGGGAAGATCTAAAAGAGGCATTAGAAAGACGGAATATCCCAAACTATCTGAAGAATCTTATAGGAGACTATCTAAGTGAGAGAAGTATTATACATGAAGGAGATAATTGGAGTATTAAAGAAGAAATGACATGTGGAGCCCCCCAAGGATCTTGGCTAGGCCCAAAGTTATGGAACCTGGTTTACGATGACTTCTTAAAGATGCCACTCCCAAGGGAAGTAAATATTATAGGATTTGCGGATGACTCTCTAATTGCAGTCGCAGCAGAAAAGGAAGACATTCTTGAAATGCGAGCGAATGAAAGCCTGCATAGAGCAAAAAGATGGTAAGATAAACAAAAATTAGCCATGGCGACAGAGAAGACAGAGGCAGTTCTGGTCACCAAGAGAAGGGGCTTTAGGAAGCCAAGAATAGAGGTGGGAGGCAATGAAATAATGGAAGAAACACATTGCCTATTTAGGAGGAGAAATTGACAATTGCTTGAGGTTTGGACCGCATTTGGAGAAGGTAGCGATGAAGGCAATAGAAGCGGGAGGAAACGTAACACGACTCGTACTGAATGTTGAGGGCCTGATGAAAAAGAAAAGACGACTGACAGCAGCGTCAGTCCTGTCCAAAATGCTACACGCAGCTCCGGCACGGGTGGATGCTATGATAGTAGAAAAGTATAGGAGAAGGCTGCTGTCGGTACAGAGAGGGGTAGCACAGAGAATCATCTCTGCCTACTGAACAGTCTCTGAAAGCGCTGCTCTTGTGCTAGCAAGCGTACCACCTGTGATGAAGGAAAGAACATCGGTCTATGAAAATCTGAATGAAATGCAGACTTCAGAAAGGGAGAAGTAGAAAGAAAGAGGGAAGAGGGAAACAAGAGAGAACTCTTTCAGATATGGCAAGAAAGCTGGAGAAAAGAAACGACAGGTAGATGGACTTATATTCTAATACATGATATTAAAAAATGGGTAGAACGAAAGCACAGTGAGACCGATTACTGACACAAGCCTTCACAGGCCATGGAAGCTTCAGAAGCTACTTATGCCGCTTCAAAAAGAAAGAGGACAACAGGTGTACCACCTGCAGAACAGAAGATGATGCAAAATATGTGTTATATTACTGCCGAGATTTTGAAGTAGACAGAGAAAAACCAATTCCCACATTGGAAAAGAGATGTCACCAAACAACATTGTAGAAGAAATGCTAGAAATAGAAGAAAACTGGGCAAAAACTGGGCATAACTACGTGAAAAGAGTTATGAAGAAGAGAGAAGAAGCCCTTAGGGGATCGGATTAGAAGGATCCTAGAGATCACCGAGCCAGTCTGGCAAGATGAAATGCCACAGCTGCAATTCCTTGCTCAGACATTCTGGCAGGAATGGAGGGGGTTTTAGTGGGTAGACCAACGAAGGGAGTCCCACACACAGGGTTTCAAAACCTTACGATACCTACGAATTACCTATGAAAGATATCCTTAAATTTAAGGATATTTTGTTGTAAATTCAGAAATTCAAAGTCATCTCAATGTGCTTCACCGCGTTACCCATGATACGGCTTGATATCACGTATGGTTCCATTCCTCCTCCCCCATTTCAGAGCAGCCGAGGAAAGTGCCAAGATCAATGCTAACATTGTAGTAGATGTTGCAGTCAGATGTTGATCACCCGAGTAATGAAAATACGGCCTGTAACCATGTTAAATGGTTTTAGTCGTGGCCCTTGAGGCCTGGACACCCTAGGTATGTAGTATAAGTATAAGATAATAATAGAATGCGGGTTGGTAAGTGTCTTCTTTGAATGGTGTGAAATAGCCTGTAGTTCGTATAACATCATTCAGTAAGTTTCATTTTGTGCAGCAGAGTAATTTGTGGGAGATGTTCGATTTCCAACTTTCACTTCCATGCTGAAGGCCATTCTTTAATTCATATTGGTCCTTTCTGATGTGTTGTCTACATACCAATTGCAATCTACGGTTTGCCTTTCAAATAAATGATATGATTATTGATAAATTTATTGAATAGTAACATTCTGCACCATTAATTTTTCAGATAGACAGAGGTGTTACTGTCCAGTATACATCCAAAATAACTTCTCTTGCCATTGCTGTCTTCCTGAAGTTTAATTCTGGTATGTCTATTTCATTGTCTAGTGTATGTCTGCTTCATTCTGTGAATGTCTTATTCCAACCCTTCATTTCTTGCTTAAAATAACTAGATTAATTTTTAAAACGTTCTCTGGTTGTGATAATACAAAAACCATTTACGAATCGTCTAATTATGTTTAAAGTTAAAATAGGTATTTAATATTTCATGTGCTTTGTGTATTATTTTACTTTTGAGTTAAGTGGAATGGTTTTATTTCTTTTAAGACCCTGTTATTGTGGAGTTATCTCAGGAGCTCTTTAAAGAGCTTTCACAGAATCCAGAATGCCGGGGGCCTCTCCAACAGCGATTGGTGCCTACACTAGTGAGCATCTTAGGAGCACCTCCTGAGAAAATATCTGCAGGTTCGTTTGATTTTATAATTTCTTTTTTTTTTTTTTTTTTTTTTTGTCACGAATTATGACCCAAATTTTAACACATCTACAGTGATCTGTTATTAAATTACTATAATTTTTTACGTTTACATAAATTTTTATTATATTTAGGTTCATAGTGTACAAACTAATCGATATCTACAACAATTAAGGTTTGCAAACCTTGACATGTTAATATAAAGACAAATACTCTTATTCACCCACAAACCTCGAGCAGTATTACTCCTTTCAACTGAAGTTAGTCATTCCCAATTTCAAAGATCAAAAGCGCATTGCCATTGAAATAAATAAGGAAAGAAAAAAAGAAATGTATTCATGGCCATAGCCAAGTTTCACAGCGGGGGGTGAGAGTTAAGATTTTTTAATTATTAGGGCTCGGATAGTTATGCATTAAAAAATGTAAAATATATATGCAATTATGAGATTTAAAATGGGTCTATATGCCTTAACAACACAGAAAATATTTACTATACAAAACCTTATAAAATTGATGAAATTTTCTTAATTTGTTCTTTACATTTGTTACATTTATCACTGAAAATCTAAGTAACATATAGTCTACCAAAACAATGCAAATTATGACAGAACTCAACTGAATTATGAACTAGAACTGTTGCTGAAGGTCAATATATTTTTTCCATTACACTGTATAACAGACATCATTTTAAGGTTTGAAAACAGAAACGATTCTCTGTTGCTTCTCAAAATTGATTTGTACTTGGAAAAATAATATTCAGCTATCACAGTTGTTATTGGTGCATGTTTAAAGATTGCTATTTCTTCCAGCGACAAGGTTTCTTGAATGACAATTTGCTCTCCTTTTCCCCGTACATAATATGGCTGGCAATATGTTGTAATGTACGGTAACCGGATTATTTTGCTAGTGCATAGTTAAATTTTTCTGCTAAAACCTTCGCAATTTTTCCTGACACAGATTTAAGTTCTAGTAAGAGACTACCTGTTAACTTTATATTTGTGACAAGTGGCACGTCATTTTGTTCAACTGTAGTGATGGCTATGGAAATGGCAGTTGAAGTGTGTCTTAATATAAATGATGTTCTCCTTTATTCCATCTCTACATACAGCAACCTTCCTTTCAACAATGCTTTCTGCTTCATTTTCATTATGTTCTCTCAGTACGTTCTCAATAATGTCAAAATGTGCAGTGTTAATATTTCTGTATAACTGGCTGTTTACAAGTTGGCACTAGTGCAAGTGATGTAATAAACTGAACGTTACACATCAGTTATTACATATTTTTTGTTTATCCTGTGGATTTCTTCTTACGGTGCCCCCTGGAATCCTAACCTCACTTCGGACGGTTGTCATTTGTAATCATGTCTGATTGTGGAATTTGTGGGAAGTCCAGCTAGGGAAGGGATGTAGGGAAATTATCTGAACTGACAAAGTAAGTCTAAAATTTGGAAACTGCTGCTAATCTCTCTCCAAAAAATGAAATTACCAACAATATGTCAGCTTATAGAGATATTGCAAGTGAGGTATTAGATCAAATCGAGCGTAAATCTAATATTATTATGTACAACGTTCCTGAAACTAGAAATGTTTCCAGAACAGAATTGGTTGCACACGATGAAAGAGAAATTATAGCTTCTATGTCTGATATCTCGAATTTTGACATTAACTCAGTAAAGTCGATGTTTAGGTTAGGAAAAAAGAAAGATTGAGAAACATGCCCAATTAAATTTGTTTTTCGTGATGTTACTGAGGCTAAATGAATTTTGAAATTGAACAAACGTTGTAAAGATCCTGTCAAAATAATAAATGATCATGTTATCTGTGAGAAAGCAACTTTCTGATTTGCGTGACATATTGGCTGTAATCAATAGAGATAAGGTATCAAAAACTATGAAGTATGTAAATGGACATCCAAAGATAGTTGACATTGTGACTGATATCACGGAAGAGGAAACTAATCCATGAAATGTGTAAACCTTGTGGTCTCTAAAATTAAAATTTTTTACCAAAACTTGAAAGGTTTACATACGAAAATGAAAAATGTCGAATCCTTTAATTATATATTTTCTGATTATGATATAGTCATTTTGACAGAAACCTGGCTGTGTCAAAAGGCTTCTTCCTTTTGTTCAAGTGAACTCGGCTTACAAACTTCTGGTTTGGACTGTTCTTGACCAGAAAAGCTCGGTCTTTTCATAGTTTTCATGAAATCAATATGAAATACAGTGGGTCTGTTATTGTTTTCAACTTCATTAGGCCAATATACACCAAACAGTGGAAATACTAGATGTTCACCAAGGCCTTGTGTTCAATACTTGTAATATCACCTTTTTGTAAGATAAATTTGTTTAAATATAAAATACTTTTCCTTTAAAGTACTTGTGCACCATTGTTAGCTACAACCAGTGGCGAATCCTGAACATTATTTTAAGTATACTGCACTTTATGGAAGCTACCTCTACCGTTGTCTTTTATTTTAAGCTTTTCTGAAATCCCATTACTATTAAATTCCATCCTTAATAATTGTTCTGTAAGACAATTGCACAAAGTACTAACTTCTGGATCATTAACTCACTCCATTTTCACAAAAATTTCAGTAGCGTAACTTATGAACGACCAGAGAAGGACTGTTCACCGCACTATTTTGCAGTGCCTACCGACCGTCCAGACGTGCATCCTCCCCTCTCCCCACCCTTGAAACATAAGGAGCCTTAAGTTATCACTGCTGGCTTGCAATGGCTTTACCTGCGCTAGCAAATTCTCTGGACAGCGTTAAAAACTGTTTGAAACTTCTCACTCTACTGCACTTCATAGCGCTTACAGATGCAGAAGACTGACTGGCTCTCGGTAGCATAACAGGGTTATTTTTTTGCATGTGTTTTAAAGCTTTCAAAATTTCAATAACTTCTAGGGGATTACCAAACTTATGAAATATTTATTATACACTTCAAATTACTAGGTATACCGGCGGTATACACAGTGTATTGGAGAATTCGCCACTGGCTACTACTCAATTGTTATGATAGTGAACTGTTAAAAATCTTAAATGAATGCTCACCATTAAGAGTGGCTTTTCTTTCCTTTGGTTGCATTATATTGATACAACAGTATAGTATTAGAAAAACACCATATCAGTGTAATACAGTTCATAATAATAATAACAGGATGATTGAATTGATTTTAACTGATTCATACCATATTTATAGCTGTCAGTTGAGGATTCTATTATTTCCTGTATTATTCATCATCCATCTTCATTAATAGAATTTTTATTAATTCCTTTATTACTCTGTTTTATAAATGATGGATATTATGATTTTAAATCTGCAATTTTTTTTCTGATTTCACAAAATGGTGGTGATATGTATGCAAATTTAAATATAGAAACTGTGTTGCTTGACAAGTATCATGTCCTCTTTTGGCACAGAGTTATTGATGAATAGGAAATGTGTAGATGGTTCAGTTGCCGATGTATATTTGTACTGTGTTTGTAATAGTCTTGGTAATTATGTCTGTTTATTTCTTTACTGCATTCATTTGGTTAAATAGTGTGGCTATATTTTGGTCCTTTTTGTGCAGGTGTTCATTCAGTGGCTTTGGATGTGCTTCAAACTTTGGTTCGTTATTCAGTTCCACCACTAAGCAATATTTTAATAAATACAGCATTCCCTGCTGCCATTCAGTGCATTATGAGGACAACAGACAATTCCACTTTACAGGTAAAAATTAGTTTGTTTCCATTAAGATTATTTATAACAGATTATACTTAACTGACCTAACTGTAACCTTATTTTACATTCCATTGAGAATCGTATTATTAGGGAACAGAGTAGTTTATATTTAAAAATACTGAATGAAAATCACTTAATGCTGATTTTTATAGAAATTTATAGAAAAAGAATCTATTTATAGAAAATACATTTGAAATAGTTGCCAAGCACTTTTGTCTGTGTGTGAGGGTGTACGAAAGACAAAAGATGTAAGCATATGATAGACTCTTTGGTTCTGTTACATATTAATAAATGTGAAAAATGTTGTATACAGACTAGATTTTACAAGCAACAGACCATAAGGCAAAATCAATGTCATATTAATGACTAAGTTGTCTGCAGCATTTCTATTAAAGAAAAATGTTTGCCCCAGATATAAAGATTTAAAAACTAATTAATTAACCCTTTGACTGCTAATTACTGAAAGCTGCTGGCATGTCCGCTATGCTGATTCATTGGCTGGTAGAGCGTCCGTCTGTGCTGAGCCTTTACATGGTTGCATGGCACCATCAGCAGCTGGGGCTGTTCAGATCAGAGAAAAATGACCCTAGCTCCATCTGTTTGCAATGGTTGCATGAATTAAAAATTTCAGTGTCTTCATTTAGCCATACAATAATATTTTTTGTTAGTGTTAAGTATGTATAGATTTTTATTAATAATTTTTGTAGGTTTTTCCCTTGAGCCTGTGCTTTCTCCATACTTCATTCTGTGGTGTCCACACTCTCAAAATTTCTTAGTGCAGTCTTTATACTCTTGCACTGTTAAGAACAATTTTTCATGTGTATCCTCTGTGTCATTACTAGGGAAAGGATTTTGAGGTGCAAGTTGTGGTCGTAAAAGGTGAAAAAAATGTTCTGAAAATGCATACAAAAAGGTGCTATTGAAACAACTATATTAAGGTTTAAATAGCGAATGTTCATTCGCGCCTGAGATATGGCATAATTTTCTGGGGAAATACATCTTATAGCTCCCAGACTTTTAGATTTAAAAATAAATAAATAAATTTAAAAAATAAAAATAAAAAAGCCTATGAATAATAACCAAATCCCACCCATGTGATTCTTGTAAGCCTCTCCTTATTAATCTAGGAATTTTATACATTACCTTGTCTCTTGATTTATGAATCAGTTGTTTTAGTCAAAAATGACTTGCTTAAGGGCGGGAATATATTTTCAGAGAACGCTGATGTCTATAACTATAACACTCCATGTAGTAATCATATTCATCAGGTGCCAGTATCAACAGCTCACTACAAACACTTTATGTACAATACATGTTCATTATTTTACAACACATTGTCAGATGACATTAAACAATTAAATTCGATAGAAAAGTTTAAATCCCGAGTGAAATCGTTTCTGCTGCATAACAAATTCTGTACAGTTAGAGACTATACTGAGCATCGCAAGGAAAGTTAATTTTAACAATGATATTTAATGCATTATTTACCATTTGAACTGTATAAATGTAAACAACCTGTAACAAGTATTGTACCGTACCCTCCGGGTCAATGACCCCCATCTCCTTCAGGTTTTTCGTCCAGTTTCCCTGATCCATTGAGCAAATGCTGAGATGGCTCCTTGTTTTGCTTCTGGACATAAATGTAAATTCATCATCTGTGCACGTCTTCTAGAATTCAGTGGGAAATATAGTTATTCAAATTATCGTTTCCTTGTTGTCACGGCAGGAAGTATTATTCCTTGACGAAGGGCATGGTGGATAAGAGCCCAAAATTTATTGCTGATTTATCCCTGAAAATAGAATTTATTACATCGGAGGTTTTTTTTAAAAATTCATGTAGTATACGGCTTAGTGTAGGGATCACAGAACTTTGAAAACGTGCACAGAATTCACTTCTCCCCATAGCATGTCATACACAGTTTTTAACTGTTTTTGGCGTAAAATAAATAAATAAAACAAATACGACTATTCAGCTTAAAAATAGTACTATAGTTACATACGGCCTGCAACTCATCTGAGAACACCTCAGTGTAAATAGCCTGAGAAGAATAGAGAAAGTAAAAACCACATATCTAAAAAGAATGAGTATCTCGATATTCACACTATCACGCCTCGTCTACGAGCTAGCAAGAGAGCCCTTCTTCATAGAAGACTTGCGATGTAAGATGCTTCTGCCGTCCACACAAAGGTACAAAATACTACCAACGAAACCAGCAAAAGAAAAATGGAATTTGGATGGACTTTTATTCTACTGACGCAATGATCATATGCGAGTAGGAAAGAGCAAATTTACAACTGTCACATATAGTGATTGGCAGTGCATGATTTCATTTTAAAGTGTGTGTAACTGAACAGTATCATGAATAAGTGAAGACTGTGTGTGTAAACTCTGTGGCAAATTGTATTGGAGATACCATGTAATGACGTGTGAAAATAGCCACAAACATCAAAAAATTCTGCTCTGAAGAGTAGCAGATCACTGCATATTGTGCAGCGATTATTCTGCTTCTCCCACCCCCTTTTGCCCTGTCCACTACTGCACACAACCTGAGTTATCGTGAAATCACAACTTTATTTTAGAGAAAAGGGAACATCCCACTGCAAGAAAACATTTATTTATTATTGGAAGCCTGGGTAGAAGACTCGGATGCGGAACAACTGCCTAAGGGCAGTCTTCCCGCTAATAATTTCATACAATAAAATAACTACATAAAACAAAAACAATTATCGGCAGAGGAAAACCTCCAATGATGTATGATCTTGATGTACTAAAATAAAATCCACACGTATACAGTATTTGCCACTTGCCACCCTGAGGTGTCAGTGCTCCCCTCAGAAGTTCTAAGTCACATGTTCTGAACATCTCTATGGAGTCTCTTTACAAGACCAACTACAATTCTGGTATTGTAGTTGTCATTGTAGAGTGACCCACTTAAAACCAGCCCACGAGTTTCCCATGGGCTTCTTTCTTAGAGGTGAACAGCAGCGCCTACTGACAGTAGGACCAAGAACTCTATGTACAGTAAGAGCACATATAAAGAGTATTTCTGGGAACAGTTATGATAAAATCACTTCTGCTAATGGTTAACTTTATTCACAAACAAAAGGAAAATTAAAAAATATGCTCAAAATGCTATTTTTCTGCTTCCAAACATTTTCTTGTTCACGTTCGTTAATATACAAAACCAAACCTGTTGTTCGCCATTTTGAAATTAAATTCTGGATTGTGCTCTTCGTTGGGACGCTTATTTCTGGAAACTCGCTATAAAAAACTTCACTAATTTCCGTGAACAAACCAATTTGAATGTACGCCTCAACAATAAACACTATTGTGATATCTGGTCTGTTGGCTGGGATGGTTTTATTGGTGATAATGGAGGTATTCCAAAGAATTTTTACTTCTTCATTCTCAATAACTGATGGTGGTTTTAATTTGTAATGTGGATTGTCTTTCAACAAGATGTTATGTTGATTGCATAGGTGGCTGTATATGATGGCAGCAACATTGTCGTGTTTTTGTATGTAATTACGTTGAGCGAGGATGGAGCATGCGGATAAGATATGGTCTATGTTTTCTATGTGAAGATTGCATTTTCTACAGTGAACTGAAGTTTGTTTGTTTATTATATGTTTGCTGAAGCTTCTTGTCTCTCTGATCTGGTCCTGTATTGCAATCACAAACCCTTCTGTCTTCGATAGAGGAGTCCTTTGGTGAACCATGTGTTGGTAGCTTCTTTGTCAACATCTTTGGCAGGATGGTGTGCCAATGCTTACCATAGAGTTGCTTTTTCTATGAGGTTTTGATGATTATGGGCTATTTTTTCTTTCATTTGTAGAGATACTGATAGGTCAGATAGATGTAGGGGTATGTAGCCTTCATCAATTTCTGACACCAAAACCAATAAAGGGCAAGTTTGCTTTCTGTAGAAATAGTCATGTAATTTTATAATTTGACTGTCATATAATATTTGTTTATTAATTATTATTATTATTTTAATTTATTGTTCTTATTATTTTAATTTATTATTATTATTTTAAATTATTATTATTATTATTATTTCTATGGTGATTACATAAATTGTATACATTAATATAATCAGAGTACAAATTATGGTTGTAATTTTGAATATAATTATATACGTTGATTTCCCACAAATTTTCTGAGAATTCTAGCTGTTGAGATGATAGTAACCTTCTGCATAAACTTTCATAGGTTTTCAGGAAGATCAAATTCCTTGAGACTTGGATGCAAGGTTTTCGGGATGGCTCCAGTTCTTGATATTATAAGAGGAATGATTCTCACTTTGCCAACATTCCATTGGTGGTGGATAGACTCTGAGAGTTCCACATACTTAGTCTTTTCTGTGTATTTCAACTGAAGATTGGAAGTGTTTGGGATTGAGACATCGATAATATTGACTTGGCTGTTTTCTTTATTGAATATAACAATATCAGGTCGATTACAGATGATGTACAGATGATGTGGTGTCTTAGTACAGCAGATAAGAGTGATTCTCCAAAACACTGTCTGGGTTATACATGTAGTGCAAAACTCATGCTTCAGATATTAACTGGTACTTCTGGGCCAATTCTTGGTAATTGTTTTTGCTACTGCATTATGCCTGTTCCTATACTCTGATCCAGCTATGTGTGTGTGGAGCATGTAATGTGCTGTCTTGATTCAATTTTGTCCACAACCATATCAGTAGCGGTCATCGTTCACACTTGAGTCTTTCAGTATGTATTTTCTGTAGTTACATTTTGGAATTACTTGATCTTGTATGGCAACCGTGAATCCTTCAGTCTCAGGGAAGACCTGTTTTTAGATCAACCAGTAGTTTGATGACTGTGTATCGACATGTGCTTGGATGATCTTGTCCGAAGTTTTGGAAGGGTTCCCTCCAGATTTTAAAATTCTTCTTACTCTCTGGCCAAATTCAGCAGTTAGTTCATTCTTTATTCGGGTGTGCTCAGTGTGCCTTGCTTGTTCAATTCCCAGATATTGGTATGTTTCTTCAGTTTCCATCGCGCATATTCTTCCACAGGTCTCAAGGTCATATTCAGTATTTTGCAGCTTTTCTTTAATCAAACACCTTGGCATTTGTCCAGTCCAAATTACATCCTTATGTCATTTGAAAACCTTTCCATGGTTTTCAGCGGATATGTCAGCTGTGTTTTAGTTGATGCCTACAGCTGTACATCGTCCATATATGCCAGATGGTTAATGCGATATACAGTGAAACCCCTATTTTACGCCCATCTAGAGACTGGTCAAAAAAAAGTGTAAAATTGAGGAAAATGTAAAATAAGGAAATTATTTTTTGCCCAGATTTTTTTCTAAAACGCGTTGTTATTCTAAAAACAATAAATAATACATTAAAACTTCAATTAAAAAGAAATGAATAGAAACTAGTGGTGTTAAGACAGCACATACTTTCTTGCCCGTACTTTCACGCAAAATTACGTGCAAAGTAAAATTTTCGAAAAATTGTGCTGACATTATTTCAAAATCTATTTTTAAGGAACAGATTTCATTTAGGGAAAAAATCTCTATCTTCATAGTTGTAGTTGTAGGAAGACACCCCGAAAAAAGTTTGAACTTTTGCGATTTTCGAAAAAAATAAGTTTTCAATAAAAATGAGACCTATACCATTTTCTTTAATGTCCTTCACACTATACAACAACAAAATTTAATCAAAAACGATGGAGCCGTTTTATTTTAATTTTTTTTAATTTTGAAAATGTCTGAGTGGCGTCGTGTAAAGTTCCCCCAAAAATTACAATATCTGTTTCAAATTCGAGAGGCCGCGACATCAACCAGATCGGTAGGGGAATATCAATTTCAGAGAAAATTAGCTGAACGATTTAGCTGCTAGTGTTGTTCAGACGGACAGACGTTTGGCATCAATCATTTTTTGATATTGAGGACCCTCATAACATGGATTCTGGTTACACCACGTGTTAGAGGATTTTTTTTCTCCAAAACTTTAGCTACTGGATTTATTCACTTTTTTGGTACCAGGGCCAGGCAATAAGAGTTTTTCTGTTGAATATTCGCCGCTTTTTTCTGCAGCATTACGTAATTTTCTCTGTACTGCATAAGCGGTAGTGAGAAAGTAAAAAGTAGCAACTGACTTATCAGTCGCAACAACCTAACTCGATAAACACACAGGAAAAGAAACATGCGAGCTTAGTCCTAGAAAATTACTGAACCAACCAATTCTGAAGATTTACCAAGATATACTCCGATTTGTAAATAGCAAAACACATTACATTTATTTGTATCCCCACCACCCTTCCGAAACTGACGCTGTCATTTTCATCTTTTCTTTCAGAATGTCCGTCTAAATTAAGAGTTCTGCCGTGCAAAAATCTGAATATCAGGGTTTTAATACACAGGAGGACATCACAAGCCAGATGCAAAATCGAGGAAAATTATACATTACTTATATGGATGTTTTGCCGGGACTACTCATTTGTGACGTAAAGTCTGGGAAAACGTAAAATCGAGGATCGTAAAATCAAAGTGTCACTATCATATTTTCATTCCTGATTTGATTGTAAATCCATGTTCTATGGCATTTAACATATCGGACTATGGGCTCCTGCACAAAATAAATCATAGTGGACTTAGCGAATCACCTAGAAATATCCTGTTTTATAGAGAAGACCGTCTCAGTGGTTTGAGTTGGGGTTTTCAAGAGAATCTTCGTTCTCCAGGTAGTAATCTCATGTTGCAGGAACGTGATCACAGACGAGTTGACTTTGTAAAGTCAAAGTACTGCCAATAGCCAATCACTGGGAATAGAATCAGAGGTTTTTTTAAAATTCACATACATCAAACAGATTTCTATTCTTAATGAATGCCAGGTTACATTCAACTGAGTTTGTTATTAATTGTTCTTTGTAACCTTTAGAAGCCTTTCTACATCCCTTTTGCTCTTCAGCTAATATGTCGTTTTGTTCACAATGTAAGGAATCTTGGCATTTTACTCGGCCCTTTTATAAATGTTGACTAGTTTAGTTAGTCGCATTTGGACACAGTTTAATCTTTTGTACTAGAAGTTCTTGACACCATCAGGCCCAGGAGTTCTCCAATTGAAGGTGTTTTTAATCACATTTCTGATGTCATGGGTGGAAATTTCAAATAACTGCTTAAGGAGTCATCCATGAATTATGTGAGGTCTATAGAGGGGAAGGGCGTCAAGTGAATCTCACCTAATGTTACATGGGGGAGAGGGGGATCTCTGCAAACATCACGTATTTCTTTTTGCAAAAAAAGTGCTAAATTGCAAGAAAACTGCAACAGTTTAAGTAAAACACATTTCTGTACTAAAATATGGCTAAATCTGCACAAGTTTATTGCGGTTACATGAATGCTACAATAAGTAGCACAGTATGCTGAGAAAAAGAATCTAACAAAAATGACCAAACTTTTAATCCTTAATAAGATAAATCTCATTACATGTATTTATAGAAATTTTAAAGAATAATTACCCAGTGTTTTTAGAAGTTCAATAACATTCATTGTAGTAATTCAGTCACTCTATTTTCTAAATACTAGTCATATTACCAAATTATATTTTTTAAGTAAATCACAATGCAATCAATCATACGTTAACGTATTTACATTGAAAATACACACTTTGAAAAATCTCATGTGAGATTAGAAGGGTGGGGAGGGGATCGAACCAAATCTCATGACATCTCACAAGGGGGAGGGGGAGTCGAGAAATCACCAAAATCACCTCACGTAATTTATGGACTGCCCCTAAATTGAATTTTACTGGAACAGTTTTGCTCTGCTTTAATCCAGGATGCTTCACTGTTGAAATCTGTTGCAGTTGCGAGTTGATTGACACAAAATGTTTCAATTTCTTGCCGAATATGGTACACAGTTTCTGAATCAATAGTCTCTATTATTATTATTATTATTATTATTATTATTATTATTATTATTATTATTATTATTATTACTAACTGTATTAATTAATTTTCATCTTTAATGAATCTCCTGAATCTTCTTCATCCCGTGTTTTACCTGGTCAGCAAGTTTTAGAGTTAGCCTTTCAATACATTAGAAGCTTTTACTTTTAAGTTTCAAACTTGTTACAGAGCGGTGGTGAGTGTTTACGAACATATATTTCCATTGCCCCAGAACAAGTTTGCAGTTACCACGATTCAGAAGGGCACACAGGATTGTGGTACATTCTACAAGTTGCAGCCTTATTGCTGAATCCCTCATCCTCAGAATATTCAGCAACATTTGTGGGTCGCCTACTTATCACGCTCATTACGAAAGCTGGAGATGTTTTGGGTGACAATCTAGACCTTTTACTGAAAGCTGTCTTGAGCAAAATGCAGCGAGCTCAAACTTTAAGTGTTATTCAGGTAAGAAGAAAGAAATTTTACAAAATGATAGCATGAAGAGAGGCAAAGGAACTACACTTGAAACTGAATTGAAGCTTATATAAGAAATATCACATTCAGATGGTTTTAATTTTATTTTATCAATCCACCTAAATAATTTTTCACAATAATTCTTGAAAATTTGTGTGCAATTTTTGTTCAGCACACCAAACAAAAGAATCTATGTTTGAATTGGAACCAATATGTGGATGTTATTGGCATCCTTTAGCACCTGCATAAAAAACCTTTTGCTTATGTATGCATTGAGCATAGGAGAAGTGTTCAATGTAAAATAATAATTTTGAACAGAAAAACCAAAATTGTGCATAATAATCAGGGGTTATTGTTTTAGTTTCTATTACACAGCCTGCAAGATTTGAGATGCAGAGTTGGATTTCCATTTATGTTCGTTTTTCCACAGAGTCTAGTGATGGTATATGCTCATTTAATACATACCAAATTGGATGCTGTTTTGAATTTCCTGTCTACAATTCCTGGACCTACTGGCGAGTCTGCTCTTCATTTTGTTCTGACAGAGTGGTGTGCTCGACAACATCTTTTCTATGGAGCATATGAAGGCAAAGTGAGGTTGGTGCAAAAAAATTGAGAGGGAGGGGAGAGAGAGTGATCATTAAGTTCCTTAGGCTTATTTAAATACAGGATAATACAGAATATGCTTGGGACAGCCTAACAGGCCACAGTAAATCTCCAATATGATAGCATTGATGGCTGTCTGCCAGTACCTCCAACTTCTGAACCCAAGGGTTTCAACCCGATCAGCGACATTCAAAGTCACAGATATTCAAAAAAATTTGCACTGCGGATTTTATACATAATTGCTTTTTTCCCCATTCTTTCTTCATTTTGTTAGGTTTGGAGCATAGGGAATAATACATTTTTCTTCGTAAGTGGTCAATTCGCAACAAATTATATGAATTTAACACATATTTTGTAGTAAAAAATATATTCAAACAGAGTGTTTTCACTCTTTAAGACTAGTTGTTACATTTTGTTTTTAAATGGCCAGGAAAAAAAATCAAGAACAATTTAATATTAGTAATCAATCCAACCAAATGAAAGGTATCAACATAAATACATATTACAAAAATTTTAAAATTTATCAAAATTCAAAATTTTAATTTAAAAGTGATCATTGCTAAGCATGTTAAAATTAATTTAAATATATGAGAATCTTGATTGAAAACTAATATAATTTTTAATAACATTCAACTTGAACTTACCTGTAAGAGTCAACTGTATCAAAACTGGTTGCACTGTAAAGTGAATTCTTTCAATAGGTCTTCCAACTATTGAAAATAATTATTTTTAATATAAAATAATTATTTGTGTAACACATTAATATGGCTAAAATAATTACATTTATTGCAAATAAAACTGATTTATTAGGAAAGGAAAAGCTTCAAAAACCTTTCAAAAATAAAATGATTTCTTTCAATTTTGAGACATCAAGAAATGAATAAGAAAGGCAATTCACTACCTTTATTCAACTTGTTCAGACAATGATAATTGTATACTTATTATAGACATGATAGTAATAAGAAACATAGTTGAAATTGCTTAAGATGTGCTGAATTAAATAAATTAAACCAGGAAAAGCTGATGGAGATAGTGATCAGGATAATAAACATCATGACCGTGATACCAATAATGAAGTATGTTATACTGAATCACTAAGTAAAGATGTAAGAGAAGGTTATGCCTTAATATTCTCCTCTTTCCTGCCTATTAAAGATAATGATTACAAAAAGAACAATTTCAAACAAATGATGTGTGATCTTAGGTATGAAAATTGATTAAATTAAACTACAATGTCTAATAACCAAATAAATATAAGTGCAAAAATTGAACGTAACACAGCTGGATCCCTATGAGTTCCAGTTCTTTTATTTCATCTTCCTTGTTATCTTGTTGGTCAATTAATACTTCTGGTACTTCAGTAAAATTTTTTATTTCTTTATTCCAACAATCCAAAAAAATTTTTTTCAGTATGAGTAACATACTGATTCCACTTGTCAGGTGTCACCTACAAATTAATATTTGTTTGTAACTGGTAATATAAAACAGTAACAACATAACAGAAATATCAAACAAAAAATATTTTAGTCAATGTAGTGCATTTAAAATAACTCACCTACCTGCAGGTACTTTGCAATTCACAGTATCAAATCTAACTTATATGCATTTTATCCTCTTCTGCTTCTTTTCATAAACTAAAAATTAATTATTGTCTTTTGCAACAAACTTTGCAGGGTGGCAATCTTGTAAGATTGTAAATTTTGTACTGTCCAAGTTCAGTACTAGTAAATATTTAATAGTATACCTATAATAAAAAATGAACCACTAATTAAATATAATAACTACTAATTAAAAACTTCAAATAATTATAGATTTTCCAAAATCTTTAAATTAAAATTAATCATTAAAAGCTGATGCAAATAGTAGTGTAGTAACCACAATAATGACTAATTATACAACTATTGTTACAATTAACTAATAACTATTAAATAGTAACTGAACATAGCAAATACAAATTTCATTCTCTTTTTTAACTCAAAAAAGGTTAATGCAAATGTTGCAAGATAATTCCACTAATCACTAACTACTCTCTACAAAAAATAACTATTAACAAATATCTAAACAACTGAAAAGAACCAATAACATTAACTATTTAAATAACTATCTAAAAGCAGATGCACCAGATATTATGGAACAAATCCAAGCCAAAATCTCAGGAATTAAAAACTGTCACAATGGTCACAAAGCATGTATTTCAGTAAGTCTTATTGACGGAAGAGATGATGGTAGCAACAAGACCCGCTAAAATCTTTTATTTTTGCTACCAACTTACTTTCAAAACTGTTCCAACTTCATACATTACTTAAAAAAAAAAAAAATAATTGAGATACATATTCCTATAATGAATAAATGAATGCTATACAATTGTTGACATCGCAGTTTACTATTTCTCACTTCTAGCTGGTCACATCATGTACACATTGAAATAAATGTGCAAATTTGTGGGAAATACTACAAATATTTTCTGCGTTCAGTACCACTCTTGTGGAATATCAGTAACTAAGTTTAAGTATATTATAATAATTTTACGAGTATATTTTTAGTGATTTGTCATTTCCTTTAATACACAATTAACTGTTACCTGTTTAAATTCATATGCTTGCTAATTAGAGTCTTATGTAATAATGATATATTTGGTGGAAATTTTCAAGAGTTCAACCTGTTTGGTATGTCTATTATGGTACCCACACAATAAATAAACAAATAAATAAACAAATAAATAAATAAATAAATAAACAAATGCATACATACATACGCAGGCATGCATGCATGCATACATACATGCATACATACATGCATGCATACATGCATTCATGCATGCATGCATTCATTCATGCATGTATGAATATACATACATGCATGCATACATACATACATGCATACATATAGCTAGAGTTGCGTATTCTATGAAGTGATTAGTTTGTGTTTCAAATATCAAATGATTTTTGTGCATTCTCTGAAATATCCTTGAATGACAACTGGAACTTCAAGTCTAGTTGAGAATAAAGTCCATAAATGGGAAGAAACAACCAATGATGCAAAAAAGTGTGAAAATGTCAGGATCTGAAAGAATTTGTACAAGTGCTGTTTGTAGTGCATTCATGCAAAAAACTTTTGTTATAATGTAGATTTAGTGTAATTAAAAATGTGTTAACAAATAATGAACTCTCACTTTATAAGAAACAGCAAAATTAGAGCGGATGCCCACCCCTGTATTTCCATAACATCAGTTAAGCAGCCATCAGTGCTAAGAGCCATTTTTTTCCAGAACCATGAATGATTGCTGAAGTCAGATATCACAGAACATATTTAACCCAATATAATTCTCAACAAGATAGAATGGCAAAACATTGAGGCACATGTGCATGTACACATGCACCTCTCTCACTTCCCACTCTTTCTCCCTTTTCCCCTCTCCCCCTCCCTCCCTTTCCTCCATTCCCCTATTCCCCTCTCCCTTTTCCTCTTTTAATAATTTGTTAATATATTGAAGATCTCTCAGTGTCTTCTGTCTCATTCACTCATTTTCATATTATGAAACTTAAAAAAAAAGAAAGAAAATTTTAATGTTTTCTTGTATACCAACTTTGTCCTAAGAATAACGGAACAAAAAAACAACACAGAAAACAACAAAACAACACAAAAAACAAAAACAACCAAAAAACAACACAAACAAAATAAAACAACACAAAAAACAAAACAACACAAAAAACAACAGATAAAAGAATTTTCATTTTTATTTGTGTAGATAAAACTTATATATGGAATACATTTTGCTGAAAAGATAATGCTAATCGAAAGGTTTTCATGGTCCCGTAATGCTTGATATTTTCAATTCAAGTAAACATTGCTATTATTTCTATTTCTAAATACACTAGGGTGGCTGAAATATTTTTTCTAGCTAATTCTTTCGAATAGGTGCCATGAATATAAAAAATAAGATTGGCATACATCATAAGCCTTGGTGATAGTGAAATATTAATTTTAATGGTTTTTAACTTTTTCACCAGAAATACTTCTCGTTTCATATTTTGCTCAAATGTTGAAATACTATCTAAATGATGACCAGTTGGTTTGAAGTTATAATTTTAGATGCTTCTATTCATTTTCATCAATTAAACTAAAAAATAGCTCTCCTAGACCAAATTTGACCCAAAAAAAGAAGCAATTTATATTTGTCTATAAGTTTATGTTCTTCATGAACCATTAAGTTTTCACACATTTCCTGTATGGTAACTTTTTATAGGCAGGTGAGTTGTAATAGAATCTCAGTTTACTATTATTTTTTAATATTATTATAATGAATTGTAAAATAACATCAAATGAAAATAATGACATAGAATATTTCTTTATTCGGTTTCTATCATATGTACAGTTCTAGAAATATTTCATTAGGTCTATTGTATTGGCTGGTGGAAAATTTCTTCAATACTCTTAAAGAACTTGTATAATGTACTGTTGTTGCTCTTATTCATGAGTTAATAAACTGTTATAGTCTTCAAATAGCTTAATATTTCTTCCATGTCATTTACGACTTTAATATTTTTAGTCATTTTTTATTAGCAATGTAATTACCTTCAGAATCTATTTGCATCCAGTCAGTGTTCAATGTGAACTGCTCAGAAAAAATTTCATTAAAATACATTAAAAGTGAATTTTTGAACATATAAATTGTTAGATGCACATTATTTTACTAATACCAAACCTTATGATGCATGCCAACCTTAATTTTTATGTTCCCGGGACCTTTGGATACGATTACCTAGAAAAAAAAACTTTTTACAGCCATCCTAATATACATGTTATTATATACATTTTATTATGTTCATGTTTTTTTCTTCCTCAGCACCGTTGCACTTTGTAAACTGTTGGAGCATGGCTTGGCTCATAATGATGAACGCCTTAGTAGCATATCAGTGAAAGGAGATCAGTTGTATGTAACTGACGGAGAAGCAGGCACAAAAACACGTTCGCAATCCCAGAATCAAATGGATCATTGGACCACAATTCCTTTGCTGGTGAAGATCTATAAGTTGCTTGTGAATGAATTGAGCAATGCCATGGAAGCCAGTGCTGCTAAGACAAGTCAAGATTTGGAAGTATGTATTCACTTTTTTGTTGTTATGCTTGATCGTGTTTGTGTATTTTAAATGTTTTGAAAATTGTGTTGTAATCAAGTGGACTTAAAAACTGATTTTCTTCTTATAATATTCTTTACCCTACTAATTCTTCCTTTGCACACATGAGTAGAGCTGGTCACAGTCACTCAATTGTGAACATTCTCGGTCATGAAATCCTCATGCTGAGTCTGCCGTTGTTGAGAATGAATAGTATCAATATCAAACTGTTAAACTGTTGTTAGTGTGCCCCTTCACATCAGTAATCAAAAGGACAACGATGAATAATGAATTATGGAGGTGTTGAGGATCTCTTGTCACTGTTTATCCCTCAAGCTCCCAGTAACAACCCAGTCAGATGGCTTAACCTCTTTTAGACACTATGCATGTTTGTTTTTTGCCAGGGTCCTATATGAAGAACAACAAATAAGCAATATAGCTGCTCCTGTATTCTTAGTCAAATATCTCATGGGAAATTGTCAAGTCAACTATAACAAAATCTTTCTCAAATACAGCTGTCAGTAGTAGTGGTTTGCTGCAAGAATAATTTACAAAGAAATTTGTTCTTAGTAAATATATACTTCACCTTTTTCTTCGCAATCAAATTCATTCCCTATTCATACACATTTTTCTAGGATGTTTCTAGTTTCATGTTTCTTGTTCAGTAGCAAAAACCATAATTCTATTAACATGTTAAAAACCTTATTTTTTCCACTTTTAACTGAGGGAATAACTGAATTATGTGTACAGACTGATATGGCTTGCTCTCTAATGCAAACTGAATTAAAATTCTATTGCAAAAGGTTTGTTGCCAACTTCTGCCTAGTAATGGTATTGAAATTGCATAAGCCCAGAAGTGGTGTCCTTAATGATTTAGTTGTTTGGAAACTTATGTTTATTTACTACTAATGCATAGCATACATCTGCTAAATTACCTTTTTAAAGTCTTCTTTGTATCAGACACACTTCTGACAAGTGAAACACCAAAGTGACTGTCAAACTGCACACAGAGCATGCATGCTCCTCTGATACAGCAGAGAATGAGCGTTACTGATTAGTGCTCTCTCCATAGTTAATTTTGCATTGTCTTCTGTATCTAAGTATCGTAATGCTGTCTTGACACCCTTCATTGCCTCTTGCACTATTGGAACATATCCCACTCTGAAAGCCCTTTTACTTGCCTAATAACATGAGATGCTTTCGATTATGGGATGGTGCAAGAGACTAATGAAATTTATCGCTTTTTCACGTTGCACGGCGGATATCACCAGTCTTCAGCAGTCGCGTGCTTCCTGTCACCTACGAACAACTTATCGTGCTTTATCCTGCGTAATATCAAGTAACACAAACATTGGAACCGTAACAAGCAATTGCACATCACTGTCGCCGCCGCCAGTTGTAGGTCACGCAGGATATGGTCTTTGTTTCTGTTCTGTAACTGGGTTGTATAAGGTCATTAGTAAGGTACCTGTTCCGGGTCCACTACTTTCACCTCAGGGCAGACCTTCAATTATGACGTTTGGTCGACGATATTTTTTTCAAGCTGCCTAGTGTTGAAATTTGTGTCACTAAGGTGATATATTCTTTTCCAAGAGGGAATTAATTTCCAAGATGTTGTATTTCCTATGTTCACTATAGCTGAGGTTCAGGTTCACTATAACGAATCTTCTTATGCTCTCTCTTTCTCTCTCTCTTTCTCTCTCTCTTTCTCTCTCTCTTTCTCTCTCTCTTTCTCTCTCTCTTTCTCTCTCTCTTTCTCTCTCTCTCTCTTTCTCTCTTTCTCTCTCTCTCTCTCTCTTTCTCTCTCTTTCTCTCTCTTTCTCTCTTTCTCTCTCTCTTTTCTCTCTCTTTCTCTCTCTTTCTCTCTCTCTCTTTCTCTCTCTCTCTTTCTCTCTCTCTCTCTCTCTCTTTCCTCTCCTCTTTTCCTCTCTCTCTCTCACCTCTCCTCTCTCCTCTCTCTCTCCTCTCTTTCTCCTCTCTTTCTTTTTCTCCTCTCTTTCTTTCTCTCTCTTTCTTTCTCTCTCTCTCTCTTTCTCTCTCTCTCTCTTTCTCTCATTCTCTCTTTCTCTCTCTCTTTCTCTCATTCTCTCTCTCTTTCTCTCATTCTCTCTCTCTTTCTCTCATTCTCTCTCTCTTTCTCTCATTCTCTCTCTCATTCTCTCTTTCTCTTTCTCTTTTTTTTTAACTGTGAATATTAAGCCAAAGTTATGATATCCATTACTGTAGGGAATTTTACATCAGAATAAACTGGTAGTAGGAAAGAAATTTGTTTCTTATAAAAAAATTAAAAATGTTAATGATTGCAAAGCAAGGAACACCAAATATAATAATCATTTGCGGGAAACACAACAATATAATACAGTATTTACTCACATAAACATTTCCTATCAAACATATTGAAATTCATATTTTTAAAACAATTTTTATTTTGACGTTACTAAACCTTCATTATCTATATGCAAGCAATGCATTTTGTTACGAGTCTTGGGATTGAATTTGCCCACTTTTTTCTCTATAAGCAGGGTGTATCAAAAATAATGTTTTCGTTTATCAGTTAAAGATCACTAAAGGATTTTTTCAGTAAAGTATCATTGTGGTATCGTGATTGTTAATATTGCTTATACAATTTGTTATCATGATAATCTGTGGAAAAGAATTAGGGAACATCTCATGTGAAATATTGCAAAAATATAATTGGCATTATTTGCCATTCATATTTCAAAAGTTGATAATTTTGTGTTATGCTACTGGAGAGATTACCAGTATCACTTCCCAGTGATATTAATTGCAAAATTATAATAATTGATATTGTTGATAAATAATGCAAATAATATATACAGGAATTTTTAAATTTTCTATTTGTGGAAATCTTCACTCAAGTTAAATATTATCTTAAAAGTTTTTGTATAACCACCTGCTAAAAGAAGAATAAATTTGAAAATTTTAAAATGTTACGAATCGATGTAGTTTTCTTTAAATGAGCTATTGAGACAAAGAAAGTTGCAAAAATGATTTGAATTATCTTTCAAGAAATTCAGAGTTTGTTGTTAAGAAATTTCAATGCCGGTATGATTTTCCAATTGAAATATTTAAACGGAACACAGTTTCCCCGAATGTATTATCTTCTCGACATATTCTGTTTCAGTATGACCCCCAGAAACTGACTGGATTATTAAACTTAATTGGAGCTTTCTGGAAATACAAAGAAACTCCAGGAACATTTTCTTTAACAGAGCTATCAGTATTGAAGTAAGACACCTTTTTAATCATAGAAAGCACACCGTCCTTGTTTTCTAATGTTTTCTTGTGAAATAATTTTATCCTTTGAAAGGTATACGCATGAAAAATATTTTCTGCCCAGAAAATGAATCCCAATACATTCATTTTCTGGTAACTATTTTAAAAATTACATTGGAGTGAAATATAATAAACACGTTTTGGTAAAAATTTTATTTTTTTATTTAAATGTTTTTATCAAAAAACCGCTATTTTTATTTGTTACAAAATCAGTGGTGCTTCGATATAGTATACACTTTCTCATACTCTTAATGATATTGTAGAGTTTAATTGAATTGGAAGCGATTGCTCGGATATATGGGAGTTCAATTAACTAAATATAGCTCTGAGTATGGCGCTATAAAAAGTAAAATATTTCGAAATTTCATCTACTTAAAGTGTTTCATCATTCCTATTTATTCGAACAGAATACCCGTCGAGGTGGGTTGAACAGAATACTATGTCCTGACGGGGGGAAGCAGGGGGGCTTTCAGGTATTCCTTTCTTTCACGTCATTTTTCTTCTCCCCATCGTTCATTCACGTTCTTCTATAACGTCCTGTATCTTTTCTTCTTCCCCTTCTATTTCACTGGCCCTCTCGGTATGCTGAACGTCCACCCATGTGTTAACCGTGCATGGCGACCCGTGTCGGAGAGAATGTGTCTCCTAACAGTTGAGGGATTTGTCTGTTTCCCAACTACTCCCCTTACGCTACTTTCTTCTTCGCATCAAGGGATACGTTTTTTACGTATCTTGGGGAACATTCCTTGTAGGTCTCGGTACACCTGCTTTGGCTACGGACTCTTCTAGACGGGCAGTCGGGAGCTAACCCTCTCTATCAATCGGCTCGGACTAGGTGTTGTACTCCAGGGTGTGCGGGGGGATCCACAGCGGGGCAGCGCTGTGTTATCCCCTCACTATACCCCCGTGGCCACCCTGGCAATCCGATGGAGTGTCCCCTTGTTGGGCTCCGTGGTGGGTGGGGACCCCGGGGACGAATCTGATATCCTCTCCATGGATAACAAACTCGCCCTTCTTCCATAAGGAAGAGGAGATTTGTAGGTGAAACTGTCGATCTAGATAGATTTTTTTTCCCCTCCCCAAAGAGTGGGATAGTCCCAAAAAGCCTAGTTTCCTTATGTCCTGTAGACATGACGGTGAAACAATGAAGAGTGTACATACAATTAAACTGACCAGAGAAATTGAAAAATTTGGCAAGTTTCAGGCTGTGGTACGCCAGAGAAACGGCACAATCCTTTTTGAATGCCGTACTGACAAGCAGATCAAGAAAATCTTGGATCTAAAAGAAATAGCCGGTCTCCAGGTGCACGTGTGCACCCACCCGACCTTAAAACTCTGTAAGGGTGTGGTGAATCATGACTTCCCGCCAGAAACGGAAGAAAACCTGAAAGCCTTCTTTCAACCTGAAGAGGTGACTGACATTTACAGGATCCAGCGGAGAGTGAACTCGCCCCCTACCTCAATGCTGATACTGACTTTCGATCGTCCATCTCTGCCAGAGAAAATATTGTGTAGCTATTACAGTCTCCTGTCAGGCAGTATGTACCAAATTCTCTGCGCTGCTTTAAATGCCACAGGTTTGGCCAGATGCAGGCCCGTTGCATGAGTGCTGCAGTCTGCGTACTATGTGGAAAAGAATTATGTAACGATTGCTCTACAGATTCAAGGAGCATAAACTGCTCTGAGAATCACCCATTGAACTTGAATCAGTGCTCCCATCTTCTTGAAAGAAAGGGAGATCCTGAAGATCCGGGTCTGATGGGGAAAGTTCCCTTTCCTGAGGCACGACGTCGTTACCAGACGCGTAGCTCTGTTGAAATGGTTGGAAGTTTCGCTGATATTGTCAGGCAACAGCAGAAGACATCAAATTGCGAGACCCATATGCCGAAAGTTACCTCTGTGCGCGATGCTGCCTATCAGGTGTCTTTTGAATACATCGGCGGAGATGCAGATATCAAATACCTTGTCACATCTGAAACATAGAAGGATACAAAAGCTGTAAGTGTTTCGACAAACACACAAAGGCGTGAAGCTGAGAAACCGAGGCCGCTAGACCCTATTTTTAGATCCAGATCGCCTGTATCAAAAGACCGCGGTTTCCCGACACATGCGAATCTCTCTAATAGTGGTCCAGACAACTCTGCAGGGAACGAGGAACCCCACATGAACTCATGCATCACTCTTCAACAGAGAAGGAAAAAGAAACCCGACACATAACCCCCCTAGAAGCAAAGAAACTTAACACTAGAAATTACGGCTCTCCTCTCGTGGAACTCAATGACTTTCGTACTCGTTTAGACGAATTAAAGCTGATAATGTCTCTGCATAGACCCGTTGTTATCTGCCTGCAGGAAACACATCTCCTTCCTGAGCATTCCCTCTCTCTTCGTGGGTTTTGTTGTTAGAGGCACGACATCGATGATGGCTTCCGTGCCTATGGCGAAGTTGCTACATTTGTCAGACTCCCCGGTGTCCAAAGAAATAGGCTTACGTACCACTCTTCAGACATGCATTCGTGTGAACTTCCACACTATCTCGTTAACTATTTCCAAAGTCTATTTCCTGCCTGGGCAAGTCGTGTCACAAAAAGAACTTGGAAATGTTTTATCAGTTGCCCTCTCCTTATTGTGGGCGACTAATCCCCACACTCCCGCCTGGGGTGGCAGCCCGAGAGGCAATATATTTGAAAATATTATTGATAACCAGAACATAATTCTTCTGAATACTGGCAAAAGTACACATTTTTACGTGGCTTCAAACGCCTCGTCCGTAGATCTGGCTTGCTGCAGACCCTTTCTCTCTACCATTTTGGAAAGGACTGTCCTAAACACGGTATGCATGGCAGTGACCACTTCCCCATTCTGGTCAATTTCGATATTCCCAACCTAAACGTTGCCCGTCGTCCTCGCTGGCTAATCCTCTGAGCTGAGTGGGAAACATTCGAGAAAGAAATACGAATATCGGAAAACTGCCCACACGATATCGATACTAAGGTTGCCCATTTCACTGATGCCGTTCTTCATGCGGCCTCAATTACCATCCCGAAGTCGTCGGGTCGCCCACAACATTCTCCCGTGCCATGGTGGAATGCCGACTGTGCCACAGCGGTGCGTGATCGGAAACGGGCACTGTAAGTTCCCAACCATGGATAATGTGATAAATTAAAAAAGATCCCGAGCCAGAGCTGGATTGACCATACGGAAAAGTGAGGCCGCGTCCTGGAGAGCTTATATTTCATTACTCTTTTGCCGTACGCCCCCTAAAGCAATAGTATGGCGGAAGATTCGACAAATCGGTGGAAGACTCCATTCGCCGTCTGTCTCAGGGCTTCTGGTAAATGGAAATCTTCTCACCCTACCAGAAGATATAGATGAAGAATTGGCATCTCACTACGAGCATATCTTCAGCTCTCTACATTACCCTCCTGGCTTTCTGACAACCAAAAGAAGAATTGCAAACTAGATTTCTCGAGTTGCACGGAAGAAGATTACATTGTCCCTTACTCCATGGATGAATTTTCCAGTGCCCTTGCTTGCATGAAAGATTCTTCCCCATGACCAAACCAAATACGTAATCAAATTCTTAAATATCTACCGGAAAACACTCGTTCTTTTCTCCTCCGCATTTTCAACCTGATTTGGGTTGAACATGCAATACCAAGGATTTAGATTGAACATATAATACCAAGGATTTGGGTTGAACATGCAATACCAAGGCTATTATTATTTCAATCCCTAAAGAAGGGAAGGACAGAACAATTACCGCCCAATCTCTCTCACAAGCTGTGTGTGTAAGCTTTTAGAGTGAATGGTAAACACATCTGGTCTGGCTCTTGGAACAAAGGAATCTATTTACCCCTTTTCAATGTGGTTTCAGGAAGCACATGTCAACCATGGATCACTTAGTCTCCCTTGCCACCCAAATCTCCACTTCTTTCGTGCTACAACACCTGATAGTATTTTTTTTTTCGACATAGAGAAAGCGCATGTCTCCACCTGACGGAATGGCATTCTTCGCACCTTACATTCTTGGGGCCTTAGGGGATGGCTCCCTTTGTTTCCAGTAGATTTTCTTTCATTAAGATCTTTCCACAACTGCCTTGATGACACGTTATCCTCAAGTCACCAGTTGGAAAACGGTGTTCCCGAGGGATCAATTCTGAGTGGCTTTCTGTTTGCCATTGCTCTCAATAGTATCGCATGAATAATTCGAGAACCTGTGAAAGCATTGCTTTTCGTTGACGACTTTGCCACATTTTGCTCCTTGAAGAGCATGCAAGTTATTGAGAGGCAGTTACAGCTTGTCCTCAACAAACTGCAAGAATGGAGTGATAAAACTGGATTGAAGTTCTCCACCTCAAAATCCAGTTGCATGCACTTCTACAGAATTCATCACTTCCATAATCATCCTGATCTTTTTTGGGAGGGGTCATCAACTTCCCTTCGTTGAAACAGCAACTTTCCTTAGCCTACGTTCGACAAAACATGGCAAAAGCATATTCAAAACTTGAAGTGCTGATGTGTATCACCATTGAACCTCCTTTGCACCCTTACTGGTAGATCATGGGGCGCTGATCGAGTATGTCTCTTGCGCCTGTGTAGGATGTCTTATCTTAGAGTATGGGTGTATTTTTTATGAATCAGTGTCTCCATTGACTCTCCAGCCATTGAATACTATACTCATTGCTGGTAGACGGATCAAACAAGGTGCTTACTGCACTAGTGGCATTGAATGCCTCTTGGCCGAAGCTGGTGAACCATCCCTACACCAAAGGCGTGATATTGTAATCGGCTCCTATGGTGTGAAAGTATCAGCTATAAATACTTCTTTGCGCCAAGCAGTCCTTCACCCAAGTCACAGGATATTGTACGCACTCAGATCATCGTTACCCCATCCTCCGGGTATCTGTCTCTCTACATGCTTTTGCAGAAACTCAATATAAAATTCTCTACCCCTCTGAAACCCCAATGAAGCCTTGTTCCCCTTTGGAAACTTCTTCGGCTAAAAATAGACCGGAGATTATCAAACTTCCCCAAATCCCCAACTCCCCCCCAGTACATTTCTGACGGAATTTCTGGAGATGAAATCCATGTATCCCGGCTATAACTTCATATACACTGTTGGTTCCGCCCAAAATGGTGAAGTAGGATATGCATTAGTACTGACATAGTACCACACGGAGTTTTTATACGGACTCTTCGTGCTCCTCCTTTTTCTCCTTAGAAGAATTTAAGTAGATTATAAAAAAAAATAGTGAGTGTAATTTTACAAAACCAAATGACAGAGAAATTATTTAAAATAAGAATAAAAATTGTGGAAGTGTTTGAGAAATGAGAACACTATAAATCCTGAAACTTTTCTGTTCACCCAAGTGATGCAGATGAGGTGCAGAATATCTGAAAGTTACAGGAGGATTATAAACCCTGTTGTTTTTACAATTACATAAATAGTAATAATACTGCTATATCTTTATTTTCTTTTATATGTAATTGTAAGGTAATGATATGCTAATATTGCAATGTATCTAAACATTTCTAATTCAATTTTGCATTGTAGCAAAGATCAGATTACAGGTATTTGTTAGAGGGTGAATTTTTTTAAACTTCTTAAATTTATTTTCTGCTATATTTCAGGTAAAATTGGACAAAGTTGATCCTTATTATCCATTCCATCCATCAAGTAAAGTTGAAGTAAAACAAAGAAATGAAACTCGATTGAAGTTTACTTCACAGGAGGCTGGCATTTGGTTTGATGAGCTAAGTAAGTCATTCTCTTTTATATCTTTCATTAAAATATTTTGAGTGTGTCTTAAATCCTTGATGAAGTGATAAATATATGATTTTTCCAGACTGATCTATTTTATGGTTCACAGATTTACCTCTTAACTAATAATATTCATCTCCATAATACCGTTTTACCCATAATATGGCATTTGCTATGGCGGGCTAATGTTCACTGAAGTTTACTTATGGGGAATCTGCGGGGCACTCATAATCTATTTGATGAAATGTTTTGCCATCCTAACAATTTTAAGTTTTTTATCAATCACATGGCAATGGAGAGGCATAACAGCGTATAATGACAATTAATTGGGTGGCTTAGTGAATATTGTGGAAATGAAGAGACAAGTTTGCTGTCACTTCTACCTAACAATGTTCAATGTCAATTATGCTTTGGACAGGCTCCAGGATGCTTTATGTTAATCGTGTATGTCAATGCAGGCGACGTTTGCCGAAATACGTATCTGCGCTCCATGAAATCTCGGAAGTTAAGCAATTCGAGACCCCAAGTATCCCTGGATGGATGACCGCCTGGGAATCCCTGTTAGTAATGGAGCCAAGCCCTTAGCCAAAGGGGTAAAAGGTACTGACGGCGACGTAACATGTAAAAGTTAACAGAGGATAACTCCAGATAAGCTCAGTGCCCAAGAAGGGCTAAGAGACATGTTGCGAAGACACAACAAATAAAGAAGAAGCTAGAGCCTTGTTATGAACTTCGACACGTGTATGGAAGCATTAGATGTGACAAGTACTCGGCGAAAAATACTTTGGAATGAAATGCATTGAAAAGACTGAAATAGGTTTTATGTTAGGTGGAATGTCAGAAACTCATCATGAAATTGGACACCTGTAGCAAAGCTTCTAACACCCTTGCAAGTTTGAGGTTATACTGGTAATTATGATGCAATTCCTTTTGTGGGTATTCATTGTATGTCCTTAAAAAATAATACACTAGTTCTCTTGTGTTGGATAAATCAGTCCATTTTTCACTTTTACATTTCATGACATTGGTACTGTGGCACAGAACGAACAAAAATTGCATCCAACTCGGAAAGTAAATAATCCTCTCCTTTTAAAAATAAAAATGCATGTTGTAAGAGTTTAAGTTATTAAAACCCTATACTCCTTGTTATTACCTCAAAACATATTTGTACGAACAATTCTTTAAAATAATTCCCTCCTCCTGGACATTTTGGATTTGGGAAGACACTTGTGAGAATGGTCTAGTTAAAATATTTCCACTCTCCGATGGGTCAGTGGCGACCTATATCTTCAACTTCAAGTATCTATAAATTTTAATGTCATTAGAGCTATTCTGTCCATAAGCTTTGATAATGAAGTCAATGACTGAATGACTAGACTAATATTTTTTAAGACTTGGTTTGCTTTCCTTTCTAAATCAAATTAGTTATTTTTACTTTCTTGCATGCTTGTTACCAGTGGTGGCTGGGCCCTAACACACTGGAGGTTGCAGCTCTATCGAGTGATGGAAATGTAATTTTCAAAATTCAGAACACTAATGTACACTGAGGTGACAAAAGTAATGGGATTGCATTTGATAAATAGACTGTTGAAAGTACCGCATACAAAAGATATAAAAGGGCAGTGCATTGGCAGAGCTTTCTTTGTACTCAAGTGATTCATGTGAAAAAGTTCCTAACGTGATTGTGGTCGCACGACGGGAATTAAGACTTTGAACGCTGAATGGTAGTTGGAGCTAGATGCATGGGGCATTACATTTCAGAAATCGTTAGAGAATTCAATATTCCAAGATCCACAGTGTCAAGAGTGTGCCGAGAATCCTAATTTCAGGCATAACCTCTCACCACGGACAACGTAGTGGCCGCCAACCTTCACTTAATGATCAACAGCAGCGGTGTTTGTGTAGAGTAGTCAGTGCTAACAAACAAGTGACACTGCATGAAATAGAACCAAAAATCAATGTGGGACGTACGACAAACGAATGTGAGGTCAGCAAGTCGAAATTTGGCTTTGAGGCTGACTTGAGTGCCTTTGCTAACAGCACGACATCATCTGCTCCTGAACTCGTGACCATATCGATTGGACCCTAGATGACTGGAAAACTGTGGCTAAGATGAGTTCCGATTTCAGTTGGTAAGAGCCGATGGTAGGGTTCGAGTGTGGCGCAGACCCCACGAAGCGATGAACCCAAGTTGTCAACAAGGCACTCTACAAGGTTGTGGTAGCTCCAGAATGGTGTGGGTTGCTTTTACATGGAATGTTCTGGCTCCTCTGGTATAATGGATGGATAACTCATGGACTTCATGTTCCCAAACAACAGTGATTTTTTTATAGTTACAACAGTTATTTTTAATGCTCAGTGTTACCGGGCCACAGTTGTTCGCGATTGCTTTGAAAAACATTCTGAACAGTTGTGCGAATGATTTGGCCATCCAGGTCACCCAACTTGAATACCATGGAACATTTATGGGACATAATCGAGACAACAGTTCGTGCACCAAATCCTGCATTGGCAACACTTTCACATTAACAAATGGCTATAGAGACTCAATATTTTTGCAGAAGACTTTCAACAGCTTGTCGGGGCCTTGTCAGTCAAGTTGCTGGTGCTCCTCGCCGGGCAAAAGGAGGTCTGATACGGTAGTCGGAAGTATCTCACGACTTTTGTCACCTCAGTCTAAAACAAATCGTCTGCAATTCACGTAAATTAATTGAAACTAATTTAAATTAAATTCTATATTTAATCATTAATTTTACGTGTAGTGTCCGTGTCAGGTATGTTCACCTCCCGCGCACATGGTTCTGGCTTTGATTTTCAGTGGGCACTCAAGGTTTTATATTAGTTCTGCAATGAGACAATTGCCGGTAATAGAATTCATACAAAACAAAAACTAACTAGGTTTCGGAATGTGGTTATCGCACTTCAGCATTTTGCAAGAAGCACTGTTAAGTCACAATTTACATTAGTTCATTTCATGAATTAAGTTGTTGCTGCTAATAGTGGTGATGATAACAAAATAAAATTATTTTATTTTGACATTTTTGCCACCCCATTACTACTATAATGGAGTAATGAAAGATCTTCCACGCACTCACATTTTCAACAGCTCTTGCAGACTAACAGCCGGTGCTGCCGGGAAGATCATTGCTCACACATGTGCAGAAGAACTTTCTTCCAGCACGGCCAATTTTATACATTCACAGAAATCATCAAATGTATTTTGATTCGACCAACCTAACATCCAATGCAAATAAAAGAACATTCTTTTTCAAAATAGTAGTTTCCACGAAATTTTACATGACCCAAAAGCAACAAAAAAAAAAAAAAAGATTTCTCAAAAATGGTTCCAAATTTTTTCTTTATTTCTTTCTCAAAAAGATAATACTACAATAAAAAAACTTGTGAATGAAGCCAACAGAAGAAAAACGTTATATTCGCAAAAAAAGGTATACCTAAAACAAGTAAGTTGTGGAAGAACATTTTGTAAGCCTAATTCTTCTGTAACACTGTATCAAAACTTCTGTATCAAAATTGGATGTCCGAAAAAATTTTCAGATCTCACTTGTTTTATTTATTATTTTTTGCAAATTCTCTTTCCTTTTGTTGACTTCATTCGCAAAACACTTTATCCTAACTTCTCTTTTGTGATAGTTATTAATGTAAAGACAATTTGCACAGAACTTTCATAGACACTGATCTGCTGTTCATTTCCAAGTTCACTATCTATTTTTGGTGCTCTTAACAGTTAATTTTACTATGCTTTCCATACAATAATCTGCTTCACTAATAGAGAATGGTATTCCCATCCTCTATTACAGACCTAGGAAACCAAATAACCTAGGATGGTATTCCTGCGAGTATTTGATCTGCTTGGTCTGTTTAAAATTTCAGAAATTTTCCTCAACAATTTGCATTGATTATTCAACTTAATTATGATTTGTGTTTCTTTGAAGGAGAGATAGAATAAGAAATGAAAAGATCCCAAAAAAATGAAAAGTCAAAAATGTCTCAGAAATTGAGAACTACCAAAAGAAATGGCTAGATCACACCAAAAAACGAAGATAGAATGTTTACCAAGAAAAGTTCTCAATTACAAACTAAGAAGAAGAAACCCTGGCAGTCCAAGAATGCGCTGGGAAAATCAAGAACACCTCGGAAGCAACTGAGGAAAGATTGATAAGTCAAGGAACAGGTCAAGAGATATATACATTAAACATTCGTGATGAAAATGAAGAGGTTTCTTCCAAAGTTTTTTCCTTTCCTTTACAGCCCATTTCTTCTTTTTGTAACATACTGATCACCTATTGAGTATCTATCATGTACTTACTATGCAAGGATACTGGGGGCAAGCCTTCTTGATGTTACAAATTTCTCATGTGTGAGGCATGGGGCTCAGAACCATTGTGTTTAATTACTTTTTACCACCCGTTTTCACATACTAGATCATTTCAAAGGTTCTATCTGCAATATTCATGTATCTTTCTTTTGTATTTGATATTAAGTTTTCCCTAGACTTGTGTTAATATTAGATTTATTTATTTATTTATTTATTTATTTATTTATTTATTCATTCATTTATTTATACAAATAAGACATTAGGGCCAATTTATAAAAAAATGATTATCAGGTGCCTCTGTGGGATTGTGTGTGTGTGTGTGCGCGCGCGCGTGTGTGTGCGTGTGCGTGCGCGTGTGTGGGTGTACGTGTGGGTGTGGGCGTGGGTGTGGGTGGGTGCGTGGGTGCGCGCTTGAGGGTGCGCGCGCGCATGTGTGCGCACGTGTATTTACACACACAATTAGTTAAATTTATTTAAGAAAGAAGTTCATTGATAGTAGTACAGTATAAATTCATTTTAAATTCAATGATACCAGTACACCATAATGGGGTAAACTTGGAATCATTGCCTAATTTTGATAATTTGGAAACTGGTGATTAAAGGTCGTGTGTGCTTCTATGTGATGTAATTTTAAAAGTGGATGTTGATCTCAAATCATAATTAGAATTCTGTGACACTAAGTACGTTTTCAATTAATTACAGGAGAAAAAATCATTTTTTACTTTGTATAACAAACATGCATCATTATAAATTCAGTGAGACTCCAGTATGTTCATATTTGTAAATTTAGCTAACTCACTGTAATCATGCTTATACAAGGGATTCTGGAGGTGAAATTTTAGAGCAATGTACAAAAAAATTGATGTTGAATACTGTCAATTCACCTTATGTGTAGCTTAGCACAACAAGGAGACCATTCTGGTAAGGCAGACATTAAAATTGGTTTTATCAAAGTGCTATAGAAAATAAATGTTGACAACGAAGTAAAGTGGCTACTATTTCTCTTCACAAATCCAAGACATCGCAAACCTTTTTTAACCATGTAATCAATGTGATCTACGAAGGTCAGCCTTCCATCGAAGAATACCCCAAGATATTAGATAATTTGTACATGTTGAAGAGGAACCTCAGAAAGTGGGCAGATTGTGTCTCTCTATGGTTGAAAGCTCACCACCTTACATTTAGATTAAGGTACATTCTATTAAATGAGCACCATTGAAATAATTTTCCAAGTTAGTTTGTAGCAAGCAACAATCATCCAAGCTTTCAATAACCTGGAAAAATTAGTGTTATTTACAAACAACAGTAACAAACTGTCAGTGAGTCTCTTGGACATTTCACTAATAAAAATTATAAACAGTTAAGGACCCAAGTGGGAACCCGGAGTTACTCTGGATATAACTTCAATTTTATCAGAAAGAAATTGCTTGCACTTCACATATTGTTTACAATTTGTCAAATAAGAATTGACCAATTGAAGACAAGATCTTGTTATACCCAAAATCTTCAGCTTGTTTAATAAGGGTAATGGAAGGGTAAGGGAATCGAATGCTTTCACAAAAATATGTATAAATAGCATCAACTTGTTTTTCATTTTCCATTGCTGTAAACAAATAATGACTACAATTCAATAAGTTGATTTCCAGTTTTTGCCTGTATAAAACAAACATTGCTGTTCTCTCAAAATTTGTGGATAAATGAAATATTTGTTTTTTGTTGATTAATATTTTTTCAGATATTTTGGCAGTGACATAAATTGAAATATGTCTATAATTTTTTTCATCAGTCTTGTTGCCAGACTTATGGATTAGCATAATATCTCCCACAAGTCCAAAAAACATTCTTCCCTTTCAAACCTATTAAATAAATCAGTGATGAGTGTGTGAAGAACCATTGCACAAATAAAAAAAAAAGATTGATGGAATACCATCTGGTCCCAGTTCTTTGGCTTCATTTAAAGATGCTAGTTCAATCAAGATCTCACTGTAAGATAACTGAAAATTGGATAAATATATTTGACAATCATTTGCTTCAATATCAATTTGATTAGATAGGTCAACAATGAAAAATCATCAGAAATAAAACTATGTGTCATTTATTATGTATCATGCCCTGATTTCAAGTATGTCTTGTCTACAGCATTAGAAAATTTGTTCAAAATATCAGAAGAGAGGTTTATAATTAACTTCAACAACATTGAAGAACTTCTCAGTAATGCTTTTCGTTTCTTTGGTGGATGAACAATGTTTTCAGTAATTAAACATTCTTTTAAAAATATGTTTTGTAGATCGCTCAATACTTGGAAACTCCAGTTCTTGGAAAGAAGTGAAATTTCCCACCCACTGCTGGTTTCTGACTCTTCATTGTCATCACCTGGCATTGTTACCCACATGTCAAAAGTATCAACGTCGCTTACGCGCCCTTAGAGATCTTCAGAAACTGGTAAGATAAGATCCAGTTTTCCTACATATAAGTCAGTTTTATATATGCATTTTATTAATTCATTCAATTATGGGAAAAAAATAAATATGAACTAATGTAAACTTAGTGTAGCAAATAGAAATCTTAAACTTGATGTTTTTTCTTTTCTTTTCATTTATTGATTCTATCAGTTATGTTCAACACACAAATCTAAATATACCTAGACTGGGCAACACACCTTAACTATTCCATTGGATACTTCACAAGACAAAAATACAAATTAATTTTTCATAAATATGTTCAGGGCTACAAAGCTCAAAAGTGTGTCAAATATGAATTTTAAGAACAAATGTATGTGTACAGAAGTAAACCTGATTGGAACAGATGCTTAAAAACCTGGAAAAGTGTGCTAAAAAATAAACTAACATTGCATGACCCTCGATTTGTGTTTAGCTCTGAACTACTGACAATTTCCCAGTTCAGCTCAGTTTCTGTCACCATTCCTAAAGTATTCTCGTACTTTATCATAGATACTTTTATGCAAAGATGGAGTCAATAACATTTTTGAATTTGAATGACCATTGTGTTACCCTTGATTGTAATGTTTGATTTTGACAAATATTGTTGTAATGTTTGCCTCATCTTTTCAAAGAGCTTTCCTTTATGATATTTGCATAAACTTGAGCATACGCACAGTATCACATACCCTGGTGCGTATGTACTCATTGTGTTATTTGGGGATAACAATGGGAGCTTGTTTGGATGGGCTCCTACATATATGTATGATTGTATATACGTGTGTGTATATGTGCTAGTATGTGCTTGTGCATATGTACAAATGTATTTTGTAGGCAAAGATTACATTGTTGTGTCTGTTCACTGTTCTTTCAAGTAGCAAATCAGAATAAGGAAATTCAATTTCAATTTTTAAAATTTTATTTTGGTATGTAATAAAATAGTTTCTGTCTGTGTTAAACACAGGTAGATGAAATGCAAGCCTCAGAAGCTCAGTGGAGAGAAACAGCCTTTGCAGCTCGGAACAAGGAACTAATGAAGCGATGGCGTCAACAGATGCGCAAACTTTCACGAGGCAAGGCCTGTGCTGATGCAGGGTTACTGGATGAAGCTCTGCTACGTCGAGCCTTGGTTTTCTATACCTCGGTGGCAGACTTCCTGCTTGGTTTGCTGACATCTCCTGTGCATAATCCTGCAGTTGCTGGAGCAAGTTCGGCCACATCTGTGTCCACTGCTCCTTCTCTGCTGCCTACTGACGCACCTGCCCTCTTTTCAGCTCTTCCAGAGTGGTATGTCGAGGATATTGCCGAGTTCCTGCTTTTCACACTACAGTGAGTATATATGGTTTTCAGTGCAAGTTGATGAATTGTTTGTTCTTGTGCAATAGATTTCATGTTGTTTATTTCCAGAGGGGCAAAACAAAGATCATGTTACCGGTGTTGAAATCATTGAAACATTGAAGTAAACCTCTGCATTTTGATGTTTAATAAGCATTGTATGGAATTTTTTATTGGAATTGTTTTTCTGATATCTTAATGCTCTATTATCTATTGTTACAAATTTGTCTTCATTTTAAGGTACCAAATTTTCAATTCCTAGGTCACTGCAATTTGGGGGTTTCTATGACTTCTCTTTTGATTTGTTTTTCTTCACTTCTTTATGAAAATGTAGTGCTTTTGGTGCTACAAAAAATGTATAGAAAATAAAAATGTCATTGGTGAAAAAGTGTAATATGGTTTTGTTCTTCCTATTGCAAGAGGTAGTGTACTTTCTGGGGATTGTGAAATGATGTCTGAAAATATATAAATTATTATATCTTTTTATCTCCCAACAGGTTTTGTCCTGGAGTTGTTGCCGATTGTACAGAAGATTCACTTATCACTTGGCTCCTGGTAGCTGTGTGTTGTCCACACTTTATTAAAAATCCATACCTAGTAGCAAAGATGATTGAAGTTCTTTTTGTTATCAACCCAAGCATCCAGGCTCGCACTGAACAGTTACATTCTCGAGTCATGGCACATCCAATCTGTCAGATCCATCTGCCATCTTGTCTCATGAAGTTCTATACAGGTATGTTTGAAGGGAAATGCCCTTAATGGCAGCATTGTATGCTTTGTGTACATATATTTAAATTTGGGATTCATGAAGTGAATTTTTTTTTTAAGTACATTGTTGGATTATTTTCAAGGCTTTTGAATTGTTTTTGCTTTATGAGATAGTTAACTTAGTTGTTTTGTCAGTTTTAAATAATGAATTGCAAATTTTTGTATGTTTTTAGATGTTGAAACAACAGGTTCAAGTTCAGAATTTTATGATAAATTTACAATTCGCTACCACATAAGTCTCATTTTAAAAGGCATGTGGGATAGTCCAGTACACAGACAAGCTATAGTAAATGAGTCCAGGTGAGATTGAAAATTCGTTGTCATTTGTTGTAGAATTCTCTGTTATTCACTCCAACTTTTTTAATAATGTATTGTTAATGAATCCTTTTCTGCTTTTTTTAAAGATTTATTCATTTTTCTTTCCTTATAACTTGAAAACAACTAAAAATACAAAATCTATCCCTCTGTATATAATACACTAAAAAAGGACAGTTTTATACTGTTTAAAAGATATCACTGACACAAAACCCTGCAAATGTGCTACTGCGAGGTAGAAAATCCTCCTCCCCCGCCCCTAGTGCATCAAAAGATTGAAGGCAATAATATTATAAGTTCACAGATTGTAATATAAAAAATGCAGCCCACTATACAAAATAAACAGCAGACATTCATACAATCTGCAACACATGTGATGCTGCATCTCATGTTACAATGCAGAATAACTCAAAAATGATGTATCCCACATCATTAAAAGTAATTTTTTATTTCCCTTTGTGGGACACCCCACTCTACAGCATAGGTTGTCAAAAATGTTAAAAGTTCCAGTATGAAGCTATTTTCACTTTGAAAACAATTGCCAAACTTTCAAGAAGTAAGATAATTTGGCAATTGTTATTTTTTGTTCTGAAAAATGAAATATTATGGGCCAGTAGCAGATTTTCAGAAGAGGCAAGGGAGGCCAGGCCTTCCCACAAAATTGAATAACAACACTAAAAGATACATATTTTTTGAACTTAAAAATTGTTAGAATTAACTTTGTCTAAAATTGGCGTAAATCTTTACAGCATAAACATTTAAAAGAAGTCGTTTCGCTTACAATTAAAGATGTAGCGTTACAATTAAAGATGGAGCCAAACAGTTCTATGCAAGCACCACCAAGTATAGTTCTGCTTGTGCATGCAGGATACTGGCAGCCTAAGCATGCCTCCCTTTTGCCACGACATCCCTCAGCCAATCAGAAAAGGGTAGTTTAATTTTGTCCAGCTTTGGAGTTTATTTGACACAGAAACACTCTTGCATCTGGCCTCCTGTGAAGGTGTGTTTTGGTCATAGACAGTGGATGCTCTGTGGTTGCGATGGTGGTAGTGACAGACCCAGTATTTCAGTGAACACAATAAAATCTTCTTTGGAAGGGCTGTTTTCATGAAGAAGTAGTCATAAAAGTAGAGAAATTTTAAATTAATTATTTTATTTGGAATGTCACCAATAACAGTTTATTAGTAAACTAAAGGTCATTAACTTTCAATTTCACTGAATCTGTGCCTGCATTTGCCTGGACCTCCCCAAGTTTTGAACCCATTGTCTGCCACTGTTATGGGATTATATTATGTTATTTGGGCTTTAGCACTTCTGTGTACTTCAGCAATTCAGAATTTCCAGTTTCATTTGGCAGGAGAGCCATAGCATTTTCCTCTGTTGTAACATTTATAAAAGTATTCATTACAACAATACAACTTTAAGTAAAATTCTGTATGGGAAGGGATGCCCTACCAGAAGTTATCTTACAGCTGGCATAGTTCTCAGAGTCATTGAGGTACTCAAGCTCTCTACCACCATCATTAAGGTCATGTACTCCCTAAGTGGGGGGAACAAAGAAGAGAGGTCATATGAAGTAGTACTCCACTTTCTGGGAAAGGCAAATTCCCTGGCCATGGAGAAGGCCATCTGCCTAGGGGAGACAACCCCCAAAATGAAATTCTAGGTCCTCCTAAGAAAAGGGGGTTTTGCGAAGGGTTGATAACCCATCTGTAGTAAAAAAATACTCTCACAAGCTTCACAAACAGCTGTATCCTTATTCTTGCCTGGTAGTCGATACATTGCACATTGCATGAAGCATGATACGTTGCACATAGCAATATGGAACATCAGGGCTCTAGGGAAAAATGAAGTAGAACTGAATAATATCCTCAAGCAAAACCATATTAATGTAATGGTTATTACACAATGAAATCGAGAGGCACTAAAGAATTGGAAGATTACATAATGCTGTAGTGGGGTAGAAGAAACAAAAGAGCATGCAGTGAAGATGCTGTTTAGAAAATAGAAAGTGGGAAGATAACATCAGAGAATATGAATTCATTAATGAACTCTGGGAAAAGGGAAGAAGCAAAGTAATTCTATAAGAAATTTCAGAAACTCATATCTAAATATAACAAGGACTACCTTGTAGTAGCAGGAGATTTAAATGCCAAAGTAGGCAATGTATCCATACCAAATACAATACAAGAAAACCCTGCTTACACATTTTCCCAGTATTTACAACTTTTCATGTTGGTTCCATCGGTTTTCGTATGTTAATAATGTTATAAATACCCTGCTTTTGCAATCATGTAATTTTCATTTTACTCGCAATTTACAACAGTCTACTTGCCACATCACCGTCTGGAAAGCATTTCGTGTTGCACACAACAGGTGTGTAAAATAAATGTAATTTTCCCCATCCTTTAATAGCTCAAACATCAAAGTATGAAATTCTCCATAAGTTTTTAACTGTAAATTCATTTCGTGAACACTCTTTCAAGATCTGAGGAGGAAAATCCCACAGATTTTAAGGAAGTAGAACAAGCTGTGAAAAAAAATGAAAAATAGGAAATCAACAGGACTAGATGGATAAATGATGAATTTCTGAAATATGGAAGACCGTTTCTACACTTCGGATTACTGCACTTAATTAACATGTAAAAAACATGCAAGATCCCAGAAAAATGGAAGACAGACGAAATTATCTCTATTTTTGAGAAAGGACCGTGAAATGACACCCAAAACTATAGAGGGATTAGCTTACTCGATGCAGCATGTACAGTGGAGTAATAAATGAAAGACTGAAATATATCAGGAAGCATATTATTAGAAGAACAAGCAGGTTTTCACAAAGGAAGATCCAGCACTGACAAGGTTTTCTTTCTAGCTTTCAAAGACTTTGAAAAGGTAACATTATAGAAAATAATGGGACAAAGAGGCTATCCAAGACACCTGATTAATGTGATTTAGAGTCTACAGAAACCCACAAAGATAATAATTGATACAGGGGTTATGATAATAAAAAAAAAGATCAAATAAATCAGGTAGTACGACAAGGACATTGGCTTTCCCCCAACCTATTTAATATCTTTTTAGATAATCTACTCTAAGAATGGAGGAATGAAATATATTCTGTTCTAAATTTAGGAGTTCAAACCAATATTAATTCAATTCTACGTGCAGATGATCAGGTCATCTTACAAAACACTAAAAACTAACTATAAATGGCTGTTTACAGATTAAATAATCTAGGTCTTAAAAATAACATGAAAATATCAACAAATAAGACTAAGGCAATGGCATTCTATGGTAGATATCCAATAAGGACTAAAATAGAAGCAGGAAATAGCTGTCTAGATCAAGTCTCCCATTTTAATTATCTATAATATATCCTATGAAGAAGAGAGATATAATAAACAAGATTAATTGTTATCAGAAGATTTGTGGCACAATGAAATGAACCCTTAGAGTCAAAGTGATGCAAGAAACTTCTCTCAAGTTTTGTGGTGCCATCCTAAATCTATTATGCAATTCTGAATGCTGGATAACAAAGCAAAAGAAAAGAAAAATATAGAAACAGCGAAGATGAAATTTCTCTGGTCTGTAATGTGATTCATTCTAGAAGTCAGAGTACAAAATGAAGATATGAGAATAGAACTGAAAAACACAGCCACTCACTGAAAAAATTTTAAAATGCCAAGAAGAGTGGAAAGAACCCCGTAACTGTTTGTCCCAAGATAGAGTTCAAAGACTGGCCTTGGGTTACCGACCTTGAGGAAAAAGGAACGTGGGAAGGCCAATGAAGGGATGGTGAAGCCATAACAGGCAGTTTGCATAATGCTGGAAAGTCAAAAGCAGAAGTAAATTTCTAAATTTCAAGTTTATCATCTGGGTGAAAATGCAGTGATTATGAGGGGTTTGGGTGGGGAAAAGTGCAAAAATCATGCAGGAAAAGCTATAGAGAATATTGTGGAAAACATGCTAGGGATGTGCAATAAATAGGTGGCGAATATGTGAGAAATATGCAGGAAATGTGGAAAATAAGCAGAGAATGTGTGGGGGAACATTCAGGGCAACATGTGGAGAATATGCAGGGGAATATGTGGTTCCTGTGTTACGTTTCTTAAGCTGTATTCTTCAAAACAAGATATTTTTGAACCTTCTTTTTCATTCTTGTTTAGCTCTTCTGGCTGCCTCCACTCCATAGCATGCATGAGGGGATAGAAATGAGCAGAATATGAAAATCTATGTAAAATTATATTGATTATTTTTTTTATATTCAGAGCAATTTAATCTCGGAGGTCTTAAGTCTTTCTCTTTGTTAATAAAAACTTTTCAATGTTGAAATGTTTACCCAAGTACAGGGACTAAAATACTGTAATACACAGTTCAGGGGTTGATTGTTTGAAGTTAAATTCCAGTATGAAGCTATTTTCAGTTTTAAAACGATTGTGCATTACACACAATGATTGCACATGATGTGTAGAATATGTGCGTGGGCCCCATTATGTTAATTAGAACATGACATTTCCAGTTATGAATTTGTACATATGAGATGTCCTACATATAATTGGAATTGAAACTTCAAGAGTCTGAGGTTGAAAACCTACTTGTTTCATGTTTATTTGGTGATGAACAAAACAGATCTGTGAGAAATTACGTGAGAGATATCCCGTTTCCCTTGCCGTTTTCACCATTGCTCATTTAGATGTAGTCAGTAATAATTCAGTCTTAATTTCTTGCTTTCTTTTCTACATTTATATTTATTATAGTGTCAGTTTCAAGTTCATAAAATGAGAGACAAATTGAGAATTTTCTGGTTACACTTTTTTATGCATAAGATATTCAAAATTTTCAGTCCATTAAAAACGTGCTAATGAGATTTCATTGCATTAGAGATTAGTTATAATTTATTAGTTTACCAGAAATTTAGAATCCTGAATTGTGAATTAATTATTCAGCCAATATACTTTATAACTTTATGTGCTTTAAAGTCTGTAAGTGTTGTAAAAAAATGTGCTGTAAAGTCGTAAAAAAATTTTTCATTACGTTTAATGAATGTGTATTTGCTGATACTAGGTAAATTACTTTCACATACCTAAGTGAGTGATATCTTGATTAAATTTTAACAATGAATTAAAATAGTATCATCATTATTAGTAACAATAATATTTAAATAGCAGATTTTCCTTGCATGCTTCAAAAACTAGTGAATTGAAAGGAAAAGAAGTATAGTGCATTTAAATATAATTTATTTTTTTGTATCAATTGATTGCAAAATGTTGCTATATTTTTATTTATTTTTTTTTTTTTTTGTTGCAGATCTGGGAAACAATTTGTAAAGTTTGTAAATATGTTAATGAATGATACCACCTTTCTTTTGGATGAGAGTCTTGAATCACTAAAGGTAGGTTAAATTATTTTAAAAGCTTTTAGTCATTAACAAGGAACATCAAGCCGACAAGAAAATGTAATATTGACTGTCCTTTATTGCATTCTCATTCAATTTAACAAAGAAACAGTTTTGTTAAACAAATGTTGACTTATAATGTAGTAGTGTAAACAACATACATGTTACATATGAAGAAATAGAACATGTAGTTTTAAATAAGACAAGCATTAGCATATCTTTTTGAAGATTTCTATAATTGTTTATCATTTGTAGGGGTAATTTTGGAAGATCTTTGTATATCATGTGCATAAAGTCATGAATTCCTTAAAATTATATCCTAGAGTGATGTTTTCTTCTTGAAGAATTAAGAAGTTGAAAATTATCTTCTTTCTTATTTATGGAACTAAGAAACCCTTTTGTCCTTGAAAAGTAACTTGAATCATAGGCAATACAGTAAAACCCCTTTTTTACACTTTTCAGGGGACTGAAGGAAAAAAGTGTAAAATTCAGGAAAGTGTAAAATGCAGGAAAGTTAAAAAAAACAATAGTCTAAGCGAGTACTTACATGTTTTACTCCAAGGACTTGTTTACATAATTATTATTCAATAACACATATCACACTTTTAATACATTTACAAATTATACTTTAAATACACAAAGTTACTATTTAAAAAAATTTAAAATTGTCATTTGTTTCTTTTTTTTCTGTAATTGTATTTCTTCAACCTGCCCCTCAACACTATACAATGCTTGGAATGCATCTTCACCACCTGATCCACTCTCAATGTATTTCCTCAATACAGAGATAGCATTCATTGCTTCTTCAATTGTTGGAACAGCAGGTTCTGGATCCGGGTCTTCTTCGCTAACTTCTGGTTCCAGGTGGTTCGAAACTATCTCCATATTTCTCTATATTTTATCGCCTCCACTACCTTCAAAAAACACGTATCTTCAACAACTGTGTACACGTGAACTATGTACACGCACACAAAAAAAAACACGTATCTTCACCAACTACCTTTCACACAAACACACCGAACACCACAAGCTGACTACGAGACGAGAGACCACGAGAGACTATCACTGACTTCCATCTATAAAGCATGCGGTATAACAGGAAATGGCTAACACCACCTGAAAAAACGGGTTACATGCGACGACTTCCGCCGAAATTGATTCAAACATCAGTTTTGACAAAAAAAAAAATCGGCGTAAAAGACGGGAAGCACTTTAATATTGAGTTGTAAATTGCGGGAAAAGAATGCATTGTTAATATAGGCTTTTTAACGGGACCAACGAAAAACGACGTAAAAGGCAGGAAAGCGTAAAATGCGGGAACGTAAAAACGGGGTTTTACTGTATTTTGATAACTTCATTTGCAGACCTTTCTGGAAATGTGCCTTTGTTACTCCCCATTTTTGTTTCTCCCAGTTCTTTGGCTTGGAACTAGGATCGAGTGATTGTAATATTCTGATTGCATTCTTTCAGGATGTTTCTATTTCAAAATTCACTTTCTTATTTTGATACATTTTAATAATTTTTTGATAATTCTTATTTCCTTAACTTTATCAACAAGACATCCTTTTGTATTTAAGACTGTGTTAATGTCCCTCAGATCCTGTCATTCCTACTATATGTTATTAACAGCTATAAAATACAATATTATAGCTACTCAATTAACATTACTTTCATGCCACAGCAGCACCATCCATTCTGTGTGCCTGGAAATGTCATGAGAAATGTGTACATTGTTAAGAGACTTGATGGATTGTGGATAATTTGTATTCAAATATATTTGAAAAACAAATGTCAAATCATCTGAAATTGAAAAAAGGGAATATTTGTGTGTGCTATTTTCTCTTTTTTGAAAGAGAGAATGTTTTGGTGGAGGTTCTTGTATTTGGTTCTCTTATTATTGGAAGTTTGTTTTCGTATGTATTGCAATAAATTTGGATTTTAGTGTGCAAAAATTCTCAAGCATTACCGTTCTTTTTTTGCTTCATTCTGATTGCAGAGAATTCATGAGGTTCAGGAGCTTATGGCAGATACAACAGCATGGACAGCTCTGCCATCAGATCAGCAACAATCTCGACAACGGCAACTAACAGCTGATGAACGACAGTGCAGGTATTGCTAACAATTGACAATTTGAGGAACTGTGATTTACATTATTCATTTTATAATGAAGTATTTAGATGATAGTGTCGCAATGGCTTTATTCCAATACTTCAAAATTTTTCATGTTATTTTCAATGAAATGCCTGGTGCCATACACTAAGTATGTGCTTGTGGTGGAAATCTAATCTGTAATATTTTTTCATGTACACTTTTTTTAGGATGAATATTTTCTAAATAAATTCATGTTTTGTTTTTTGATTTACAGGTCATATTTAACCTTGGCTAAAGAAACTGTGGACATGTTCCATTATTTGACAGCAGATATCAAAGAACCTTTTCTACGACCAGAACTTGTAGACCGACTGTCTGCTATGCTCAACTTCAATTTACAACAACTTTGTGGTCCTAAGTGTGAGTATGTCACCGTCAGGAGCAAATGCTTCCAGAAGCTTGTTTTATGCATATTTTTTAAAAATCGATTTAAATTCCCCTAATGGGTTTTGTTGATGGGATGGGATGGGATGCAAGATACTTTCTTGTAGATTCTTTTTGTTTTCTTTTTCCTTATGAAAAATAATTGTCTACTTCTCAATTCAACATCCTTTTTGGGACATTTTCTGAAGTTTTTATTTATGTACAGTATGATACTTCAGAACGAGATGATCTCAGTTTATGAAATTCTGGTTCATACAACAGCGACACAAGCCTGTCAATGTGTTGCTTCTTAACCCTTTGACTGATAATCACTGCATGCTGCTGTGTTGACTTATTGGTTGGGTGTGTGGCCTGCTGTGCTGTGCAGTGCACTTCATGCGGTTGCTCAATGCTGACAACAGCTGAATTGTCTAGACCCAAGAAAATTTACCCTAGCTATACCTACTTGCAATGAAAGGAAGGCTTAGAATTTTAGAACGACCCCAGATGTCTTTTTTTTCCCAGAAACATAGTACATGACCTCGGTGAAATAAAAGATACCAAACATCAGTGAGACCGTATATGTGCGTCTTTTGCAATGGGAACACTGCAAGTTTTGGATGTACAAATATGTTCATAGCACACAAGACACACATCCTGTCAGACTTACAGGTATGCTAATAGCCTTTAAGGGTTAAAGGGTTAGAATTTCTTTGCAAGATGCCATCAACAGATATAAAAGATTTTCCCTTTTTTATGGTGAAACCAAATCCAGACAGCAAGGCTCTTTCACCTTTGTTATCAGTGTGCCATCTACCCTTCAGTATTTTGTTCTTCCTTTTCTCAGAGTGGAGTTTCTCACAGACCCTTGGAGAGTTGAAGGATATCCCCAAATTTCCTCCCAAAGAGTCTTCCTGAGAATTTTTTAAATTGTTTTCTAAATTGTTTTCTAATTCTTACTATTCTGTCAACATGAAATTGCAAATTGTGTAATTGACTAGAAAATTGTTTTGTGATGAGAATATTAAAAACTGATTGCCTGAGCTATTACTATTTTCTTGTTCCTTAAAATAATTGTGATAATGATTTTTGTCATTATCCTCTTTCTTCTTCTTCTTCTTCTTCTTCTTCTTCTTCTTCTTCTTCTTCTTCTTCTTCTTTTTCTTTTTCTTTTTCTTTTTCTTTTTCTTCTTCTTTTTCTTTTTCTTCTTCTTTTTCTTTTTCTTCTTCTTTTTCTTCTTTTTCTTCTTCTTCTTTTTCTTCTTTTTCTTCTTCTTTTTCTTCTTCTTTTTCTTTTTCTTCTTTTTTTCTTCTTCTTCTTCTTCTTTTTCTTCTTCTTTTTCTTCTTCTTTTTCTTCTTCTTTTTCTTCTTCTTTTTCTTCTTCTTTTTCTTCTTCTTTTTCTTCTTTTTCTTTTTCTTCTTTTTCTTCTTTTTCTTCTTTTTCTTCTTCTTTTTCTTTTTCTTTTTCTTCTTCTTTTTCTTTTTCTTCGTCTTTCTCTTCTTCTTCCCTCTTCTTCTTCCTCCTCCTCCTCTTCTTCCTCTTCTTTTTCTTTCTTCTTTACTTCTTTTTTTCTTCTTCCTTTTTCTTCTTCCTTTTTCTTCTTTTCTTCTGTTCCTCCTTTGTGCAGGTAATGTGGGAGATTACAGTAAGTGTCCAAGTTTTGGAAGTTTTTATGTAGATAATATTTTTATCATCTTTTTCTATAATTGGATGTAGAATTCTTACTTCTATCAGTGTTTTTTTCATAGCCAGCTCTTGTAAAATGCAGATTTACACTCACTGGGGATGGAACTGAGATTCCATGGGGCTTTTTCGATCCCATTTGTAGCAAAATTTCAGCAACAATTTTTATTTATTAATGAATTTATAACTTTGATGGACAATAAATAATCAATTGTCAGTTCCTTTGAAAAAAGTTCATTGTGCGTTTTCAAAATTTCATTGCATTTTTTCAGTTTCTTTTTCTTGTGTACCAATTTTATGATCAAAATTTAAAAAAAAATAAATGAATGAAGGAAGGAAGAAACACAAACAAACACAATCAAACACGAACAAACACCAACAAACACCAAGAAACAACAAGAAACAAACAGCAAGCAACCAACCAAGCAACCAACCAAGCAAGCAACCAACCAAGCAACCAACCAAGCAAGCAACCAAGCAAGCAACCAAGCAACCAACCAAGCAACCAAGCAACCAACCAACCAACCAAGCAAGCAACCAAGCAACCAACCAAGCAAGCAAGCAACCAACCAACCAACCAACCAACCAAGCAAGCAAGCAACCAAGCAAGCAACCAAGCAAGCCACCAAGCAAGCCACCAAGCAAGCCACCAAGCAAGCAACCAAGCAAGCAACCAAGCAAGCCACCAAGCAAGCAATCAAGCAAGCAACCAAACAAGCAACTGAGCTAGCAACCAAGCAAGTAGACAAACAAACAGACAAACAAACCAAAACACAGTCAAACAAACAGACAAACACAAACAAATTAAACGCTTAATTTTACCATTAATTTAATCAAAACTTTTAAAACAAAGAAATTTGTTTAATCCTCATTGACATTGGTGAAGAATTTTGTTATTTTATCTATGTATTTTTTACTCATTTTTATTATAGATCCTGCACCTCATTACATATCCATGTGTGTGAAAGGGGAATGTGTCAATTCATTTGTGGAACAAACCCGTTTCAAGTGTTTTCAGTTTGATATCTTTTCACAATTTAACTGTCTATTAAAGCATGGATGATTTGTTGCTTCGTTGTTGTTGATGCAACGCGTCTCTTAACCCTTGTTGAACACTTTCTTCTGGAGTAATACTCCTTTACTGAGTAATTTCTATACTGAATTACTATATTTGTGAAGTCTCGTCACTTTGCAGTCAGTCGGTGCCTTATATCTCTTCAGCCAGGGGCTCGACACCGTTAGATTCCGGGGTTCCTGGCCGCTCACCCAACCAGGAACGCGAGTCTCAAATTCGCTTAACCTTCGTGACTTCATGGAGCATAGTAAATGAATTTGGCTAGTGCCGCCGGCTACCACAATATTAGCAAATACCACAATATTAGCAAATGCGCACATGCGTTGGGCCGCTTGTGTTCAGGGAATCTGGACATTCATACTTTCCCTCAAAAACAGATATCGTTAGTCGAAAGGAAGCATGTAAATCAGGTCTTAGAGTTGAAGTGCAGCAGATACGAAAGTGGTCTAACATTTCTCTTTGAATTAATAAAGCCTTCCTTCATTCCTTTCCTGGAAGACCATCTGGTATGGTGAGTTATCAATATTGGAAGTTGGTGCTATTGACTTGCCTCAGAGATGAAAATGTTTGTTGCACTGGTAATCTGAGCCCAGTGCTCCCCCCAAATCTACCATTTAATCTTTTTTACTTTCTCGCCCTTATGAAGATACTTTGTATGAACAGAAAGTTATGTAATCTTGTGCCGGAAAAAGATGAATTTTAGGCCGAAAAATTCTTATTGATGGATGCTGGCAATGAAAAAGTGAATACATCCTGTTATTAAATATAGAGACAACTTTCTCTAAATGTGGAGCTGACAGAATCCATGTTTTGTGGGTCCTTGACACTGAAATATCAATTGACGGCAGGAAATCTACCTGTCTGTCCATCTGTAGTCAACACTAGCACCTAAACCATTCAGCTGATTTTCTTCAAAATTAATATTCCTCAATCGATCTGAATGAACTCGAGATTTTGGAAGTTTCAAATGGATATTTGGATTTTTGAGGGAACTTTACTTGAAGCCTGAAAAACATTTTGAATATTTTAAAAAAGACACCAAATTTTTTGAACAAACTTTGACTTCAGATAGCGTAAATGCCTCTTAAGAAAATGGTGTAAGTCTCATGTTCATTGAAATCCTAGATTTTTTTGAAAATTGCAAAAATGCAGTTTTGTTTTGGGTGTCTTCCTACAACTATAATATTGAAGATTAGATAAACTAAAGAACTATGATATTGTATTTGATATTATAGAAAAAACTATAATAGTGAATTTATAAACAATGCAAGAAAGTACATGCTATTGAGCATTAGTTTTGTTTTATGTGAAGAAGTGTGAGCAAAGTGGGCGTTGGGTTTCCATAGCCTTGAATGCTATGGAAACATATAACAAATGCTACAGTGAAAGCTGTCTTAAGTGATCAATTGTTGTAATTGTTGTAACAAAAATTGGCAGTAACAGTGGTGGTTGCTTAATTGAAGTAATGACCTTACCAAAAGTGTACATTAGATCTAATTGTGTTAATTGCTATGAAATAAAATGTTTTCCATAAAATCGTTTTAATTGCCTTAAACCACTAAATACAACTTCCACAAAAAACTAAACTTTTGTATTAAAAATACAGAAGAATTTGTTCATGCATGGATTTAGAGGTGATCTTTTAAATACATTTATATCGAAGCAATTTATTGAAGGACATAATGAATCATCACCAAGTCTTGAAACTGGTGAATAGAAGCCATTTGAGAATTAATTAAATAAAATAATGTTATAAATTATTTGTTAAATTAAATTGTTCCGAGTAACAAAATATGTTTTTTTAAAAAGTTCAAGAATAATTATTGCCACAAAACATTTGAATTACCAATTTTAATATCTAATCTACCTCAAAATGCACAATTTGTTTATATGTGAGATCTAGCACATTTAATCATACATTATTTGATTTGTCATCTGCTGCTTGTGTATTCAAATTGTAAGCAAAATACAAATTACTGACAGACATTTAATAATTTGTAATAAATGTTTTATATTTTTAATTATATTAGGGCAATTGCCAATAAAATTATGAAAAAAATTATCGTTTATTATTTTACACAAAACACATGTATCAGTATAGCTCTTCTAAGGAGAACTAAAAAGAATTGAAATGAGTAAATTTAGCTAAATCATTAAAATTATGTGAAATGTAAGGATTACATAGATTACATTTTAAGGCAATGTAGAAACAATAAGTGTGTTGATAATCTTCATTTGCTTTATATGAAAGTGTGCCCTTTTGATCATTTTATTAATTTCTGCCCATCAGCACTTAAAACGTCAGCAAGTTTTCTCTTGGAAACTGCTTTTTTTATTTTGAGGATCACTCACTTCCTCTTGGCTAGGGTGGAACACCTTTGACTAGATAGATAGATATTTATTATTTCTGCAGGTAGGTTTTTACAACCTGGTGGAATACTACAATTTACATATTACAATAAGAAATATAAGTAAAATTTAACTTTCAATTATTTTAAGATAACAACAATAAAAAAAAATAATAATATAAAAATAATAATGATGTAATAATAATAATAATAATAATAATAATAATGATAACGATAATCATAATGATGATGATGATAATAATAATAATATGAGGAGAATAATAATAATAATAATAATAATAATAATAATAATAATAATAATAATAATAATAATAATAATAATAATAATAATAATAATAATAATAATAAAATAAAAATGCTAACAATAAGAGCAACAATAACAATAATAGAATCAACTATATTTTATGGCTGACCTGCACAATTATTTTAAACTATTAAATACACGACTTTAATACACTACATTTCTAACTACATTTCTCTTCACTTCACATTTGCCCTTAACTTCTCTTTCTACTTCTCTATTGCACTACACTTCACAACACGTCACCACACTTAAATACAATACTACTTGAATATAATTATATATTTAATAAAGCAACACATTTAGTAGTTATTACCACAATACTAATAATAACAATAGCAATAAAAATGTCAATAACATTAATCATTCACAACCACATTCACATTCAATAATCTTCAATATTCATTCAATAACTAGTCATTCTCTTTCTCATGAAATTCACTTCCTGTTGTCACCAAACCAAATTCACAAGCAAACTAGACATTCTGTTATCCAGGCCAGGCAATCCATGAGGGAGTTCTTGTAACAATGACTAGATCAGATGGCAAGCTTTACAGGTCATTGACAAGTTCCCACAGAAAAGAAATAAGGATCAGTAATCTTCACAGTTGTGAAATATGCAGGGAAATCACATTATTTTTTGTTTGGGACATTTATTAAAATCATCTTTATGATGATTTGCTTAATGTGAAAGTGTACCCTTTTTATAATTCTATTTATTTTTGTCCATTAGCACTTAGGGGCTGTCCATAAATTACATGAGGTGATTTTGGTGATTTTTCGACTCCCCCTCCCTCAGTGAGATGTGAGATTTGGCTCGACCCCCTCCCCACCCTTCTACTCTCATGTGAGATTTTTTTAAAGGTGTATTTTTAATGTAAATACATTAATTTGTTGAGTGATTGCATTGGGATTTATTTAAAACAAATAATTTGCTTAGTTATATTTAAGACCAGATATGATTAGTACTTAGAAAATAGAGTAACGGAATTACATGAATATTATTGCACTTCTAAAAAGCTTGGTAATTTTTCTTTAAAATTTCTGTGAAAATACAGGTAATGAGATATATCTCATTAGTGATAAAAAGTTTGGTAATTTTGGTTGTATTCTTTTTCTCAGTATACTGTGCTATGTATTGTAGCATTCACATAACTGCGATAAAAACTATTGTGCAAGATTTAGCCATATTTTAATATAGAAACTTGTTTTACTTAAATTATCTATTTTCTTGTAATTTAGCACTGTTTTTAGTGAAAAAAATTACGTGATATTTGCTGAGACACCCCCCCCCTCTCCCATGTAAGATTAGGTGAGATTTGCTTGACCCTCCTAAAGGCCTTACGTAATTTGTGGATGGCCCCTTAAAATGCCAGCAAGTTTTCTCTCAGAAACCCCTTTCTCATTTTCTACGGTCACTTGCTTCCTCTTGGCTAGTATCAAATGCCCTTGACTTGTCACTAATTCTCTTACTCATGAAATTCCCTTTCCATCCTCTCCAAGCCAAACTCGCAAGCAAACTAGACTTGAGAATTAAGTAAGTTTACTTTGTTAGTCAGGCCATCCCATGAAGTGTCCATTAGATTAGATTCCTGCATGTGGTGTGCTTCACAGGCCATTGGCTAGTTACCCATAGAGGGGGAGTTAAGATCAGCAAACTTCAATGCTGCAAAATGAGTAATGTAAACGCAGTTAGTTTTTTGGGGAAAAAAAAAAAAAAAAAAAAAAAAAAATCATCTTTATAACATGAAACATTTCATTTTAAACAAACATTTCAAATGCCCTTCCATTAAAGTGCCTCTAGGTGTCAACTGTTTTAAGTAATTTCACTATGACCTATCACAAGAAGAAACTGAATCAACTATATCTCCACAGCTCTTCCATTTCTTAATCCATTTCAGTTTAAAACTGCTAGATGACCACTTAATGTAGGTCAATTTACAAAATGTGCCTAGCTGCTGGCTATGGACCTAGGTGACTATTTAAAAGAGGGAAATGTTTACATGTGTCTCAGGGGAAACTCCATTAATGGCCATTGTTTCCAAGGAAAAAATGGTCATTATTGCAGGTGACCTTAATTGAGATGGCCATTGAATCAGATTTCTCTGAATGTTAATTAGAATAAAATAGGTATTTTCCTAAATCTCCGATACCTACTCATAACTCCATGAAAGAGATGAGAAACTGTTCCCAAGTGTGCATTCATGTCACACAATTACCTTTACTCTCAGCAGTCTCACTACAGTACCGACAATGTATAAGCGACTCTGAGAGTTGTCTCACCATGAGGTATGTCATACGACCTGGTCTGAAACAATCAGCTTGTGAGGATTTGTTTACTTACTTACAGCCAGGGTTTAGTGTTGTGGCTCATCTGACTCACTCAAAGTCGTGGAGGCGATAAGATTTGGCTTTGGCGAAAACTATGTACATGATATCAAGACATGTCGTAGTCTGTTAGTAAGTATTCATGTTTTGAGATTTAATTTATCTGTGATGTAGGTGGTGCCCTGTACATAGTAATATGTGGCAACAGCGCACTGAACTGTCAGAGTCGCTTATACACTGCCGGTACTATAGGATCTGTGGAAGTGCAGATCTAGCTGTCTACCTGCTGCTTGGTCTCAAAATCTAACTCTTAGGAGTTAATTGTGCATGTATTACAAGTTACAATTATTGTTTTGCAGGTAAGAATTTGAAAGTGAGAACTCCTGAGAAATACGGGTGGGAACCACGGCGCCTTCTTAGTCAACTAGCTGATATCTATCTACACCTAGACTGTGAGGAGTTTGCTGCTGCCCTGGCGGGAGATGAGGTGAGCAGTGGTGAGGGATTGTCTGCGCCAGTTAGCTACGGGACTAATACCCTGTGCTTATTGACAAGCCCTCTTCCCTGCCTTGCAGCGATCGTTCAAGAAGGAGCTGTTTGAGGATGCTGCCAATCGGATGGAGCGGGCCCTCATCAAGACACCCTCCGAAATTGACAAGTTCCGAAGTTTAGCTGAGAAAGCCAGTGAAATTGCCATTCAAAACATTAAGCAGGAAGTTGACTACAGTGATGCTCCTGATGAATTCAGAGGTTTGTTCATCATTTTTATGTTACTTTTTGGAAAAATATTTGTTTCATTGTAACAAAATATATACAGAAGTGATCGCTGTATAGGGGAAACTTTGTATAAATGAAACTAGATGGACGTGTGCAAAAACTGCTCACTATGTAAATTATTGATTTAAAAGTAAAAATTGTTTCTTAATATAGCTCAATTTTGAATGGCCAGCCTCTAAACTGAGTATTACTACTTTGAGGCCTAATACTGTGCAAGACCATTCTAGTATTGCTAAGAATTGAGAATAAACTGCACAGAAAATCCACCAGTCTTTTTAAACTTTATCATGAAAAATTATTTCTGTTTTTTTTATTTATTTAATTTTACATAGATTTTGGGTTTCTGCACTTTCTGACTACCCAGTCTACAGAGTCCCAAAAGAACATTTTCAAAAATGTAAGAGAAAGCTCGAAATGATCTTTTATATAAATTATAAAATACCGTTTAAGAAACCTTATTTGGGCCTCACTTCTCCCCTTTCATTTTTCCATCTGTTTGCACCCCCCAACAACGAAAACAAACTCGTGTCCCCTCAGAACTCGTCTATCCCCATGAAAGGAAAAATTAGTTTTAAGGACCTAGGTGGCATCATTTCTGAGCTATGGAGGATTATAATCTTTGGTGGAATTTTTTTTTTTGTTATCAGCTAACTTAATTTTGTTTTGTTTTGTTTTGTTTTTTTTTTTTGTTTTTTTGTTTTGTTTTGTTTTGTTTTGTTTTGTTTTGTTTTGTTTTGTTTTGTTTTGTTTTGTTTTGTTTTGTTTTTTTGTTTAAATCTTCTCAATGCAGGACTGGGGAGTAATTCTCTGTTCAACAGTGGTACACTTACAGGGTGTTGTGAGAATAATTTTCCAAAATACATCTTCTACCCTTAGTGTATTATAGAGTGAAACCCGACTTAAGAAGTCACCAATGATTTCAGTGAAAATTGGCCCTTGATAGTGGTCGCTTAATCAAGTTGACGAGTTTGGAACTGGAATTCAAATCTAACCTGCTATGAAACGAAGTATGTTCTCTTTAACATTTTTAATTACCATAATGACAAAATACAATTTAAACAAGATATTTAGGATCATTTGCCTCATCTTGACTAACATCAGAACATACCCTTGACTCATTGATTCTGTTAGTCGAGAAACACACGTTCTGTCCTTGCCAAATCAAACAAGCAAACAAGACTTGAAGATGTAATTCATATCTTGTAGAAACTTTATAGCAGGTCCTTGTCATAAATTAGTTAATGAATGACCTTTGGATGAGATTTGTGCATGCAGTGTGTTCTGGGAGTCCCACAGATGGGAATCATAGGAATGCTGTGAAATATAAATGAACACATTTTACAAGAAGTGGTGTAACCTGAAACAGAGATAATCTCCCTGAGACATAAGAGACAGGATATTTGAAGTAATCTGACAATGCATCCCTTAGTAAGAAGTTAATAAATCAGTAATCATCACTTTCTGCATCTTTTTGTAACAGTTCTAAATCAGACGAGGAATCTGCTTGATAAAGATCAGTGTACAAAATGTTCCTTGCTGCTGGTCGCAATGTCAGGTAGTAGCTCCCGTCGAGGTGGGTTGGTCCACGTCCAGACGGGGGATACAGAGAGGGCTCTCAAGTATTCCTTTCCTTCACAAGTCGCTTTTCTTCTCCCCATTGTACATTCTCATTCTTCTATACCATCCTGTCTCTTTTCTTCTCCCTCTTCTATTTCACTGGCCCCCTCTGTATGCTGAACGCCCACCCATGTGTTTGCCGTGCATGGCGACCCGTGTCGGAGGGAATGTATGTCCTGGCGGTTGAGGGGCCTGTCTGTTTCCCAATTACTCTCCTCGTGCTCCTTTTTTTCTTGGCACTCAGGGATACGTGCTCTTACGTATTTTGGGGAACATTCCTTGTAGGTCTCGATACACTTGCTTTGGCTACGGACTCTTCTAGACGGGCGGTCGGGAGCTAACCCACTCCCGATCAACCGGCTTGGACTAGGTCTTGTACTGAACTCCAGGGTGAGCGGGGGGATCCACGGCGGGGCAGCGCTGTGACATCTCCCTACTATATCTCTGTGCCAACCCTGGCACCCCAGTGGGGTGTCCCCTTGTTGGACTCCATGGTGGGTGGGGAGCACGGAGATGAATCGTCTTCTACTCTATGGAGCAGAAAATAAACCCCCGCCCTCCTCCGCAAGGAAGAGGAGATGTTTTGATAGAACTATCGATTTGAATAGTTTTTTCGCAAAAGAAGATGATCGACCGAAGAAGCCCCGTTTCCTCCTCATGGCATGCGCCGAGGAAGGGAAAACTTTTAAAAGCATAAGTGCTGTCCGTCTGGCGCGAGCCATTGAAGACGAGTTTGGTAAGCTCCAAGCGGTCGTGCGAGAAAGAAATGGTACCATTCTCTTTGAAGCACGCACCGACGAACAAAGTGGAAAAATTCAAAAAACCAAGCAGATTGCCGGCATCCAGGTGGTAGTCACGAATCACTCGACTTTGAACTTGTGCAAAGGCGTGGTAAACCACGAGGACTTTGCTTCTGAAAGTGATGAAGATCTGTCGAACTTCTTTGAGAGTTTTGGAGTCACTGAAGTGTATAGGATCAAACGGAAGGAGCAGGGGAAATTAATCCCCACTTCGACCCTGATCCTTACATTTGACCGTCCGTCCCTTCCAGAAAAAATAAGTACTGGTTTTTACAACCTCCGTGTGCGACAATATGTTCCGAATCCTTTGCGCTGTTTCAACTGCCAAAGGTTTGGTCATACTCAGCAACGCTGCATGTCGGTTAGCGCAGTATGCGGGAAGTGCGGAACACCAGCGCACGACCCACAACCCTGCGACAGACCACCGCACTGTCTTAACTGTGAAGGCAACCATGCAGCCAATTTCAACCAGTGTCCAATCTATCTCCGTGAAAGGGAAATCCAAAAGATACGAGTGACAGAAAAAGTTTCTTTCCCTGAGGCGAAGCGTCGATTCCAAGCAAGGAATCCAGTAGACATGTCACGATCCTTTTCCAGCACTTTAAAAGCTAGGCCCCCGGTGGTAACCGTGAGCTGCCAAACCCAATGCACTCCAGTCCCAGCAGCGCATTTCTCCTGCCAGGTTGCTCCTATAGACTTCCCTGAAGATACGGCCTATATCCAAGGGGGGAAAGTTATACCAACCAAATACAAAATAAACAGCAAAAAACTCCAGCCACCGAAAACTTCTACTGAGCCCCCTATAGAAACAGATTCCAATCAGAAATCGACACCAACTCAAAATTCGTCGCCGAAGTCTCGTCCTCCTCCCACTGCCGAGACTCACACTGAAAGATCTTCCAACCCTTCTAGATCTCGGTCACCTGTGTCAAAACACCAGGACATCCCCCTGACACAGGCGACCTTATCCAGCAGCAGTCAGGACGACTCTGCTGTTGATGAGCACCTCAAGAGCTCCTTTTTTACGAAGGTGAGAAAGAAAAAGAAGGCTCCAAAGAAATAATTTCCTTGAATGGCTCTCTCATGGAACTTGAACGGTTTTCGCATACATTTAGAAGAATTGAAGCTCATACTCTCCCGCCACAGACCATTTATAGTCTGTCTCCAGGAAACTCATCTTCTTCCTAACCACCCCCTCTGCCTGCGCGGATTTCAAACCTATCGGTTTGACCAAGATGCCGGACTTCGTGCTCACGGAGGTGTCGCGGTTCTTATCCGAGACCATCTGTTTTCTAAGGAACATATCGTTCGAACCGACCTTCAAACCGTATGCGTCCGTATATATCTGCCGTCCTTTTCATTGACGGTGTGCAATATATACATTCCTCCTGGCCAAGCCGTGTCACAAGAGGAACTCGAAGAAGTTGTTTCTCAGCTGCCCGCCCCTTTTCTTATTGTGGGTGACTTTAATGCCCACAATCCAGCCTGGGGTAGCACGAGGTCATGTCCCAGAGGTACTATTGTCGAAAATATTATTGACCAGCAGAACGTAATTCTTCTGAACTCTGGGGAAAATACTCATTTTTCCACAGCGTCAAACACTTTCTCGTCAATAGATCTGGCACTCTGCAGTCCATCTCTATCTACCATCTTAGAGTAGACTGTTCTTGATGACTTACATGGGAGTGACCACTTTCCTACCATGGTACGCTTCAATATTCCTAGTTTAGACGCTACCCGTTCACCTCGCTGGGTAATCCATCGAGCTGACTGGAATACATTCAGCGAGGAAATAAACATTCCAGAGAACCGTTCAAGTAACGTCGATGCCTTAGTCGCCCAATTCACTGACGCCGTTCTTCGCGCAGCCACCATTGCAATCCCGAAGTCTGCGTGCTGTCTACGACACATCCCTGTGCCTTGGTGGAATAAGGACTGCTCTAGAGTGGTCAGCGCTCGAAAAAAGGCACATGCACGTCTTAGACATTATCCAACTGTGGACAACCTTATTGAATACAAAAGATGTAGGGCGAGGGCAAGGAGAATAATTGTAGAGAGCAAAAAGGAATCGTGGAGAGCATACGTCTCCTCCCTGAACTGCCACACGCCACCACGCCTGGTATGGAGAAGAATCCGCCAGATAAAAGGACACTCTTCTCCAAACACGGTGCCATGTCTTCTCAAAAATGGTGAAATGATCACTTCTCCAGATGAGATTGTAGAGGAACTTGCCACGTACTATGAACAGATGTCAAGCTCGGCGAACTACGCTCCTGATTTTCTCTTGATCAAAGAGAGGATGGAGTGCCGTCCGCTGGAATTCTCCTCCAGAGAGACTGCCGATTACAACATCCCTTTTTCCATGTCGGAATTGCGCTGCGCTCTTGCATTGGCGAAAAGAACTGCCCCAGGTCCTGATGGGATACATAATCTAATGCTACAACATCTTCCTGATGAGGCAATGCAATTTCTTCTCTTGTTTAATCGTATCTGGGAAGAGCACACCATTCCTGTTCAATGGCGAGAAGCCATAGTCATTCCAGCTTTGAAGGACGGAAAAGATCGGTCGTTGCCATCGAGCTACCGACCTCTCGCTCTCACCAGCTGCCTGTGCAAAGTACTGGAACGGATGGTAAGCCAGCGCTTGGTCTGGACCCTGGAGAGCAGAAACCTGCTCACACCAATCCAGTGCGGCGTCAGGAAACACCGGTCAACCTTGGACCATCTTGTCACTTTGGCAACCGAAATATCAACCTCTTTCGTCCTGAGACAACACCTTGTGGCCGTACTATTTGACGTAGAGAAGGCCTACGACACCACATGGAGGTATGGCATTTTGCGAACCCTGCACTCGTGGGGATTAAGGGGGAAGCTCCCCTTATTCCTCCAAAAATTTTTATCGAACAGATCATTCCGAGTTCGCATTGGTGACAAACTGTCTAGCAGTCACCCTCTCGAAAACGGCATTCCCCAAGGGTCGGTGCTAAGTGTCACTCTGTTTGCCATTGCCATAAACAGTATAGCGTCGGTCGTGCGAGAACCAGTAAAGGCATCGCTGTTTGTGGACGATTTTGCCATCTATTGTTCATCCAGTAGCATCAGTGTGATCCAGAGGCAACTCCAACTGGTGCTCAACAAGCTCCATGAATGGAGCTTGTCAACAGGTTTTAAATTCTCGCCTAGTAAATCTACTGGTGTACACTTCTGCCGAATATATCACTTGCACAGCGATCCAGTTCTCTACCTGGGAGGGAATCCGCTTTCATTCGCCGACTCTGCCAGGTTCTTGGGACTTACGTTTGACAAGTCCCTAACGTGGCGTGCTCACATCCGCACACTAAAATCGAGATGCGTCTCCCCCCTCAATCTTCTTCGACTGCTGAGTGGTACGTCTTGGGGAGCCGACCGCACTACCCTATTGCGGCTATATAAATCACTCATCCGCTCAGTTTTGGATTACGGTAGTGAAGTGTATGGTTCGGCAGCCCCTTCCACTCTTCGGCCCATTAACACCATTCACCACGCTGGTATCCGCCTTGCAACAGGTGCATACCGCACCAGCCGAATTGAGTGCATTCTAGCTGACGCTGGGGGTCGGGTAGTCGTTTTTGTGGCTCCCAGACAGCAGGAAACTGATGATGATGGCTAAGCCATCGAAAGCTGCTATTTCTATAATAAATAATATTGTTGACAATGACAACGCCTTCAATAATTTCAATTATGTGAATGTCAACTACAACTCACCACTGAATCAATGACGCTGGGGAGCCATCCCTGGAAAGAAGGCGAGCTATTCTATTATCGTCCTATGGAGCTAAAGTGTCGGGTCTCCATAGCCATCCGTGCCGCCGAATTATTATCCACCCAAAATATGAATCATCGTACATACTTCGAACATCACTACCCCAGCCCCCAGGTTTACGATTAAGAAATCTTTTGCGGGGACTTAATGTCGAACTTCCCACTCCTGTAAAGCCCCCAAGCGACCTGATCCCCTCTTGGAAGCTTCTGCTCCCCAATATTGACCTCAGACTCTCCAATCTTTCCAAACATATCGCTAGTCCTCTGGTTTACCAGATGCAGTTTCAGGCTATGAGGGAGGCCTATCCCGACCATCTATTCTTATATACGGATGGTTCATCGTGCAACGATGCACTGGCATGTAGTTTTTATTGTATCAAGACCACCAAATCATATCGACTACATTCCCAGTGCAGTATATTTACTGCCGAGATGTATGCAATTCTGGAAGCCCTGAAATACATCGAGTCAGCGAGGATGCGGCGTGTTGTTCTCTGTTCTGACTCTCTCAGCTCCCTTCAAGCTGTCTCACGCCCGTCGTCAGACTACCTGATAAAATCAGTTCAGAACCTCATTCATCGTCTTCGGTCTTGCCACTATGACCTGGTCCTTAGTTGGGTTCCAGGCCATGTGAACATCACAGGGAACGAGCTGGCCGACCGAGCGGCGAAATCAGCGACCCGTAGGATACACATTGACATCCCTGCTGTACCATTGTCGGATGTTAAGGCTTCGTTGAAACGATCCGTACTTAGAGCGTGGCAAACAGAGTGGCACAATACTACTTTTAAACTTAGCGCGATTAAGAATTCCGTAAATCCTTGGCGCTCCTCATCCCGCTTCTGTAGGCGCGAGGAAGTAATTTTAACCCGCCTTCGTATTGGACACTGCCACTTTTCCCATAGTTTCCTCCTTCGAAGGGAAAGTCCTCCCATCTGTGACACATGCCGGACGGTTCTTTCTATGGAACACGTCCTGCTGCATTGCACAAAATTCGATGACAGCCGACGAAGGCATAGCCTGGGCAACTCGCTACGGGAGGTGCTTGGGGACGACGATTCTGCACTCTCAAAACTCTTTTGTTTTTTGAGAGAAAGTGGAATACGTAATTTTATTTGAGTGACATGGACAATATTTTATGTAGTTTGTTTTGTGGCCCCTTTACAGCCAATTTTACATTTTATGATACATTTTATGAGTCTGTTATATTTTCCTTCTGCCTTATTTAGTCGTACACTATTGCGGGATTCATGCCCTTTTTAAGTAATGTTCATTAAGTAATGCCCATTTTAAGTAATGTAATTAGCGGGTAAGTTGCTTTTGCAAACTTACTTAATCTACCCTTTTAAATACTTTGACATGGGCGCCAATGACCTTGGCAGTTGAAGCGCCCTTTAAACACCAAGTAATCAATCAATCAATCAATCAATCAGGTAGCAGCTGAAAAGATTGATTTAAACACGTCTTATGGAAAAACCAATCGGTTCCCAAAAATAAGGTCATTAGTGGAAACGACCACTTTATCTTGGTGGCTGATTGATCAGGTTTCAATGTATATTCAGAGGATTACCTGAGTATTAAATTTTGGTGTAGTATTGAAACTAACGAAGCTTGAGATTTATTTCTTGGTTTTGTTTATTAAATGGTTAAAAATCATTTTTAGCTGGAGACAAACGGTTCAATATGGACACATATGTTGGAACTAGTTAGTAAGAGCCATTCATCATCTTTCTTTCGATCTGCTTTTTGCAAAGAAAATAGAAAAAAAATTATGAAAGGAATTGTATCCACCTTTTCAAAGAAGTTTTGGGCATATAATGTGTTTGATCTTATGTTGATGTAATCTTTTATTTAAGTGGAATATAGAAAAATCCAAAGCGAAGACCTGAAATTCCTAAATTTTCAAGGTAAAGTGGATATCCTTCTGGGCCAAAGTTATCATTTTCTGACTAATTTGTAAATAATGCACTTTTGGGAATTGAAAAATTGTTTTGGGATTCCTTGCAAACTTTATCACAAAATCTTGTTAATAAAAGTGAACACATAATTCAATATGTTTGATTAAATAACCAAATTCCTACAACTTCATTGAATTTAAAAAATGAAATATAATTAAACAGAAAAATTAATTATTTTGCAAATTATAACCCCAATGTGTTATTCAAAAGCTTGTATGATTGTATGTAGTAAATTTCAATTATATCTTAAGGTCAGTATCTCTTCTTGGGTAAAGTGGTGATTGCTGCCTTTTGTATGCTTTAAAGATTTAAAGACAATATTTTCTGCATGGTCACCTTGGTGGATCCTTATCAAGAAACAGACCAATGAAGTTTTTTTTATAAGCTGCCAACTTTCTGTACAGGCCCATTGGTGTTCTGCTGCACTTTCTGTAAAGGGTCAGAAGGTCTATATGCTCATAAACTAACGTTATTTGCCTGCCACCGGCAGAAAATAAAGGGCCCACTTTCCCCTGTTCTCTTGAAGATAAATGTGCTCCATATCTGTGTGCTGGTCATAAAAAAATCAAGAATTAATGAAAATGAGTTAAAAGAACTTGTCATTATGTGTCTGGATTGGGAATTGGATAAAAATTCTGAGAGTATATCAACTTTTGGGAAAATATTTTTCACATGTCACTGCCAAAATACATTGGTCATCTTACTGTATAACAATGTATGGGTGAATGTTTCAACATGACTTTTGAACCTCTGGAGTAATTTCTCTCACATGTTGGATGTTTTGAGAAGCCAAGGAAATACTTCAGGGTTATTGATCCAAAAATGTTTCCCCAAAGATGGTTTCACCACAAAATGTTACTCAAAATGATGCCATTCCCAATGCAATTAGGTGGTATTGTTGTTGAGTAATGCAAGATGGGGCTGAGGGTATGAAGCAAAGCATGCCAGAGGGGACAGAGCGAAGAGGTACTGGTCAAGGGTGTGGAGGGCAAAGAACATGCAGTTCAGGCAGAGGAGAGAAGATGGGCTGAGTTTAATTCATGATTATAATTAGACCATGGAGTTTTAGGTTTCAAAATATGTTTTACCTGCCTAAAATAAGTTCTTTCAGCATCTCAGTTAGTTGGTTAGTTAGTTAATGCCTTATTTTACGTGGCCAGATTCGGGCCATGAGGCCCACTCTTCCGTCTGATCATGCAAATTTTGCTATGCTCCTTTCACCATCTAGCGGAGAAAGAAGGTATTATGTTGGGCGACGAAATAGGTGATTTGAATTTAGCTCAGAGGCTTCTTTTACGCTTGATGTTCTTTTACATGCAGTAAATCTATTACACGGGATATCAGGCTTTACTTCCCCTCCGAAGGAAGGCATACAAAGGATTTTTTTGCCCTTAAAAATACACGGCTTCGATCGGGTTTGAACCCGCAAACCTTGGGTACAATAGTCCGGTATGCTAACCGTTATACCACTGAAACCGCAAATTTGCAAATCCGCAGTTAGGCTTTTGAAGTAGTAGAATAGGCACAAAAGAGACAATAACAGAAACAGTAAAATAACAGTAAAAACGGAATTATAGATTTTGTTCTTCAAACTGTGTAATTGCCAGAAGGGAAGAGAGAACAAGAAGGAACTGAGGAAGGTCTATCATGTACAGATAACTCTGTCCTCTAAAGGGATCTGAGGCCATACACATAGGACTAGATTTCTCGTGAGTGAACATCTGTCAGCATCAATGAAAATTATCATAAATCTTCACTGGCATCATCTTCCTTTTCCTTTTAGATTTAGATTTCTTCCTTTTCTGACACTAGAGCCTTTGCACTCACAGGAAGACAATACATGTCCGTGCCTTCATGTTGTCCAGGCTTGCAGGTATGTTTCCATCTTGATAGTAAGCAATTGATGCCAGGAGGGAAAATAATGACAAAAAGGCATAAAAAGACATACATAAGGCAGAAAAAGGCACACATAAGGCAAAATGAAAGTCAACTGAAACAATTCCAGTACAATTAAGTGAGCTCTACTGTTAAAAGCTATAAAATGGCATCAGTTATAAAAAGGCATTTTGCCAAACTTCTGGGCTCTAATTATTAGGGCCCGGATTTTAATGACAAGTCATATATTTTTTCTGAACCTTCGGAAAAATTTTAAAACAATTTATGTACGAATTCAGGTATTGTTGATTAGAAAAAATGTATATTTATTGTGCATATAAAGTCATATTTACACTGATTTTTGTAAAAGGTCATATTTTGGCCAAATTTTACCACAAATGCATGTATTTGTCTTATTTTTATGGACAGTTTTTAGTAAAAGGTCATATTTTGGCCAAATTTTGCCCAAAATGCATACATATATCATATTTTTAAGGACAAAGAATAAAAGTCTTGAAGATGTGTCTCGCATGACAATGTTTCAGGTGATATTGTCACAAATAAACTCAAATTATACCATAAAGGATTATTTAAAACGTAAGTGAATTTAAACGGAGTGGGTTGGGTCGAGCTCTGGGTCATGTGGCTGAAAAAGCATACAACAAATTTCTGAGTGTTCTTCAGCGAAATCCTGGATATTCTACAATGAGCAAAATTAGCGATAAAATTTCTGAAAATGCCGCAACATTTGAAGACAATGAACCAAAGCTGCTCTGCAGTGCTCTTCGCCGCTTTCAAATACGCCCCTGTGACGTCATGTGATGTGGAAAAGAGCTTTCCCAGATACAAAACTATCCTCAGTGATAACCGTAGGTCTTTGAAGTTGGAAAACCTGAAAATACATCTTGTGATCTAATGCAACTCTCTAGAAACTGAAGGCTGAAAGGAAATTAGAAAACATTAAAATGCTAGTTAGTTCCAAAGACTGCAAACCGTATGTACCCTACTCACAATCTGTACTTAAGTGAATTTTGTATTTGTTATATCTAAAAATCAACAGGAAGTTTTAAAAAATAAACTTGTATAACATCATTTTTAACATCATATTTATATAGGTTTTAGGTCATAAATGCTTGCATATTTCGCTGATTTTTAGGTCATTAAAATCCGGGCCCTACTAATTATCAGTATGGTATATTTTGTGATAATACTATTTATGAACAAGTTTAATTGCATGTCCTCTAGGATTATTCATACTGTAGTTTACCTTGCAATAAATTTCTAATACCTTCTCCAAGTTCTCGAGAGAAAATGAAGTCTCTTATCGGACAAGACTGATTTATATGTTGAGAATGACCATTCTACATCAACAGAAGTGATGGGTGCATACATCAACCTCGGCACGCGTTCAACCAGAATGTTACCAGCAAGGGAGTTGGAATTTCCTGACGGAATATCTGCTGCAGTGTACAGATCTTTCAGACCATGATTCTTTTGAAGAACTTTCCTTATTTTTGAAATCAATTTTTCTCCAATGGTACCTGGGCACTGCTTTGATTTTTTGTTTCACCTTCCCTAGCAAGCTCATGCTTTCACAGAACCTGAACCTTCCAATTCAGCTATAATTTTAACGAGAAATATGAATTGGGATCTAATGTAAGCTAAATATTATGGTATAGATTGATCTTGAAACAATTGTTTTGCTGAAATAACACAAGCAATCCTTGGCCAATCCTGAACAACATGCTAAATTTATGAAAAATGTGTACTGTAGTACTCTGCTGCTTGCAGCCATGTTCCCCAGTGGGTTGAGGCAGGTTGAGGTGGCAGAGGAACATCAGGAAGCACTTCTCAAAAAACTTGTATTCTTGATGAAGCCTTGCTAAAAACCTTCTTCACAGTAGAGATAAGACTGTTAACTTTAAGAAATTCACCTCTTACTTGCTCTGCTAAATGATTCAAACCATAAGCAAGACATGTCACATGCACCATTGAAAGAAAGAAAGAAAAAGAAAGACTGACAGAGAGATTGACAGAGAGACAGACAGAGAGACAGACAGAGAGACAGACAGAGAGACAGACAGAGAGACAGACAGAGAGACTGACAGAGAGACTGACAGAGAGACTGACAGAGAGACAGACAGAGAGACAGACAGAGAGACAGACAGAGAGACAGACAGAGAGACAGACAGAGAGACAGACAGAGAGACAGACAGAGAGACAGACAGAGAGACAGACAGAGAGACAGACAGAGAGACAGACAGAGGGAGAGACACAGAGAGAAAGGGAGAGACAGGGAGAACACCTTAAGTAATTCCATTGCAACTAGCATGTATTTTGCAGCAAGTGTGTAAGCAAGAAGCACTTTAGTTTTGTCAAAATTATTGGTTTCAGTACTTACAGAGCATTGTTAACAAATAAGTGATTGCTTATTGATTTTGGGAGCTGCTTGGAGCATATCAACTACACCTAGGATGGCGTATCTAGGTCCAATTTTCTGACAATTAAATTTGAAGTTTGTTTTTAATTTTAAACAGTTTAAATTTGAAGCAGTGAATCTACCAAGGGTATCTGTAGTTTCATCAACTGATATTCAGTTATGGAAGTCACCAATTTAATTTCGAATTTTGTTTATTGTGTTCCTATAGGTGCTATTTAGATAAGTTTTTCATAGAGTTGATTTGGAAGGGTAGGCCTGTTGTCAGTATTTCTCCAAAAACACTTTCAATAGTGGGTTTTCTAGTTTCCTGAATGGGATTGCTGCTACCATAGCTTGACACAACTCTCCCTAAAACTGGCTCTTTTTGGTGGATTCCTCAGGTGTTTGTGTTAAGAGTGTTTGGTTTAATTTGGAACCTAAACAAAGAAAATTAAAAGCTAGAAATTTAATTAGCATCTGTATGCATTAAAGTACAGTTTAAAATAATAAAATTATAATCGGTAAATTTTGGGAATTTTTAGCACCTAGCCAGAGTAAGTTGAAAATGTCAAATGACGTTTGCTCCTGAACTTGCTGTTTTGGCATTGCTACACAAGACTGAATGCAGTTTAACTCAAAGTAATAGATGTGTCTGCTAAATCCAACAAATCAATTTTCTCTGTACAAATTCACTCGCTTAAGTTTGTAGGAAACATCAATAATCAAAGATAAATCCTTAGCTGGTGTAATAGGAACCATGTTACAACAATGATTGTTTTCTTTCACAGAAATTAAATTGCTTTATCTTAGAAGGCAGGCTTTTCCTCAAAGACAAGAAGTAGTAACATGGAGACTTTCATTGCAAGATCCTTGTCCTGTATATTCATTTGTTGATATCTTGCAGATTAACCCAACTTAAAATTAATATCATCCTTGTCTGTTTTGTTGACACAAAAGAAAGAAGTTAAAAAAGTCGCAGACAAAAGGAATTAGGCAAATTAATCTCGTTTTAGATTTTTAAAAGTGGAAGAGGCATTAATGTTGAAATAGGCTCTTTTAAGCACAATAAAATTGATGGGTTTTAGTTCAAATAATCCTAAAATGTATGTATTCATTTACTACAAGGTACCCAAGAACAAAAAAATAGCTTTTTACCTAAATATCTGCAGTCTGATTATAATAAACAGCCAGGCAGTGTATGGTAATCATTAAGTGCAGCCAATATAATAAGCAATGACTTACAATGTAACATTACCGGACTCCATGTGTGATGTAATAATTTGTTTACAATAAGAATGAGTGTGAAGCCTCAAAGCCTAGTGTAGCTATGGGTTTTTATTTGGTCAAGGTGGGGTCATTTTGAGGTCCTCTCAGCCTCCTTTGCAAATAAGTACCAACATATATTGGCTTGATTAACAGTTAATTTAGAGTAAATATGTAGTTGAAGCAAGGCACTTGCCATGCCATCTTCTCCCTGTTTCTGAATCAGTAGACTTATTAAGACCTCTTACCAAACTTACCAACTTGAACAGATGACTTGCACAAAGAGGGAGATAAATGCTCACAACAGCAGATAAGGGCTTTTTTATATCTGTCTCTAAGCAGGTATACTTGCAGTATTTATTAAGTTCAAGGGAAAAATCGGTAAAAATAAATAAATACTTATTGCTTAAGAATATGCCTAGAAAGTGCTTGAGATAAATTTAGAAGTTACAATGAAGAAATTCATTGCCTCTGTAACACTCTCTGTTGCCTCTCTTTGATTTCTGTATTCTTCTTTATGTAATTTGTAGTTTAAAATAAAAACTAGCAGTGCTACAACGTAGAACAGATTTTCTTGTGTTATTTGTAAAGGTTTTATAAAATGATCCTAATTACAGTGTCATAGCTTGCTTCTATGTGTATAAAATGTTTAAAGAAAAAATTTAGGGAAATATTTGAGAAAATCTAATTTAGGCGTTATAGGGAAATTGCCATTTTCATTGCCCCAAAAAATTGCACTTTTGCTGTTTTCGAAATAGCAGGGATTTCAATGAACACCTGCACCATTCTCTTAAGCATCCTATACGATACCCAAGCAAAGTTTTATTAAAACATTTGGTGCCATTGTTGAGAAAATTTTGAAAATACTTTTGCGGCTTCATGTAAAGTACCCTGAGAAATCTAGATATCTCTTTGAAACTCCCAAAGCCTTTTGTTTGCTCAGATAGATCAGGGAATATCAATTTGGGAGAAAATCAGTAGAATGGTTTAGGTGCTAACTTTAACACAGTATATGTTGATATAGAATACAGACGTTTTGCTGTCAATTGATTTTTCATTATCAAGGACTCACAAAACATGGATTGTGGCTAAACCACATGTTAGAGGAAGTAATTTACTAGAGAGAGAGAGGATTTACCTACTTTTTCATTACCTGGGTCTGATATGAAGAGTCTTTCTATCGAAAATTCACCGTTTGCTGGCCCACAATTACAATATTTTTCTTACATTTGCAAGGGTAATTTTCAAAAATTCAGAGGTTTTACTGAAAACCAGACCTATACCATATTATGCTTTGCTCTATTTGAGAAAAAGGAATTGTGACCATTTTTGAGAAGATTTGGAAAATGTTCTAGGGGCAGTAAAGTGTCCTCAGATATTAAACAATCTGTTTCAAATTTACATTTGAGTTTACCCAGAGCAGTAGGGTAATATTCATTCCATGGAAAATCCTGTTTGGTTGAAGTGCTTGTGTTGTTCACAAACAAATGATTTTACAAAAAAAATACTCTTTCAGGAACACCCAAAACACATATCAAGTTGTTTTTTTTTTTGTTGCTGAATCATATAACTTTCTCTTAACTACATGTATATAAGAATGTAAAACGCTGCTTAGGAGATAAGCTGGTCTAAAAACTTAAGATTCTAATCAGTGAACATTTCATTTTCAAAGATTGGTTCTTAGATAAAGTTCTGTGTTACTTAAAACTGCTTTGTAATGGCATCAAATAAATGTTCTGTAAATGCTCTTGTAATAATTCTTCTGTTGTTTTTTTCATATCACGTCCATGCATATCAGTAGGAAGGGATAACTCAGAAATGTTAAAAATTGAATGTTCAATTGGACATTTGAAATTCTTTCAAATATCTTTTTAATTTCTTCCAAATTGCAGATCCTTTGATGGACACTTTGATGGAAGACCCTGTAACGTTACCTTCTGGGAAAGTAATGGACCGCCCTGTGATAATGAGACATCTTCTCAACTCTTCCACTGACCCATTCAGCCGGCAGCCCCTGTCAGAAGATATGCTGCAACCAGGTGAGAATAAGAATTGCTCCATTGTCAAATTAAAATTTGTAGGGTATTGATACTAGTACAAGTCTATACCAGCACTCACATAAGAGTTAAGATTATTTGAGCACCATTGGGTGGTTTATTTCCAGTAATTTGATCTTGCTGTTATCAATAACATGTCTAAGTTATTAATAATGATACTGTTCTGTACCCTTGGCGATACTGATTTTAATGAATCCACAGTAGTATAGAATAGCACTTCTTGTTTTCAGTCTAGGAGGATATGCTAATTCCACTTAATTTTTACTTTTTCCAGCAGCATTTCAAGGGCGTCAAAAATTATTTGACAGTTAATATTACATTTCATGAGGAGCATTTTATATCTTTTATTACACAGTTGATCCGATTAGAAACCAACGCTTCAATGAATTTATGAGTCTTTTGCTTTTCAGCTGTGGAATTGCGTGAACGCATATTGGCTTGGAAGCGAGAGAAGAAGAAAGGGGCATCTGCGTAAATGAAACATTACTGTTTGCAACAACATACACACGTGCCTCAAGGTAGGGCAAGTGTATGAAGTCAATAGTGCCAGCAGTTGAACTAAATTGCTGCTTTCTGATCTAAGAAGTATCGTGCAGCTAACATTGGTGTGTTGGTACTGTCCTCACCATTTCAAAAACTGTTTATCATTTGGTGAACTAAATTTTTTTAAGAAAGAAGAAACTTATGCATGTTTATTTCCAAGATCGTTTTATTGTCATAATGTAGTGGTTCCAATTTCATAAGGTCCATTATTTGCTCATGTCTGTATCTTGTTTGTACAGATATTTTTAATGTTAAAATTGTGTGCAATTTTATGTATCACGTGGGCAGCCCATTGTGATTCAGTTTCTCTTCAGAATTTTAATTTAAATTTTAATTTGAATGAACTATTGTGCATATTTTGACACAAACATACATTTTGTATGGAAAATATTCTAAATATGAACATGAATGACATGTGATTAGTTTTGTTTAATACCAAGGCATGTTTACTTACTTCTTTAAGAACTATTTACTTCATTTTAGTTTATCTCAAATTGACATTCTGAAGGGCGACTGAAAATTCACTCTGCGTTTGGAAACCCACAGTGATTGGTATGTTTTGTCTTTATAAACGCAGTTCCTACATGTGCTCGGAACAAGGGGATAGCTTTATGCAAGGTTTTCTTGCCCCTTAGAGATGTATAGGAACAGTGCTTGTGTAATGAGAACAAACTGTGTGAATGTTGAAATAATCTGTACTACCGTACAGTACTACTCAGTGGTTTCCCAAATCAAATTTCCTTCCAGCCTGTGGGATGTTCTTTAACCAAAGATTGGATCAAAATGTTATCAATACATTTAGCAATCAACATAAAATTTAGATGATATTGAATATTTTTCTTACCAATTTTGTTTTTAAAAATAATTGTTTGAATGAATGAAACACTAGTCTGTGTATTTATGATGCCCTAGGTGATAGTTGAGAAATGCATTTGATTGATCCTGCCATTTTCCAATTTTAAGTTCACAATTGTGGAAGGGAAGGTATTTATCATTGAAGAAATCAATGCTTAATAGTTTCCAGCAACAAACACATGGCAGAACCATGTTTTTTTTCTTTCTTTTTTATTTTTGGGCATCAAACACTGGAAAAAGACTCGCTGAAAAATAGTTTGTAATGATTTCAGTAGTTCAATTTTTTCTTATGACCTAATATGAAAAAGAACATTTATAAGGGTTTCGGAAAAAAGCCAATCTTATAAAATTGCTAAGTATACTGATAACTTTCTGGGTCTATTTGAAGAAGCCAGTTTACTGTTTTATATGCATTTTAATATGCTAAAAAGCTAAATTTGCTTGAACAATCCTGCCTATTGGTATTATAATTCAGTTGACTATTTTTTTTTTAATACTGTTAAAATCTCTTATAAGGTTAGTGGACATATTTTACAACAGAGGTTTCAGTATTGATGAAGATGTACCAGCTACTTTTCGTACAATAAACTTCTGGTGCTTTGGGAACCATTGGTTTTGGAAAGTTGAATATATTAGACTTTGATACTACTTGTTATCTTAGCAGTTGATTAACTGCAAAGGACTAGCATATCTTGGAAACAACGATGTGCTTGGGTCAGACAAGATGGCAGGTGTTATTTTGTGTTCTTTTTGTTATATTTTCAAACTGCAGTATAAAGACCTAGATGATATTACTTGAAAATGATAAAACAAAAACGACTGATATGGCAAGAGTTAAGTAAGACACTTGAAGAAAAAAGAAAATGAAGTTGAGATAATTTCACTATAAACCTGAAGCTTGCTTATTGAGTTCTGCAGTTGAAGGGTTATATTCTTGCGTAACCAAGAGTATTTGAATTTTAAGTGCTCTTTTGTGTTAGAAGCAAATGTGCGAGTATAACTTTGAGTGTCAGAAACTGCTTTTGGAATGCTTGATTAAGCTATTTCCAGAACACTAGAATTTAGAAACAGTGACTGGATTTCGTGTGTCAGTATTGTAGAAAGAAAAAATGATTTTTGCGAGTGATAATTGTTGGTTGCGTAGGACAGTTCCATGTGAATGTGTGTTTGTTTCATTGCTATCAAGAGGACCGTTGAGCATAAAAGGTGTTAGGTTGAGTTATTAGTTTTATACAAATGCCTGAAAGTTCATTATCAGAAGTTGCATGCTTAACGTGAACATCTTTCAAGACCACACACTATTTGTTGATTACAGAATTGCATCTGTTTGTGAGTCAAAGCTTGAAGAAACTTCATCAGCCACTAAAGAGTTTTATGAGGCAATAAGTGTATAATTTTATATTTAGTTATAAGTTTAGTGCACATCCTTTTAAGTTCTCATCAAATGAAATTGTAATAAAATATAGAGAGTTACTTATGAAATAATTTTAATACAAAAAATTTATAAAAATTGTTAATAGCAATATTTTGAGTAAGGTTTCTTTTATAGTGAAGATCATAGTGCACATATTGGTCAACTTATGGATCAAAAGAGCAACTTGGATAATATCTTAAAAACAAAATTTATGTGTACTTGCTTGTTGGGAATGTACCCCCACAGAATATTGAATGTATTGTATTTAGCAAATATCTTAAATAATTTTGTAAATTTTGGTTTGTATATACAGAGAGAATGTTATTGTACCATTTCATTTAAATACGCTTTCTTTCTAAATATCTTTTGTATATTTGTTTTCATTGATAAGTTTATTACAAAACTTCTGAAACCAATAAGTATACATTAACATGCTGGGTTAAATTGGATTTTTGGATACTCCTAAAGAACTCTTCCACATTTTAATATTTAGAAACTCAGTTCTTGTTAATTCAATATTGGAACAAATTTTTAATAATTTGATGGTGTGTTTGTCAGGTAAACTTAATTTTTTTTCCTTCCCCTCTCAGGATTTTAAATATGCATATCATGCATGCAAAACCTCCCAGATTGTTCACAATAAGTACAGAAATAGAATGTGCAGCTTTGTGGTCTAGGAAAAAGAAAAAAGCGACTGATCAGCCCTTGAGTTCTTGGCTGTGGGAAATTTTTATTCTTAAAAGATCTTCTGTTCATGTGATGTATGATTGCTGTACAAGTTTTTTTTTATAAATGTTTTCAAAATGATATTTTCTTGTCTTTTCTTTCCTGTAAATTTAATAAAAAATAGAGAAAATAAAATATTTTAGAAAGGTGTGGGATCACAAAACGTAATTTTTTATAAAAAAATTTTACTAGATGTCAGACATTATTTACATGAATAATCACCTGTTAGTTTAAATAACAAACTTATAAATTATATATAGAATATTTGTCATACAAATGAAATCCATTACCTACATTTATATCAATCAATATGCCGCCTTATATCCATGGATGAAAAATTTAAGTACTAGGGACACCTAAAAATTGACTTCCAGAATTTGTGCACCCCCCCCCCCACACACACACAAACAAAACAAGCCTGAAGAGTCAAACCTTCATTGAAACCTCTGAAATGGTACTTTTAATCTTGGTTCTATGCTTTAGATAAGCAGTATTTATTGAGTTATAATTAAAAAATAATTGTTTTAGGTATCACAACCAAAGCATATGTACACTTGAACCAACATACAATTCACAAAAAAGCACTTTTTATATAACTAGTTAATAAGATTGTATTTTACATCCAGACTGTAAGCACATACCAAACACTCAATTATGAGTTGTGGCATATTCACAAAAATAAAAGAAAGAGGTCAAAACCTTGAATTAAGATTCTCTCAATTTGAGCACATTTCATTTTATCGATAGCTGTACTTGAGGGAAGAAAGAAGGGGAAAAAAAAAAGAAGAAGAAAGAAAGTGTGATAGAATCTTAAAATGGAGAATCATTAGAAGAGACAAAGCAGGAATAAATACTAAGATTAACAGAATTCCATGAGGTAGAATACTCAGCAAGCCACTAGATGTAGCCTTTAAACACACCATTGCACTGCTTAAATGTACTTGACTATTGCATTGTTATTCTATGGATAATGGAAACCCAAGAACTGCAAAACATGGATCAGTGATCTTATAAATATGCCCCCAGGAGTTTTTTCAAAATGGAGATTAGAACATTACATAAAGATGAGCACTTGGCACTGACAAACTTTATCTGGCAAGTATATGTCAATGTCAAAAAGAGATTGTCAATAGTATTCACATCCTCACAACGGATACCAGATCCAATAATTTTCAAAAAAATCCAAAATCTCAAAAATAAAAAAAAATTATAAACTTAAAGCATTTTCTTTTCATTTTAAAAACAAATATCCAGTCACCTCAAATTACACACTCTTAAATACTGTAATGACTACTAGTTTGTCTTTAAAGTTTTATGTAATATAAATTCTTGGAGATAATATTTCTTTAAAAATGAGCCAGAAGACAATAAAATACATTTCAAAACAAGCCAAGTACCACAAGCGAAACAAATAGGTGGTAAAGATAATTTTATTTTCATTGTATTTCTTGGCCAGTACGACACACTCTTCCAAACACTATTTCATGATTACTCATCAAAACCTGTAAGCCTACCTGTGTAAATTAATACTTTCCAACATAAATGCTTGTTTCAAATATTTCAAGTATTGGAAACTAATTTGCAAAACATTACAAATACATACTAAACTGCAACATCACAATACTTGGCAGGTTATCTTAGCATTTGGATTCAGAAATCAGGAGTGGGGAGCACTAAAGCAGTTGGAAAGCATTAAGATCTGTACAATTTATATTAATTATTGTCAAAACACATTGTTACATGTGAGTATTATACTAATGTCAGGCTGCCCGGCAGCCTCCTCCTCTTCTTCTTCTTCTTCTTCGCTGCCTATAGTATCATCACAAAGCACTGAAAAATACTAGTTTGAGCTATTTTGCTTTCTTCATCTTGTTTTACAAGGCATGGAAAAACGGTTCATGCTCTTCTTCTCTGACAGCCAATTAGGGCAGAAATGGTAGTTGGTGAACGTTTGTCAAGCTGCAAGCCAAAACATAGAGAAATCCGAAGAAAAGATTCAGTTTTGCAGTCTGGCGCGGCACTTTTTGAATGGTCTGTGGGCATCGAAAACGTTTTTCAATACGAAAAGCTTCTGGTAGTGTTATGAGTGGTAAGAGAAACCAAACAGAATGTCTGAGACCAAACACCACAAACAAAATGTATGGAGTAAATAACAGGAAAGCATAAAGAACACGTGAGGCTGTATGGCCAACAAGAATAGCTAATGTCACAATTCCTTTTTGTCGGTCGACTTCAAGATCTCTTGTATTGTTGCTGTGCAGAATAGCTTCAGTATTGAGAGCAAGAGGAATTGCATAATAAATAGTTGCCCATTCAACATAACCAGTTTGGGCCATGAAAGCAAACAAAACAGAAATTGGTCCAAATATAATAAGAATTAACACATCACCTAATGCAATATATTTTAAGCCTATACCTCCAGTATACAAAAATGAACTAGACAGGCCTCCAAAATACACCAGAGCTAAATGTTCCATTTTAGCTGGAGATATGGCAACAAGAAGAATAAATCCCACACACCCAGCTGCATACAACATTGCACCAAGGGTGACAACCTCATCTTTAGAGAGAATATGATCAACCAACGTACGATCTTCACTCAACCTTCCATCAATACCTTTTGTATAGTCAAAATACGTATTGACCAAATTTCCTGCCCCATGCACTGATACAACGGTAAATGATGTAAGAATAACAGTAAGCCAATTAAAGTCACTATGACTATACTTGTAGGCAATTGCACATCCAAGAAGTGTTGGCATAAGAGAAGCACTCAGTGACCAAGGTCGTAAAGCTAATACATATGAAGACAATTTCATTAACGGTGGCTTGCTCGCGTCTGATGATCCTCGCACATTATTTGCTTCTCCGTTTCCCATTTCAAAAAACCTCTGTAAAAAAAAAAAAAAAGAATATCACACGTCTAAATTAATGTCCTTTGACAATTACAAGGTTCAAAATCAAATTACATAAATGTTTCTACACTACAAAGTGTAAAATCAAATTTAAATTACAAAGTAACTACTTTGTAATTTACCTGAAAACGCTTTGAAAACGAAATGATCATAAAGGTACAGTCCACCAGAGAGGTTAGAATTTCATCGCCGAAATATATCTCCAATAATTTCAAAGGGCTCAACTAATAAACTACACCTTCCTTGAGATTAACTGTTGTGGAGGTATAAAAGTAACAATTACATGTTCCGACAAACCATGCCTTTAAAACACATTTTTCATTGCAACGTCTATTTGTGTTTGCGCGAAACGCTGGTGACGTGTTTCTTCATCAACAAATGACGGTCCGTATTCATGTTAGTCAAAATATTATCTCGAGCCCCAAAATAACTCATATTCTTATTTAAAATATCGGTTATTCATATATAATTTTGTTTCTCAATAAAGACACTGGTTTATAAACAACTGGTTACAATATAGCCAAAAATTCACTGTCGGAGAGATCCGAGATATCACTCTGGCATGTTCTAGACACGACGCCATTTTCCAGACTTCCAGAATATACATTGCAGAAGTCGCAGAAGTGTAGAGAGCTAGGCTAGCGGAGTTGAAGATTGTCGAAGAAGTGAAGAGCTGGAATATATATAGTGTCAACGGTTTTTTAACGTTTACTACTCATAAGAGTGAATTTGCTGTTAATACACTCATTAGAATATGTCTCTCTTTGGTTCGCTCATGGGCGATTTTGAAGAAGACCCTTTCTTTGGGTAAGTCGCGGATTTATCGAGAATCCAATTTTATTTGTGAAACAAAAGAAAGTGATACAAAATCGAAGAAAACTGGTTAATCGCAACTTAATTTACGAGTATTTGTATTTTGGGCATGCCCGAAACTGACAGCCATTTGAATGGCCTTTCAACTTTTGACACTTAAAAATATTGGACAATGTGCTGGACTTAGTCGTAATTAAATGAATTATTAACAGTATAAGACTTGAAATCCCGATGTTGTATTGTTTGTGATTGCATTATTGATTACCGATTATTGAATTAGAATTGTAGAATTTCCTAGAGTAATGGTAATATAACTAGAAGTTCATCATGGCAAATTTTTCGGATTATTTTGGGTAAATTAGTTATTTATTACTTCTTAATGTTATAATCTAACTTAATGTGACTTGCTGTATGTATTTTGCAATTATGATTTCTCCACAACAAATTTTGTTTTTAGGTAGTGTCCTCTCAGAACATGTTTTAGGGCAAAGTTTGTAAGAACCAATTTGTTGTGGCCAGTAAAGTGGTATTCTAATAATTTAATAAATATATTGAATATTTTTTTATGACAATGGTTTAAGTAATGGGGAAGTTTCACCCAAATTTCTCTCAGTTCAGGAGTGTGTCAATGATCATTTTTGTACAAATGATTGCTATTATGCATTCAGCATGTGTAAAAGTCCATTCATGTATTGGAGAAATCGGGGTCAGTGAACAGGTGTACCGATTTGTCCTAAAAAGGTGGTGAAATGTTGAGTACAAATGTGGGTCGAAGCTTTACAGACATAGTGTGATTTAATGATTAAAATTGTTTCTCATATTGCTAATGGTGAATAAATCTAGTTTTCTAATGGAAGTTGGAAATTGCTGTGTAAATGATACAAACATGGATTTTTTTTTTTTAATTTATTATTATTTTGTTTTAACAAGATTCAAAAGTCTTTGAAAAATAATATTGTATTACATAAATAAAAGTAAGGAAACTAGTTTGTATATTTTAACCTTAAACTTATTGCTTTAAATTATTCCTTTTTTTTTTTAGTGATAATTGATAATTTATTTTACAAAGCTCAAATTTAATTAAATCTGCTGTGGAACTTGGAGAAATAATTCCTGATAGATAAGTGAATTATGGAGATAAAAGCATTTATTTGGGACCTAATGAGTTGTGGTGAAAGCCCTTTTAAGCTGCTACAAAGAGTTTAATAAATAGGAATTAATGGGACATAATGTTATTACTTTTAATTGTCTTTAATACTCCTGTCTATTTTTCTAAGTCTTAAAATAAAGTGAAAGTTTTATGTGTTGCTGTATGAGATTTTTAAATTACATTTTATATGAAATATTTAGTGAGACGAGGGTGCTGTTGCAGTCAATAATGTATGGGGTTGTGAAATTGTATTTTGTTAAACATTGTTGGAATTTGTTGCATGGAGACTGCTAATTGCTATGTCTTGAATTAGCCACATACTCTGCAGAAGAATGGCCACTTACTATCAGTGCCTGGGGAAAATACTACTTTTAATTTACTTAGGCTGAACCTGATAATTCAACAGTAAGCATTTCATGATGGATACTGATGATTTAGATGTGTCGAGGTGAATTTCTCAAAGTTGTTTTGATTTCATCTCAACTTATTTCTCTTATATTGCATTATAATTTTGAAAACCCTTTAATAATTATTGTTGATCTCTGTATGTTATAAAGTGGGGGTTATTTTATGTAAAAGTAGGTTTTAGATTTTGTCAAATGTTATATGTCAAATATCAAATGTTGATATTTCATTTATTACATGATCAGAGACATATCCAAATTTTGATGTAAGAATGTGTTACAAAACTTATAAAAGCAGTAAATTAGTTTCAGATTGTTCAAAAACTTTTTAAAATACTGGCACAATATTTCTTTTTTTACTTGGCATACCCTTGAACATTCTTTGGCAGTTCTCCAAGCTGACACCTTCGGTTTATCTCGGTATGTAGTGAGTCAGGTCTGACAAAATTTAAAATTAGTTCTGAATGGAGTGTACACAGTTTCAATTGGGTAGATTATTCAGAAAGTTGGCTAATGTTTTCTTTATTTTATTTCATGGACAGTAATGCCCAATTTTTAAACACAAATTATTAAAAGACAACTAGTGACTTGCAGTATTGTGTTGTCAAAAAATTTTAATTTAATATTCCATTTTCAAATAAGTTTTGGGGCCTAATTTTGGGTTACTGAGCAGCATTTGGAAGAGGGAGAGGAGAAATTTTTTTTTAAAAAATCAGAAAATAAATAAGCCCTTGATAACAAATTCCAAAGGACCAAAATGTCAGTGTTAAAGATATCTGTTTATTATATGTATCTGTATTACTGTTTCCTTGCAAGGGCTCAAATTGGGTTAGTGTTGCGTGAAATTAGTGTTAAGCGAGTACTTGCTAAATGAGGTTTTACTGAGTTTCTAAACTGTTTTTTGAAAGCTCATGGGAGTTCATAGCAAGTTTGATAAGGTCAGTGCTGAAAAGGTTTACAAAATTATGACCACTCTGAATAAACTTTATTCTAGCAGGTTGACAAAAATAGCAAATGTCTTTTGCAGAAAGGTGCATGAGCTAAATGGTTTGGAAACATTTAAAGCTCTAATGAAAACTTTTAGTAAAGCTACCAAGGGAGTAGTTTGGAAAAGAAGAAATAATGCTCCGAAGAGAGATTTTGGGGATTGTAGATATGTTTTAAGTAGTTACAACAAATGATGCTAAATAAGACTTGTGATATTGAAACAAGCTCACTTGAACCTAATTTTTGACGCCTAGAAATGGCTGTAAAATTTGATTGAAGTAGGAAATTTGTTTACAAGATTGTGAAAATGATTCTGGCAGTTGCATCTAAATTTAACAATATGAAATTTTTTTAATAGTTATCTTTGTTATATTGTAGAAATGCTTCATTTTTACTTTTTTATATTTCTTGAATTGGCGTATTAAAAAATGTTATTTTAGAAGGCCTTTTGTAAGTTTCTGCAAATAGTTAAAGGAACTAGACAATGGCTAAGGATGATACAGAGACGGGTAGGAGTTTGTTAATTTTATGAAAAATCAGTGTTAAGTCTTTTGTTAAGAGCTTACAGAAAAGCAATTCCTGTTTGCTGATATTATGTGGGATAATTTTTGAGTGAAGTGGAAAATTAAGAAATGTTTTGAACTATTTCCAAATGTGTTTGCAATTGTTGCAGGGCTCACATGCGCACAATGCGCCAGATGAACAACATGATGAACTCGATGTTTGCTGATCCTTTTGGGTTCATGGACAGTATGGGGCCTCCTGCGCTGACAGGCCCACACTCACGGGCTTTGGCTCCAATGGGTGGCCGACGCCCAGGAGGTGACCTCATGCCCTTCGGCTTCATGAACATGAATCGTCTTTTCCCAGATTTTGTAAGTGCTCATGATTAATGTATTAGTAGCAGAAGTAGGAGTTCCAGACAGTGATCAAGATTTCTAGCAATTATTTATTACTTTTCAGTATGCTTCGAAGTGTCTTTCTTTTATTGTTTTGTTTTAAGTTTCTCCGTCCTTTTCTCTTGTGCCCCATCCATCCTCTTTCAATGTTAAGTTAGTAACTTTTTTGTTTTCTTCATGCTGTCTTGGGTTTCTTCTTTTTCGCCTCCTAGTCCTGTTCATTATTTCTAACATGTCCTCTAATGAGTTTGTTCTTCATGCAACATGTCTAAAGAATGAAAAGGTTTGTGTGATGGCTCTGCTTTCTAAAGAGCAACCAAGCTTAGCCTCTTCCCCTGTAAAAAATTGTTCTGTGTGCCTGATGAATTTTCAATAACAACAGTTTGTAGAGTAAGGTAGTTGCAAGAAATAACTTCCAGAATTGCTTTGATGGTGAAACCTAAAAAGTTGCCATTTGATGTAAAAACAAGATTCACTAAGTTTGTGTGAACAGGTATCTTTAAGACCAGTTCTAAAGTTATAAGAAACCTAATTTTCTCCAAAAATTGAGTTTTATTACAATAACATGAGAATTATTTGCTATGGGAACATGGTCTTTCTTCAGTTTTGTGGAGAATGTTTCAATCTTTCATTTTTATCCTTTTGACTTGTTTGACAAACATATAGATTAGTATGGGATTTTTGTAAATTGTACAAGGAAATTTGCATTACTTGCTATTTAAAAAAATTAAGACCATTTTTTGTGTTATTTAGCATTTAACAAGATGCTTTATAATTATGTATTTTCAACCAGGTGGGGTGAAAAATATTGACATACAAATAAATTATTCTCTATTATAATTAAATGTTAATTGAACATAGTGAAAATGATTATTACAAAAGCAATTTTCACATATAGCAAGTAGTAACATGAGAAAGTATTTTATATGTAAATTTTCACTATGATGCAATAGGTAGGTAGGTAGTTATATAGATCAAATAGGTTAAATTTTGTTTGTTTTTCACCAGAAATTTTGTTTTTGTTGCGAGTGTTTTCATATTGACATTTTATTTTGTAATTCTTTACAATTATACCTGTAGTCAGTTGCTTACAGTGGTTGATTTTGAATTACTCCAAAGAACTAAATAAATTATGGCTGTGTAAATACAAATGCTACTGAACTGATTTATGTTAATTACTTTGTTTCTCCAGGATCAGCTGGGCAATGATCCAAATTGTCATTCGTTCAGCAGCAGCACAGTTATGACCATGACAAGTGGACCCGATGGCAGACCTCAGGTAAGAGGCTTTGAAAGACATGATATTCAGCCTTGATTTAAAAAGAGTTAAATAAGGAGATAAAGATTGCTTTGTGAAAATTGGGGTCTCAAATCTATTCCTTTCACCCTCAACACAGTGTTACTGTAGGTCTCTGAAATGAAACAAACTGTTCTCGTTGGAAGGTTGTGGATACAAGATTAACCTTTTCACTGCTACGTGCCACTATAATAGCTTTGGCAATCCGTGTTGTCTTTGCTAAGAGCCACCATAGTGGCTGATGACACACCATTCCTCCTGAACTACCAGCCACTAAAGTGGGGTAGAGAAAACTTTTCTTTAAATGCTAAGTGCTACTATAGTGGGTTTTGGTTTTCTTCAGATGAATTGCTATTATTTCTGATCCTTACTGGCATCTAGTGGCTGTGCAAATAGTTACTTGCTGCTTCTGAAGTTCACTGGCATGTATCATAGGTCTTTCATGTTATGCTGCTCGTCTAAAATAATATAAAAATACCATATACAAATGCCATTATGAATCATTAGTCATTTATTCTGTTTAGTAGTGGTAGCATACAGTGCATGCTAGTACGAAAAAAATGTGTGATCAGGTATTTACTGTGGTTGAAGTCAGAAAAATGTTCATGATCAGTGTTTTTTGAGGATAATGAAGATTGACATCGATGCCCCGTAGACGAGTGGTACACAACAGCATGCTGAATGTGCATCTAGAGCTCCAGACCCCGTTGCAGAACTAAGTAATGATGATGATACAACAAAGAAATAATTTCCTCTTAAAAAGTTTCAACTTGCATCCTAAGATTCACCGGTTTGACCATCTAATGAAGCAACTTGACAGTACTGGTTACATCACAAAACATTTGTATTCTCTTCCAATTGTTTTTTGATGAAGAAACAGTAGATTTAATTGTAGAAGAAACCAATAAATTTGCACATTTACTTCTGAATAATGTTTCAAAAGAAAAATCAAGATTAACAAAATGAGTTGAGATTTCCAGAAATAAAATGTTTATTTTTTGCTGTTTGGGTTTTTGATGACAAGAGTGAAATAATATTTGACATTAGACCAGTATTCATCTATCAGACTTCTGCTCACTAATTTTTTGAAAATATTTTCAAGGGATAGGTTTCTTCTTACATGAGCACTTCATTTTTGCTTTCTCTGAGCACTTCATTTTTCTGACAACACTGTTCACAATAATGGCGTCTATTTGGTAAAGATAAGTAAAGCAGCAGATCCTATTAGAAATAGTTTCAATACTTTTTATCCCTCCCAGAATTTATGTATTGAATGTCTTGTGCTGTACAAATGCAAATTGAGCATCAAATAACATATTCCGTCCATGAGAAGTTGTTTTGGCATTAAACTGTTTGTATTGTGTGATTGCTTGTCAGAATATATATTGAATGTTATAGTATTTACTGGCCTTTCCACAGATATTGATGATTACAAACTCGAGAGTTACTGCGAACATAGTTGCAGTACTCTTACATTCATATGTAAAGAAGGGACACATTATTTTCATTAACAGTTGATATTCAAGTCCATCACTTTTCAATTGGCTGCATTTATTCTATTAATGCTTGTGGTACTATTAAAAAAAAAAAAAAAATGCATGCCTAAAATTACAAACACATTGAAGAAAGGGGAATTATCTTTTTGATCAGTTAAGGAAAAAATGATAGCTTCAAAATGGCAGGATAAAAAAGGAGTATGAATGCTTTAGACTACACACATGGTTGAAACAACAAAGAAAGAATTATATGGAGAAATAAAATAAAAGCAAATGTTGTAGAAGACCACAATAAACACATGGGAGCAGTAGATTCAAAGTGAAATGATGCTCAGCTCAGTTTCTTCTCTACAGAAATCTCTCAAATGATATAGAAAATTGTTCTTTTGTCTTCTTGATTTATCTCTATTCAATTCATTCTACAAAATTGCATTGGAAAACTAGCAAAGTTTCAGCTTCAGTTAATCAGTGAAATCCCTCAAAAAATCAGTTTGGCTCCTCACTCCATGTTGAAGCAATCACATCATGTTTGTTTTTAATAGAAGAAGAAAAGGATGCAAGGAGTTGAAGAAAGCCCAGATTTTCTTCTTCTCTACTACACAAGAATGATAAAAGGGGAACTTCACGTGTTAAATCCCTATGTGGTGGAAAATAACAAATTATTTCAGTACTTGAGAATATCATGCTACGAGTGTAAAGCTAAATTGAATATTTTGAACAACATACTATATAAATAAATATTTTGATAAATTTTATAATTGTAAACAATGAAATTGAACTAAGCAACTGAGTCATAATTGCATTATTGCGAGTTTAATGATATTCTCTTTGAACATGCCTCCTCAATAAGAGATTTTGGTTTGATGAATGATGCAAAAGTGAAATTCAATATGCAAATTGATAGGATTATCAACAGGTTCTTACAACAGCTTGGACTGATTAAGAGGATGTGTAGGGAGATTTGAAGTAGTTTTGCTTTGAGTACTTTGTATTACTCATTAGTAGACCCTGGAAGTTTGGTAAAATTCCTTTTTATTATTATTGTTACGATTTTATGACTTTTTACGATAAGAATCAATTAATTGTACTTGTGGTGTTGTGTTAGATTTTCATTTTGCCTATTTTAGCTTCTGATGCCTATTTTTGGCATTTTGCCATATTTGTGCCTTTTCTGTCATTTATTTCTGTTTTTCCCCTCCTTGCACCGATCTCTCTCAAGCTGGAATCATACCTCCAAGCCTGGTTAACAGGAAGGCATGGATGTGTTTTGAATTTCTGTGGATGCGAAGGCTCCAGTGTGTGTTGAAAATCAGCAAGGGAAAAGATTTTTAACACAAACTCTCAGGTTATGTTAAAAATCTACAAGGGAAAAGATGATACCAGTGAAGATTTTCATTGATGCTACCAGACTTGTTTGCTCTCAAGGAATCTCGTCCTATGTTTGAGTATGGCCTCAGATCCCTTTTGAGGACAGAGCTTCCTCTACATGATTTCTGGAAGTGCAAAGAATGAAATTTATAATTCTGTTTTCAATGATACTATTTCAACATTCAAACAATTGTATTTTGTAGAGACTTGAGTCACGAGTAAAATAAATTCGTTGTTGTTGCACTGTATGGTCACATACAATCAAAATTGCCCAGAAAAGATGTATTGACTGATTTCTTTTGATTCTTGATTGATAATTTCTTTCCATGTAAGTGGTAAAGTAAATTTTATATAGAATAAAAATGTGATCCTTTTGAACTATTAAGTCTTACTTGCTGGCTACCGCTACCACGGTTGAGATAAAGTTATGTGTGCTGCACAAAAAAAGGCGAATTTTCGGTAGAAAATCTATTACAGGGCCCTGGTAATGAAAAAGTACATAAATCCAGATGCTAAATTTAGGGGAAAATAATCCCCTAACATGAGGTGTAGCAAGAATCTATGTTTTGTGCGACCTTGTTACCGAAAAATTGATTGATGGCAAAATGTCTCTGTCTGTCTATGATCAATGCTAGCAGCTAAACCAGCTTAAAAGGTATTTAATAGAAAAATCTCTCTGTCTCAAAACATTAGAACTAAACCATAGAATTCAAGAAGTGTCAAACTTATTAATACTTGGTGTAAGCACTTTTAGCATGAATTAAAGCATTAATTTGTCTGTTGCATATCTTGAACTGGTTTTTCATAATTCGGCAATTTCATCATCTTCATTCCAAATGGTAATGAGTAGGGTCTAGATAATTATGTAATAACATATTTTCCTAACGTAACTCTGGCAAGTAGAATTCACGGTTCATATAAAAAAATGTCTACTGTTTAGTGCATATTTTTACTTATTTTACCCGAAAGTACATATATTTACATATTTTACTGTAAAGAACATATTTTTACATATTACTGCAATTTTTTATTTAATTATTAATTTTTTGTAGGTTTTTGATAAGGAATCTCTCAGACAAACAATTTAGCATTGTCAAACATTTTTCTGAAGCCTCCTCTTACTGCTATTGTATCGCGTTGAAATAAATCAGTCCATAAATAGCGACGATATTGCAAGTAAAAGGGCAAGGCGATGACGCAATCCATAGCTTCTGGTTTGATAGTTTTCAGCACAAGTAACGCAGAGAACAGAGAGGAAGGTTGGTTTGTGAAAATGACATTTAGCTTTAATTACATTACAGACATTTAGCATTAATGTTTAATAATGGTCTTTATGCTAATGAAACAGATCAATATACACTAAGATAAAAGTATTTTAATAAAATAGAATTTTTTATAAGGATAATTAATGTTACATATTTGTTACTTTTAGTACATATTTCTTACTTTTTAGTACATATTTCTGTATATTATAAGACATGTATATGTACCTATTTTCCCTCTTTTTAGTACATAATTATCCGGGCCCTAGTAGTGAGTACTCCACGAGTTATTCTGTTGTTTTGCCTTCATCTTCGTTTTAAGAACACTTCATAGTGATCCTATTGGATTCATATCCATGTTATTTCCTGGCAAATCAAGCACACAAAATCACTGGAATCCAATTTACTCTCCACATTTTTTGATCGGCGGCAAGGAGCACTTATTTGTCCATGAAAATTCCATCTCAGTTGGACACCAGTCATTCATTGCTGGTCTCTCTGGCATCTCAGATGACCTCTTAATATTGTTTGCTATTCAAATTGCCTTTTACTATGCAAATTTTGCCCATTTCATACATTAAAATAATCCCACAAATCATCACTTTAGTGGAAAACTTCACTAGTTGCACCACATATTCTTACTTGAAGGCTTCCTTTGGCTGTCATCCATAGCACAGATGATGGTTTTATCACTTAATACAATCTGAAGCAAATTTAGTAAAAAATATCTTATTTCTCGCCATATTAAAACAGTACTTCCTTATTACCGTCACAAAAGTTTTAAAATTGGAGAAGAATTAAATTTTATTTATAAATTGTATAAAATGACCTACCACTGCTGTGTTGTCTATTGCACTGCAACTTGGCCCATTGAAGTCATTTCTTGATCATATAAGCAGTCAATTTTTGATTATTGCAGGATTGTTGTGCCTTTAAGTCACATTCAAACAGCCTCCTCCTTACAGTTGTTGAGGATATTTGCACGCTATTGTTGTGGACAATGCTTTGGAGTTGAGATGTTAAATATCTATTTATGGATGCTTTTCTTGGCAAGAGGACCAAAACTTTGGTCATAGCCCTCTTTCTTATGCTTTGGTGAATAAAACTGCCCCAGGTCCTGATGAAATACACAACCAAATGCTACAGCATCTTCCTGGTGTGGGAATGCAATTTCTCCTCCACTTTTACAATCGCATCTGGGAAGAGCACACCATCCCAGCTGTATGTCGAGAAGCCATAGATATCCCAGCTTTAAAGGAGGGAAAGAACGGTCATTTGCTATCAAGCTACCATCCTGTCTCTCTTACCAGCTGCATTTGCAAAGTGCTGGAACGGATGGTAAATCAGCATTTGGTCAGGACTTTGGAGAGCAGAAATCTGCTCACACCAATCCAGTGCAGATTCAGGAAACACTGGTTAACCCTGGACCATCTCGTCTCCTTGGCAACCGAAATTTCAGCCTTGTTCGTCCTGAGAGGAGCTTATGACTGTTTGATATAGAAAAGGCCTAAGACACCACTTGGAGGTACAGCCTTCTGTGAATTTTGCACTCGTGGTGAAGCTTGTGCCCCCCCCCCCCCCCTTCATCAAAAATTTAACAAATAGATCTTTCTGAGTGTGCGTCAGTGACAAACTATCAAACTATCGCCCTCTTGAAAACAGCATCCCTCAAGGGTTGGTGCCAAGTGTCATTGTTTGCCATTCCCATAAATAGTGGAGCGTCGGTTGTGCGAGATCCTCTAAGGGCATCGTTGTTTGTGGATGATTTGGCTGTCTTCTGTTCATCCAGCAGCATCAGTGTGATCCAAAGGCAACTTCAGCTGGTGCTCAACAAACTCCATGAATGGAGCACGTCAACAGGGTTTTCTCCTTCTAAATCTACTGGTGTGCACTTCTGTAGGGTTTACCACTTGCACGACAATCCAGTCCTTTACTTGGGAGGAAACCAACTTTCATTCACTGAATCTGCCAGGCTCCTGGGGCTCACTTTTGACAAGTCCCTCACATGGTGCACTTATATCCACTCGCTACAAACCAGATGCATTTCCCTTTAATCTTCTTCGTATGCTGAGTGGTATGTAATGGGGAACTGAATACATTACCCTATTGCGGTTTTATAGATCACTCATCTGCTACTTAGATATCCGCCTTTCAACAGGTGCGTATCGCATCTGCCATTGAGTGCCTTCTAGCTGAGGTTGTTAAAGTATAAGAAAAATATAAGAACTGATATGATGGTGCTAAAGAATCAGGACTCTGGAATCATCCTTATCGGCGAATAATTACCTTAACCTCTGAGGTGAGATCCACTTTGCTTCCATTAACTTCCTTGCAAATCTATTGGCACACGCCGCACTAACTCCTAGGACTAATTTTGGTCTTGTTATTATTACTGGATTGAAGAAACACTTCAACTCTGACACGTTTTTATGGAGACATATGTTTCCTTGCCCATTTTTGCACTTTCAAGACTCTTGTACTGTGAACAACTGCAGTATGCTTAAATTAAAAAAAATTATAATTAATAGACAATTTGTCCATAATTTAGTACAAAATAAAGTGCTGGAATAACAATAATTTACAAATATAAAACATCATCTCACAAAGATAAAATATAACAAAATAATACATCTGAAACTCTACAATATAATTAAAATAAAATACTGGTACAATGAAACTGAATAATCATCTTAATGTACACAACCCATCCTTCATACTTCCATCTGTTTTTAAACTCTGTAATATCTATATTCTATCTATCCAAAAAAACTAATACAAGGATATTCCAGAGTACCTTCTGTTAACAAACTCCTCGTGTATTACCAGAATGTCAGAGGCATGCGAATGAAAATTGCAGACTTAGATCTATCTGTTCAACAGTTATTGACTATGACTTTATTATCTTGAGTGAGACATAGCTCAACGACAGTTTCTCTGATGACGAACTTCAGATGAATAATTACACTATTTTTGGTCGAGATCGTGATGCTCACTCCAGCATATATGAACGAGGAGGTGGTGTTCTCATTGTGGTCAGAGATTCCTTGACTTCATTTCTGGTCACTACTGGCGCCCTACAAACATCTTTTTGTTAAAAGTTTTACTTAACGGAGTCGGTCTGATCATTGGGGGTTGTATATTTTCCGTCATGCTCCAGTCCGTCATTATGTGACATGCTGACGATCTTGTAAATGCTGCTGAAGTAAATCTTCTTCTATGCTCTTGACCAATAGTTTCAACCTTCTGGGACTTGACTGAGGAAATTTCAGCTATGACTCTCCCAACACTTTCCCCTGTTCTTTCTTCTTCAGTTAATGAGCCAGCGTATTTAAATACGCTGGCTCTACTGAACCTGCATCAACGTAATGGTATTGTTAACCCTCGCATGGCCAAGCATGATATTGAAATACAACCGTTAGTGTGGGGGACCCAAGTGACCCCCACCAAAAGTTGTTACAAAAAAGATGTTATATTGAGTACTGAATAGTATTTGCTTTATTACATATGTTGTGTATCATCTTACAATATTGTACAGGAACATTTGTGTAAATTTGGCAAATATTTTGTAACATATTAAAAAAATGAAAACAGTGCTTTTGCATATTCATCTAAGTAAAGTTATGTTATCAACTATTATATTAAACGTTTGTAATTTCACATCATTTCACCTCTGAAAACCACTGTTTAATATCTCGCTCACTCATAACCGTCATAATGCAGTTTCTTACAACATGCTGTAACATACCAAGATGACGAACAATTTTGTTTATAAAAAGTCATTTATACGAAGTAGAATATAGGGGTGTCAATAGACGATTGTGGAGGGGTCACTATGTGACAAGTAAACAACCGGCATTAAAGGTCATTTTCACTAGGTGAATAGGGTGTGGAATGTGATTTGTTAGACAAAATAGGAGGATAAGGAGTTCTGATGCTTTGTGTTTTAGAAAGAACAGTAACACTCTCTAGCTACGCAATTAATGAGCAGGTTGGCTCCTGACATTTTACCAAGTCGAGGAAGGACTGTTGATGGACTACCAAATTCGATGCAGTAGCTTGTAGTATAATTAAGTTTGTCGTTTCGTATATTAGGATAAAACGTTCTTGTTGGGAAAGATGAAGGAATTCTACAAAGTAATAGTCAATACGTGTATAGGCGTCCACCCGTGATGCGAGTAAAGGAAGTAAAAAATTATTGCTGGGAGAATTTGAACTTGATTGCGAACATTGGGCGGAGGACTTTATGAAGAAGGAAGATTCTGCTGCGAGGATGGAAAAGATTCTATGGGGTGCCATCGAATGAAGTGAAGAGCGCGCGAAGATCCGCGAATATAACAAGGTTGATTTCTAATTATTAGAAGACTGGTCATGACCAAAGATAATTTCATTTTGGATTAACGATGCAACAATTCATGTTTAACTTTTATTAGAATCATATTTCACATTATAATAAATTCTAGTTTGTTACTTTAGAAGAAAGCTGATTGATTATCATTATTCATTACGTGCAATCCAGTAGTAGATATTTTGATAAGATTTTCAGATTTCTCGCCACTCTGTATGGATGGCAGATTGAGTAATTGGTTGCAGAGTAAGTACAACAATTATGAACTTCGAACCCAATTAACCGAGCTAGCATGACATAATTTTGGATGAGAAATATTAAAATTACATGGGAAACATCAGGGTTACAGTCGTAATTATTTCCTGGCGCTCAAATCAATTACTAAATTATTCGGAAAATAATTACGAGTGTCATTCAAACGAAACAAGTCATGAATCTAACTTAATTAATAATTTGTAAAATTACGAATTTTGCGGATAAAGGAGAAGGACTTGTTTCAAAATGGCACGTTGAGTGGGGCCAAATCAATCATGAGAAATCTGAAATTCGAGGATTGACACAATTATTAGCTTAGAATTAGAGAAAAAAAAGAAAAGTAGTGCCAAACCATTTCATTTTGGTCAAGTTAATAATTTGGTACAATATAAAGTTGAAATTGGTATTATTAAAATTAAGTTATAAATAATTATATATAATGGAGACTAGGCGGAGAAAAGCACGGTCTGAGAATGTAGAAGAACCGGGATATGGCACTTAATTGTATGAGGAGGGAATACGAAACTATATTACTGGGGAGGACAATATGGAAGCAGGAAAGAATATTAACCAAATGAGAACCCTTGCAGGAAATAGATAGAAAAGTACTATGGGAAAAAGAATTGGTAGAATTACCGTCGGTCAACGTGGATTCTAATAGTTTAATTTTGAAAATGTTAGCAGACATGAATGAGAACTTCAATAGGAAATTTACGTTTCTGTATTCGTTTATGTAGACATTTACTCTTTTCTAAATTATCCAGCTCTAGGTTGTTCTAGCATTCTAGAACAAAAGGCATTGGATTTAGTATACTCTGGATTACAAATCGAAATATTATTTGCTTACCTTCTGTGATTTTGTTTGAGAAATATTGGCAACAAAAATCTTGAACGTGAATGTAACAAGTTCGATTTTCAGATAGTGATTTCTCAAAGAAGGAATAGAATCTCAACCTCTATTTTTTCTGTGCTTTTACGTATGTGTATTTACTTTCTGTAAAAAATCATTGGTAAGTAATGTACCCCTTAAAAATTACACCCATTTAAAAATTGAAATATTGGATTTTTTCCAAATTTTCAGCTGAAATATCTGTTGGGGGACCAGATAAAAAGCTGAAAATTGCACACGTACTAGATCTCTACAATACTACTTCAGTAAAAATTTCAACTTTTAGATTTAACTCAAAGTAATTTTCAAAAAATTGTAAACTTTTGCAAAAAAGATGCTTTATTTCCACATTGAGGATACGTTGTGACAAGTAGTAATCATATTATTTTGAAGATTTTTTAAACCAAAATATTATATTAAAATAATATTAAAATCTTACATTAAAATAATTAATTTTACTTTATTAATAAACATAAAATTGCCTAATATATTTTGAATATTACTTCACTTTAAAACAAACTTACATCTTGACATCTACGTTTGTAATTGAAAATATGGTAATTTTGATGTTAAGAGCTGAACCAGATAATATAAAAATAGTTATAATAATAAATCTAAAAACTAAATATATTCAGCGTTTTGTTTATATTTTCACGTTTAACTTTCACTGCTTATTATTTCTGAACGTTTCTTTAGAGATACGGACGATTGCACAGTACTCCATATGTGCAAATAATGCGACCGAGTTTACAAACAATGCAAGAGAACTATAGAATATTGTGTCAGTGCAGAGACAAATATGGCACATTCAGAAATAAAAGAAACGTACAGAAATAATGAGAGTGATATATTTAAACACGCACAATAAACAAAACGCTGAATATATTTATCTTTAATAAACTATTTTTATACTATCCAGTTCAGCGTTTAACAACAAAATGACGATATTTTCAGTTACAAACGTAGATGTCAAAAAGGTAAGTTTGTTTCAAAGTAAAGTAAAGTATATTATGCAATTTTTATGTTTAATAATAATAATAATAATAATAATAATAATAATAATAATAATAATAATAATAATAATAATAATAATAATAATAATAATAATAAGTAAAATTAATTATTTTAATCTAAGATTTTAATGATACTTTAATCTAATATATGGTTTAAAAAGGCTTCAAAATAATTATTAATGTATTATAATTGTCCCATCGTATCCTCAATGTGGAAATGAAGCCTCCGTTTTACGAAAGTTTGAAATTTTTTTGATAATTACTTTGAGTTAAATCTAAAAGTTGACATTTTTACTGAAGTTTAATATCGTGGAGATCTAGAATGTGTGCAATTTTCATCTTTTTATCTTGTCTCCCAACAGAGAGATTACAGTTGAAAATGTGGGGAAAAAATCCAAATTTCTAATTTTTAAGTGGTTGTAATTTTTAAGGGGTGCGTTACTTACCAATGATTTTTCTTTACAGAAAGTAACTACACTGTTGTGTAAAGGCACAGCAAAAATGGATGCTGAGGATTCTATTCCTTCTTTGAGAAATTACTATCTGAAAATCGAACTCTGTTCATACGCGTTCCAGATTTTTGTTGTCAATATTTTTAAAATAATATCATAGAAGGTAAGTAAATAATATTTCGATTTGTAGACAAGAGTATACTGAATCCAATGCCTTTTATTCTAGAATGCTAGAACAACCTAGAGCTGAATAATTTAGAAAAGAGTAAATGTCTACAAACGCAAAAAATGGCGCATGGTGTAAAACAAAACTGGCCATTTGTAAACCAGATACAATAAAAAATAAATCAAAGATGTTTTTGAACAGCCAAAACATAAGGAAATTCATGTACAAAATATGATTTTTTTTTTCGAGATGGTCGGGCGAACAATTTATTAAATTCTGAACCACTACATTTATCCCTCTGCGAGAGCATATGTTGAACATTCTTTGGTTTCGAAATGATTCCATATAAATCGATATTGCTGCAATATTTTGAATATCGAATGTCATAAAAAGAAAATGTATATTCCTAAGATATAAGATATTTTTCGATTAAATAGGGGTTGTGAAACTGTGCAACCTTGCAACCTAAACACGAGCTGCCATTGCTAAAAAATAATGCATATTTTAGCCACAAATAAAATTATTAGTTTATATTAATGTGAACAAAAGGCAGCCATCTTTATCGCCTTGTTATTGGAGCTGTGCTACAACAATGGGTTGCAACAAGCAACAATGCCCAACAATTCGTATGGGATGCACATTTTGCTAATTAGCAGTGTTTGATACCACTAGCAAGAAAATGAAAGTGGATGGAAAAATATAATTAAATATATTTTTATTTTCATAAAAATTTTATTTTTCATAAAAATTACTGTTTTTACATGCATTACTCTTCATTCTCGCATCTTATTAAGGAAAGTGAACTCTCTTCATTTTCAGATTTAACACTATTATAGGACACAATTTAAAATGGGTTAAAATAATTTCTAAAAGATGAATTTTAAAATGTATAACAAAAGCTTGAATGTAAGAAACATACAAAGAAATATGAAATAATGTACTGTAATCTTTAGCGGTGTGGTTCGGGTTTTGCATGTTTAATAAAAAACACAGAAATTAGCTTAAAACTCATTTTTTTAACTTAAGGCATGGCATGCAAAATGATTCTTATATAAGTTTTACTAAATGTAATAATTTTACTGCGGCTTCTTATATTAGAATAACGTCACCCGATTACATGTCATTTATTACTTATGGTACCGACGTGATGACTTCGTGTTCACGGTGGGATGCCGGCGGTGACGGGCAGATCCACTTTCCCGTTCTCCAGCCAGGCGGATTGACAGACGACAGCGCACTGTTATGTTGGCGTCTCAGGCGTACACGTGATAACTGCCGGTTGTTTCCCGCACAAGTTCATTGCCGAGATGATAATAATTGCCTCCTTAGTGGTCCTACTTTTTGGCTCAGTCCCACGTTGAAAGCACAAGTCAGAAATGCTAACTTATGCAAACTCGTATGCGTAAATTGCCTCGAGCTGCGAGTCCGAAATCGGAACGGCAATATTGAAGTTACAAGTTAAAATATTAAAATCTTAGTAATTTTTAAAAGTGTTACACTGGAGTAATAATTTCGACGTAAGTTGAAAGATGCGAATCTGAGTAATGAAGAGTTACTCTAAAGTAACAATTCTGAAGTTGCTAGTCGAAAGATGCGAATCGTAGTGGTGAAGTGAATTTGAGGCCTCGCGCTCATCCAGACGAGGCTTCGATCTCCCACCTCTGATCGGAATGCTTCACCGTGATTCGTGTAGCATTAGCCATCGAGAGCGGTGGCGGGGCGACACTCGAGCCAGTGGCTCGCGAGCTCATGCGATACAAAGGAGAAATTTCCGTTGCATTTTTGGCGTGAAAGTTAGCTCCCCGGTCCCTGCGGGGTGGATATGCCGCGGTCGGAGGAATGCAGTGCAGCTGGCCTGTCTTTTTTTAAAATTATTTACTGGCCAGATAATCTTTGACCGACGCGCATGTGCGCATAGCGGATAGCTGGCCCCTGCGCTGTTTTGAAAGGATCGACCGGCCGTTCCTTCGCACGTGCGTCTATGACGAATCGCGTAGCGTTTCACGGCATCACGCCTCGCGCAAATGAAAAGGACGGCGCTCCGTTACTCCGCGTCGGCCTCGCGTACACAATACGTTTATTTTTTACCGTGCCAGGTCGCGCGGGTATGAAGAAATACTTTTTTTAATTAATCGCGGATGGGGTTCTCATGCTCGTTCACGGAGGGTGTGACGTTACAATACAAATTCTAACTTACGTAGCAGCCAACTGCCTGGGGTCGCCATTCATTTTATGTTCACGAAGCGCAGTAAATTTGGAGCGGGCATCTATATTTGATGACAAATTACTCTAAAAATACTCATATTTGGGAAAAAATTCAACAATATCTTTTTTGAAGATTTGCTTTTGATGATCACATTTCATTAAGAAAAAAATTGTACCTTCATAATAGTAGTTGTAGGAAGACAGAAAAATCTTTTAATTTTTTCAATTTTCAAAACATCAGTGTTTTCAACGAACATGAGACCAGCATTCTCTTAAACGTCCTTCACGCTATCCAATAACAAAGTTTAATCCATAACGGAGCAATTTTTTTGAAAATTTAGAAAATGTCCCAGGGGCTACGTGTAAAATACTTCCAAAAAATTAAATATGGTTTTCAAATTCAATGGGTCCCCTTTGACATCAGCTAGATTTATTGGGGACTACCAATTTTGGAGAAAATTGGCTGAACGGTTTAGCTGCTAGTGTTGTTCACAGACCAACGGACAGAAAATTCGCTGTTTTTTCGCTCAGTCTTACATAACTTTCTCTCTACCACATAAGCGGTAGGGAGAAAGTAAATAGAAAAGAATGAACAAATGGGATGTTCATTGCCTTTTTTTGATGTCAAAGGGGATTGGTTGATTCTGAGTGGGTAACACCTGAGCAGACCTTCAACACCAATTTCTAGGTGGAAATTCTTGAAATATCTAAGCAGAAGGTAACTGCTTCAGGAGCGAGATCAAGGATTCCTGGATGCTTGATCATGTCATTACACCCTGTCAACATCCTCTTTGTTGTGAGCGAAGCCTGACCCTGATTGGTGTGATACTGGCACCCAACTGTTCCTCATTCCCAACACGGTCCCAGGTTATACCTCCTCCTCCTTTTCTTCTTCTTCTTCTTCTTCTTCTTCTTCTTCTTCTTCTTCTTCTTCTTCTTCCTCTTCTTCTTCTTTTTCTTCCTCTTCTTCCTCTTCTTCTTCTTTTTCTTCTTCTTCTTTTTCTTCTTTTTCTTCTTCTTCTTCTTCTTCTTCTTCTTCTTTTTCTTCTTTTTTTTCTTTTTCTTCTTCTTCTTCTTCTTCTTCTTCTTTTTCTTCTTCTTTTTTCTTCTTTTTTTTCTTCTTTTTCTTCTTCTTTTTTTCTTCTTCTTCTTCTTCTTCTTCTTTTTCTTCTTTTTCTTCTTCTTTTTTTTCTTTTTCTTTTTCTTCTTTTTCTTTTTCTTCTTTTTCTTTTTCTTCTTTTTCTTTTTCTTCTTTTTCTTTTTCTTCTTCTTTTTCTTCTTCTTTTTCTTCTTTTCCTTTTTCTTTTTTCTTCTTTTTCTTCTTTTTTCTTTTTCTTCTTATTTTTTCTTCTTTCTTTTCTTTTTTTTCTTCTTTCTCTTCTTTTTCTTCTTTTTCGTCTTTTTCTTCTTTCTTCTTTTTTCTTCTTTCTTCTTCTTCTTTCTTCTTCTTCTTTCTTCTTCTTTCTTCTTCTTTCTTCTTCTTTCTTCTTCTTTCTTCTTCTTTCTTCTTCTTCTTTCTTCTTCTTTCTTCTTCTTCTTTCTTCTTCTTTCTTCTTTCTTCTTCTTCTTCTTTCTTCTTCTTTCTTCTTCTTCTTCTTTCTTCTTCTTTCTTCTTCTTCTTCTTTCTTCTTCTTTCTTCTTCTTCTTTCTTTTTCTTCTTCTTTCTTCTTTCTTCTTCTTCTTTCTTCTTTCTTCTTCTTTCTTCTTCTTTCTTCTTCTTTCTTCTTTCTTCTTCTTCTTTCTTCTTCTTCTTTCTTCTTCTTCTTTCTTCTTCTTTCTTCTTCTTTCTTCTTTTTTCTTCTTCTTCTTTTTTCTTCTTTTTTCTTCTTTCTTCTTTTTTCTTCTTTTTTCTTTTTTCTTTTTCTTTTTTCTTCTTTTTTCTTTTTTCTTTTTTCTTCTTTTTTCTTCTTTTTTCTTCTTTTTTCTTCTTCTTTTTGAAATATCATTGGGACACTGTTGACAACATCAAAATGACTACAAGGAGGTTTATTACATACATCCCAGTTGATGACTTCAAAGGGGCATCCCTAGTGTGAATATCTCACTGGCAAAAATGTATTGATGCAGAAAGAAATATGAATTACGTTTGGATCATGAATAATTAATTATCTGGGTGCTAGAGATCTTGTATATTTTGTGTAAATAAAATACCAATGGTTTTAGTTTTTAATACTATATAGCGATTGCAAATTAACTTAAAAATGTATTTGAACATTTCTAGGTTTATCAAGCATCATCATCCACACGAACTGCTCCAGGAGGTGTTAAGGAAGTGAAAAAGACCGTGTGTGATTCTCGCACGGGTGTGAAGAAAATGGCAATTGGCCACCACATAGGTGAACGTGGTCATGTCCTAGAACGTGAACAGAACCTACATTCTGGTGATAGGGAAGAGCGACAAGAATTCATTAATTTAGATGAAGGTGATTAATTCAGCATCCTTACCTAAATTTGTGTTTATCTTTCAGAATGCTATAAGTGTTGTTTATTACTTACTGACAATCTGTACTAGGTGCAATTCTTCATTGCTGAAAGTTGCAATTTGTAATTGAGTGTGGAAAGTGCAAATGGTTGTTCAATTAAGTAGTTGCTTAGCTAATTCAGTATTATGGATTATTCATTGCGAAATTGAATAGACTCAAAACCTCACATATTCCAAAATCTGTAAAAAAAATTTTACAAGCAAATATTTATTAATGAAAACATATTTTCTTTTGCTCCAAAACTACCATTTTGAAAGGAAAATTATTGAAGGATTTTAAATTTTGTCAAACTTATCAATTCAATTAAGTTTTTTTAACAAGACATGTATACAAAATAGTTATAAATTATCTGCTGAGGAAGACCTTCCAGTATGCTGTTTTATCACATACATATTAATTTTCTTTTCAACGAGTACAAAGTTGCAATAATGCTAGTTATAGAAAAGAAAGCTATTACATAATAGAGAAGTTAAAAACAAAGATGAAAATCCAAATCACATAAACGCACACACACTTGTAACTAGAGGCCGGACTTTTAGGTGCTAAAATAGGTATAAAAAGTAATAAAAATTGGAGCATGTTCAGGTGCAAAAAAATAAAAGTTGCTGCAATTTTACTAGGTACAAATATATTACATGATTTTATAGTATAAAATTTATGCCGTAAACAAGAATTGTACAAGAAATGTTCAGGAAAAACAGGTAAATTACTTACAACTACATTTTTTAATACAGATTGGAATCCTTAATGATATCACTAAGGAACGGAATTTATCGTAATAAAATGCAAACTATGTACTACACAGACAAACATTTTTTGAGACACCTGTCTGTTAATTTAACATCAATGCCCCCAGTGCAAAGGTCTGTCCGGTTCTAACATGAGTTTTGCAGTCCTTTGCAAAGGGCTGGAGTCCCTGAGGTACAGTGAGGAGCGAAGGAATGTGAGAGAGACAATAGGATTTGTTTGAAATATGTCTTTGAGTTATGGATGGGTAATAGTACATGTGATCAAGAACTTAGTTGAAGCGTCATTGAGAAAACATCAGATTTGCCATCAGAAGTGCACAAATGTGAGATGTAAAATGGCAACGTACAGTCGACTCCGGTTATAATAAACTCGGATATAGTGAACTTAAGTCACTAGTCCCATTTCATTACATAATAAGAGCATAAGAATAAGCATAAGATTAGGTTTTAATGTACCTGAACCTCGGCTATAGTGAACATACAAAATACAACGACATGGAAGTTAATTGGATCTCGGATGTTATTAGATGAGTAAAAGGGCCTTTGGAGAGTGGGATGGTGTTCCAACAGTGGAAGAGGCATTGAAAGGTGTCAAGACTGCATTATGATACTTAGAAATAGAGGACAATGTAGAATTAAGTATGGAGAGGGCACAAACTGGCTGGAGAAGGATCTAGGGATGCAAAATGTTCGAAGCAAACAATTGAAAATTATTTATTTATTCATTTATTTATTCATTTATTTATTTATTTATTTATTTATTTTTAAGGACAAATGAAGATTGAAATTTTCAGTCAGCGCTGTTAATGAATTTTGCTATATCTCTATATCAATACAATCAATCTTTTTGGAGAAATTCTGTTAAATTTGGCATCATCTGATATAGTGAACCAAACATGCGAATCCCCAGAAGTTCACTATAACCAGAGTCAACTGTACTAAATATATCAGAACTCAACTGTGTTCGCTTCGAAGCACCTGTGGCATCGGCAAGATATCTGTTAAAAAAGGCAGCTCTGTCGCTATAATTGGTAAAGAACAACAAGGGGTCTCCTTTACTTTTGTTCTTCTGAGATTAAAAATAGATGCAGATTATTTTGGAGCAAAGTGTAGCAAAACAAAGTGCATGGCTTGCACAAACATCTGATTTAACTTTAAACAAATATACACATTCATAATAAGTGTTTATTGGGAAATAGGGGCAGAGTGTCTATTTAGGTTTAGTCTATGTAGTTATTTTCAAAAAAAGATTAAAGACTTTTATTTATTACACCACACACTTTGGAAAATTTTCTCATTATTTTGACTTGATTAGTTTGATTTCATTTTTTGAAAAAGTCACAGCACATCTTTGATGTTCTATACTATTTCACTTTTTTTTTATTGTTTTGCAGAGGAAGCAGTGGACTTCAATAGAGAATTTGAAGAGAAGACAAGGCGATCCGCTGGAGCAATTTCCTATAATGTGGGCTCTCGTCACGCACCTGGCCAGCGCCGCGAACGTGAAACAATGCGAGCATTGCCCCCTGCCACCAACACTTCAAGGTCAGTTGAAATCATTTTGAAGAGGCTAATCCTAGAATATTATTCAACATAATCTTCTCGTGGATATTTGGATCATTTTAATGTTGAATGTCGAGCAGAAAGTAGAAATTGTTAAGTTCAGTAAGTCATCTTATTATGTTTCTTTCATATTCGATTTTGTATCCATATAAGATTTTAATACTGCCGTATTCTATTCCTGTTTCTTTGGGGTTATCAAAAGCGTTTGAGAATTGCCAGAGGAGTGGTGTGCAATAAAAGCGAATAGAAAAAATATCAAAATATTTTGTAGCAATTTTCTTGCATTTTAGATTGCACTGCATGTTACGCTATTTGAATTAGGAAATTGAATAAATCAATTTGATTTTATTAAACTTTTTTCTAGTGGGATGAGAACTACATGCTAAAATTGTTTGTTTTTTTCAAGTTTTTGCAGTGTTGTTATCCCCTTGGAACTATCTGCAATGCTGATTGTTGATTTGTTCATTTGTTGAGCACTAAATCATTTTTTGTTTTCTCTAGTTTTTCTAGGGTTCATAAAACAGCATGTTTCATAGCTGAAATAATATTTTCTTTTTTCTTAGCATAGAAGTGGGGACATTAAGTGATTTGTGTGCAAGTGATTCATATCTGTTCTTGCCTTGTACCGGTTTTCTTTTTTGAATGAACCTACTCATCAACAGTAGTTTGGTATAAAGATCTAAACACTGACAAAGTCTTACTTCTTAAATCTTTTCTAAACTTGTAGTTGAAAATGCAGACTCTTAGTGAGGGATATGCAGAACAGATTTTGTTCAAAGAATTTGAGGTATTTTGCTTTAAAATTCCAATGACTTCAGACGAAAACAAATTTCATATTATATTTGACTCAAAATTGTGGACAATTTTTTATTTGTGAATATTACCTAGAAAAGTCACCTACTATCCAGGGAATTTTTAGGTGTGCATTCTCTTTGGGTATTGTACTGTGCTTACAATTATATAAAAGCTCAGAGGCTTGGGTTGATTGAAAGTGACCAGAGACGCATCAAGAGAGCAGAAAGTTTTTTGTCTTGATGTTTATTTACATGTAACCCTCTAGTACGATCCTTACTAGCAAATTACCCCTTTAGCAGTCCCTTGTGGTTTAATGAAGTTTGTATTCCTATGGGGATGTCTGTTCTTTTCAGTTTTAAATATTTTATTTTACTAAAATATTGATACATTTTGGTAGGGTAGTGATAAACCAGGAAAATCTGCTATTGTAAGGATATTTCTATGATTGCTTCGTGATCCAGTGCAGACCAGGTTTACAGGAAAGTTGAAAGGAAGATATTTTTTTAAATTTCTATGTCAAAATTACTTTGGAAGTAATTAATATCAGACATTATCATAATTTAGTCAGTGAATGGAAATAGAAGTTTAAAAAATTAAATCGTGCATCTAGAGGAATATAATGCTTACACAAAATTTTTGCGAAATTGTAGCAGCTACAACAGTGAAAGAGATCTTACCAAGAGTTGCATTAACCTAGAGTGTTCAAAAATTAAGAGAACGGTTTAAATTTTCTATGGCAAGTGGGTCACTCCGTATTAAATCAACACAGTTTTAATTAAAATTTTACCTCTCCATCTTTGAGTCCAATGAAATATAACATACAGGTAGTATGAATGAAGAATAAGAAAACAACAAATCCCGAGTAAAATATTTCTATCTGATTGTGAAATACAGTCGTGTAAAGTATTACAAAATCTACCAAAATTGGGTTCCATGAAAACTTTTAAATTGATGTGGAATCTCTCCAAATTAAGACAGAGAACTGGAAAAGGTGTCATATTTAATTTTCTTTATAGCATGTTAAATGATATACAACTCAAAAGGGGTTTGGTTACAAAAGTTTTTCAAATTTGATTTTAAAATTTTAATATAATTTTTTTAAACGCACCATTTTAAAAAGTTTGAACAAATTCTTCAAAATTCTTGTGTGTTCTTTAACTGACCATGTAAGTATAAATTTGGGATCATTATGGGCTCATATGGTAATGTTTACTTAAAATGCACAATATTTACTGACTCTAGGTTTTACTGATATAAAATGTATTTTGTTTCAAATTATAAGCTGTAATATAAGAAAAGTTATTATTTTAATGGTTTTTGTTGGCGAGTGTAAATAAAGGAATTTTGGGATCCGCTAATAGGAAAAAGAAAGAAAGAAAGTAAAACCTTCCTACTGAAGTAGCTGAAGCAGCAAAATTGTTTTATGAAAATGAGACTGGTCGAGTTCTACCTGGAATGAAAGACTGAGTTTCTCTGAGAACAGAAAACCGTGAAAGAGTTAAATTATTAAAGAGAAAATTCTTTTTAATTAGCCAGAAGTTTACAGATCATTCGAGGATTAATTTGCCTACTGGAAAATAAGTTTTATGTGATAAATTCACAGAGCTTCATCCTAAAAACTGTATTTTGTCTGATTGTACTGGTACACATACTGTACGTGTGTGCAATACACATCCAAATCTGAAACTAATGATGAAAAATGCTAACATTGATTCCCTAACAAATGGAAAATTACCCTCCTACAAACACAGTCTTGTAAAAGTACTGTGCACCCTGCTTCCCTTGATTGCCACTAGGAAAAATGTTCATTCTTTTCTGGATTAGAGGGAGTGAATAATGACTTGAAGAGTTTTGAAGAAAACTTGGTAGAAAATGTAACTTTTCATCAGTGGATGTCGGTTCACAAACGCAACTTGGAGACGTTGGACAAATCAACTTTTGATTTCATTGATTTATATTGTAAAAATTTGTGTGATCTTGTCACCTAGCAGCAAAGTGTCTTCATATGACATCTTAAGGATAACATAGGACTGAATTTCTCATAGTTTGAGACTTTGCGGAAAAATTTGTTTTGTTTTACAAGACTAAGCTCAGAGCTACCACTGGACCGAAGGGCAAGCTACAGTCCACACATTTGCAGTATACTACAAAAGAGAAAAGATTGAGTATGCAAGTTTTGTGGAAATTTCTGAGTGCTTGGAGTATATCACAGTCAGTATACTGTTCCCAAAAAAACTTATTGATTTCCTGAAAAGTAAGTTTGGTGACTGTGTTAACTAGAATTACTACTTTTCTGATGGATCAGCGACCTAGTACAAAAATAGAAAAAACCTCACAAACCTGTGTTCTCACAAAGATGATTTCAAAATTGATGCTGAATGGCATTTTTCAGCAACAGCTCATGGTAAAGGGCCACGTTCTTGGGACAATTAGGAGATGGTGAAAAGATACCTGCCCAAACCAGCTTACAATTCCTTATGAGAATCAAATTCAAACTCCATGTCAGTTACGAGTGGGTTCTCAAGAACTATTTTTTGGCAAATTTTGTATTTGTTACCCGTGATTATGCAGAATCAGAGTAAGCTTTGGAAAATTGCCTAAACATGTCTTTAACAATACAAGGAACTCAAAAACTTCATGCTTTTATTCCCATCCCTTTCAGTAATTCAAAAGAAGATATTCTCAGATTCAAATGAGTCAAACACAGAAAGAGTAACAGTATTTTAAGATTGACTGCAATTGAGAGAAATGACAGGTAACATAACCATAATCTATGAAAATAACTGGTGGCTGGTGTATGTTCTGACAAAAGATAAGAGCAAGAATGAAGTTAGTGATGTTTTGAAAACCAGCTGGCCCAAGAAAATCTTTGTAATATTCTAGAAAATAAGATATTCTATGGTTTCTGGTGAATTTTGCCCTCTGAAAAGGTAATTCAGTAACTCCGCAGGTGGAGTCTACAATTTATAGAAGAAGAAACTTCTGAAGCTTTTAAAAACAGTAAATGAACTAAAGTTCTAATGTAATTTCATCTTAGTTTTTAAATAAAACAAGTCATAACCAGAAATGCTATTGTATGGTTTATTATTAGGAGGTGGATTGTGATGATCTAAAGCATTGCCAAAAATGATCAATAAAATGCTCGTAAAATGTTTTGAAAATGCAAATAGAAGCGAAGGAAAATGCAAATGAAATCGTCTGAACTGACAATAGTGCTAAGAGGCATCAAACAAACCCTAGATTACGTACAACGGCTGACATTACAATTTTTGAGCAAAGAAATAGGCTACTCAGGAAGTCAGTGGAGAACATTTATTGCTGCTCATAAATATTATTTGAAGCAAGTACTATTAAAATGATATTAAAATCCATGAAATAAGCAAAAAATGCATTAAAAAGTACCGGGAAAGTTAAAAAAATAGTTTAGTTGAAACCGCTGAAAAATAGGATGGGGGAAAAATGTCATAACATAAAGTGAATTTCTATACTAAATGGCATTGTTTTAAAGTGAAAAGAAAAAAAATGACATTTCATTTAAAATCCGCCCCCTATTTATTATGTATGCAGATTTTAATTTGAACCCACAGCAATCCCATGTTTCAACTTACACTGTCTGTTGTATTGTTTATTACTCAATACAATATTCAAAGTACTCATACAGAGAAATACACAATATCAAAATACCAAGTATACGAAGGTAAATACTTGAAATAAGTGACAAATAAAAACTTAACAGTATTTTCTTTTTAAATCATGATACATTGCATTATCAATAAGGTAGTTCAATGAATCAATTTTCTGTGGGGTATCAGACAAATTGTTATAGGAATGTCAATTAGAGCTGAGATTGTGAATAGCATATCCTTCGCTCAGTGTATTTACAGCAAAGTATTTGCTGATAAAATCGATTAATGGATTTTCTAACGCCCTACACACAAAAAGAGATGTATGATATTCATTTCTAAAGTTGAATTTGTGTCCATGCAAATTTTCCTTTGCTTGGCCAATGCAAGTACTTTTATCTCCTTAGATACTTTCCTTTTGTTTTTTGAGCTCATTCATCTGCATAAAATATAATCATGAACCTCTCAAAACTCATACCTGAAGTTTCTTGGAACACACTAATTAACATGTATAAGTATACTCTCAATCTTCTATTTTTCACCTATATGCTAAATTTTTGATTGTTGATATTTAATAATGCTTTCATTTCATTTATAAAGTAATTGTTTTAAAATTATAAACATTTTATTAAATTTTTACTTTCTTTTTGAAACAAATTAAATATCATTTGATCCAATGAGTTCGTTTATATGAAGATACTTTCATTGAAGAAATTTGTATTTTCGAGTGTCTGCTGGAACATAATAGCAATTATTTGAGTGCTTTGTTTCATCCCTTATGGGGCCCTTGAATCACAGGACCCACAAGAGTGTTGCTGCACGGGGTGCTGAGAAGCACAGTGGGCATGCAGGCAGTGCACAGCTGCCACACATGATCAGACACAGACTGAAGGGAGGAGCGCATCGGAAGAGTGCACGAAAAGGCGGTGCTTGAGTTAGGGTAACCTCCCTCACAACCTGTTGCTGCTATATTTCCTGTTAGTATTGAATAAAAATGCACATTGTATGATTGCGCAAAATGCTTTGAAAACATTTGTGTATTATTAACATTTTTAGTGTTTAAACTTATGATATTCAAGGCCAAAAATGCTCACGTTGCAAACCAATTTTGAAAAGTGTTTCATTACAGATTTGTATGATCATTTGAAACATTTTTAAGAAAGTTTCTTCCAAAGTAATATCTCATAACTATTGTATTCCTCGACATGTTTATAGAGAAAGAAACTTAATAGTTTTACTCAATACTTATTATTATAATTTTGCATAGTGCTTTCAGTTACAAAGAAGCCAATTTCTTTGATTACATATTTTCCATGTAAATTCAATAGTTTAGAAATACAGGGGCTCCTTGTTACATTACATAAATCATTAAAATTTGTTTTACGATAAATATTTTAGTTAAATAAACCTTCAAAAACCTTCATGTGGTAGCTATAAATGTAGAAAAATACACATCATTTCTTACCTTTTTAGTATTATTTTTTTTTATTCTGCAAGATATGATTACGTATAAATCATTTCATTGTATGGTGTGTGTCAGCAGACGCAGAATGCATCCTCATCCCCGTCGTGAACGTCGAAAAGTGTCTTCAGAGTCGGATGCTGCTGATTGAAGTGAATGTTAAAATTCTGTATGAATGATATATTCTCACGATAAAGTTAATGCAGTCTATAATATATTCAGTTCTATCGTAATAAAAATTAATTGCTCATCTTCAATTTATTTCATCATACTGTTAAAAGCTCTTATGGTATTAAGTTTGTTTTTGTGCTTGTATTAATTATTTTAGGATAGCTTAATATCTCTTTCCTTACCACAGTGTTTTAAGCATAGAGAGTTTTATTTGCTTTAACATGGTGATGTAAGTAATATTTCAATCTTTGACTTTTTCTTTTTGAATTGAAATTGACAATTTCTGTAGAAAAAAAAGTGTCAAAATCTGAGAAGTTTAAAGAAATAAATTGCATATTGACATTGTGAATTGTACATGAATAAAAAGATGAATTTTTACAGAATCTTAAAAATCCTGAAAGCTGGTTGTTTCGTGTAGTTTAGGCAGGGTAGTGGTATTGGACACACATCATTTCAGATTCAATGTGCACTGAAAATAATTATCTCCCAAATTGAGCTAGCTTTTTCTTCAGACGAGCTCTGAACTTCCTGGAATCAGTGAACCCATTTTTAGTTTGAATTTTCTTTGATATGGGGGGGGAAGGGGGGGCGGATTATATGCTACAGGACAAGACCAGAACGCTACTGGATGGAACCAGTTATCAGGTACTGCTGTATGGGCGTTATCGGCTTATTGCTATTTGAACGGTATTCCAGACGCGGTTTGTATTTCTTCTAAAATCTTTAGGGCCATCGACATTCTGCATCTGGTTACGAACTGAGGATTGTCTTCTAACATGAAAATGATTTTTGTGAAGAAATTTCTTGTTCTAGTCTCATGTTTTTTAAAACCAGTACTTAAAAGTTAAGCATCAAAATTATCTCCCTTGTTAACATTTCTTCACTCGTGCATTGAACTCTGTCCAGTGCACCCAGTATATGTTTTTCTTTATTAACCAGGGTTATCTAACCCTGACATCCTTTTGGAAAGGACGACATCACTCATTGTTGAAATAATGTATTTGTTATTAGTTGAAATAATGCTGTAATGGACAGTGACACACGCACTGCTACAGTTAGTTATTTTGATGCTTTTGTTTACAGTTATTGAGAAATTGTGTTTTGAGAACATTGTTTGAAGGGTTTTGTCAATTGTTATGCAATGTTGTTTTGAACCATCCTTCCCAAAGGATGTCAAGGTAATATGTGATCATTTAGGATGTGATCATAGAGGAAGCTACGTAAACTGTTGGAATTTTTGGACATTTTAGAAACAAACAATGATGAAATACCAAAAAGTGGTGTGGATAAAACATTACTCTCTCTAAATTCAATTGATGTAACAGATTATGATTTGGGTGCAGAAGAGCCAAGTGTAGATTTTTTACCAGCAAGTCGACTAAATGCTACTGCGCTATGGACATTTGTGACAATTTAGAGAGATCAAATCCTTTGGAGAATATCCGTCCATTTCTATTTATTCTGGGTGATAGATTCAAACAATTTTGCGCCTCATGTGTGGTACCATTCTGTTAATGAATCCAAGGTCCCATACTTTTTAAAAGACAAGGCTGCAAATAATTCACAATGGGAAAACGTGTTTCATATCGAATTTTTTTTTGAAACTCTGTTTACCAGTGTTGAATATTACATGATCTAAAGAAGAGGGTCATGGAATCTACTGGAATGAGAGGAAAGAGAGTTAACATTTGTAGATAAAATTATTCGAGAGTATTGTTCCGACCCGACATCAGATTTGCTCATTCAAGATCAGTTCGTTGCAACTATAGCGACAGCAGTGCTGTTACGATAGCCACCAACTTCGTCACAGTTCAACCACTGCATTCTGTAGAAATATTTTCCAGGGAAAAGAAAAGAATTAGCATAGCAGAGCCTAAAGTATTGCATTCCTACAAAGCTCACATGGGAGGCATAGATCAAGCTAATCAAAATGTATCCCTTTATTGTTGTTCCACAAGAGGGAAATAATGGTACATTTCATAGACAATGCAGAGCAAAATACCTGGGATCTTTAAAAGGCCAATGAAGACACAGTATATCTGAAATTTCACAGTCAAATTGCCACTGAAATATGAGTACATAACAAAAAGAGTGACTACTAATAGAGGACCCAATAAGATTCTCGATTTGATGGAAGATAATGCTGATTTATCAACAAACGAGAAAACAAAAGAAGTAACTGTAATGTCAAAATTGCCCCTACGACGAGTATAAAATGTGTTGAACCCCTTCATGTTTGCAACTACAGTATCTCATAAAACAAGTTTAGAAGATTATGTTGTTTATTTATTGCAGTGATTTTTTATACATTCTTCACGTTTATTTGAAAATATGGATGCCCAAACAAGTTCCAAGTTCCAAGTCTTTACCTTCACTAAAAGTTGCCCTATTGTCCTGACATCCTTCTGGAAGGACGCTTGTTTTTGTGAATACTAACAACTATACAAACTCAAAATTGATTTTACTTTCTTCTTAATGACCCTTTTACAGAATACTATTATATACAGTGTAAAAAATATTTGTACACTGCAATTTACAAAAATAATTTTGATTAATTTCTAACTTTTATTTTTGTAATAATGAAAAATTATGTCTCATAGTAATAAAAATATATTACTTGATAGATTCAACTTAAGAAAATTTACGAATGTCACTCCCACCAACCCTCACATTTAAAACTTGTAAATTCCAGTAAAAATAATGGCATAAAAAGTATTCGTACACACGTCTCGCACTATTGCTGCCATTGTGTTGATGGGCTAACAGCAAGTTGAAGCGACTGCTCCGGTTCAAGGTCACCAACTTATTATTGTAGTGAACAGATTTTCTATTTCCACTATCTGTTAAACGCCGTGTCTATCAAGATGGGCTGCTAAGGAAGAGAAACTACGAAAGAAGAGAGTTATAATAATTAGGTTTCATAATCAGTGCAAAACATTGAGTGAAATTTTCGAAATTATGAACAGACCTCGATCCACTGTCGTAGGAGTAATCGATAAGTTTGGAGAAAGAAAATGATATGAAAATTCACCAAGAAATGGGCGGCCAAGAAAAATTGGTGAGTACAGTGGCAGAGCAATTATGAATTGCAATTATGAAACAGAAAAATGAAAGAAAATCCTCATATCAGTCCCCCAAAATACGGCTGATATTAAAAAATATCTTGGAATAAAATGTATTTGTCAGTACAGTTCGCTACTATCTGAGAAGTAAAGAATATCACTGTAGAATAGCTTGCACAAAGTATAAATAAGCAAATAAGAAGAAAAGATTGTTGTTTGCTAAAACTCACTTCAAACGTCCCAGAGAATTTTGGGAAAAGACACTTTTTACAGATGAAAGTAAATTTAACATATTTCAATCAGATGGAAGAAGAGAATCTTCATCCCACAGTGAAGCACGGCGGTGGCAATATTTTAGTATGGGGGGTGTAGGAGTGCTGCAGGAGAGGGATCATTGCATTTCAGAGAGAGGGCAATGGATCACAAACAATATATAGATATACTGAAGGCTCGTGTAAAGCCTAGTGTTGAAAAACTGGCAATTAGTGATGATTTTATATTTATGCAAGATAATGAGCCTAAACATGCTGCCCTAAATACTCGCCTTTGGGTACGGTACAACATGCGATCATTCCTCCAGTCACCTCCTCAGTCACCAGACTCATAGAATATTTTTGGGATAATCTGCAAAAAAGGCTTTGAACAAGGCATATTTATAGTAAGCAGACACTTAAAGCAGTTCTACTGGAAGAATGGAATAATATTTCAGCCAACGTGACATCAGATTTGGCCAGGTCTATGCCACAAAGATTGGAAGCAATAATAAAATCAAGTAGCTATCCCACTAAATATTAGAAATACCAGAAAATCTTCATTTTAAATTATAATTTTATGAAAACTATCATTTTTACAAATACTTTTTGTGCTCCATTTCTGCAAGATAATTTTGTTATTAACAAATAACTCAGTTTGTACTCCTTTGTCTATTACTGATTTGTTATTTATAAAGAAGTATTTGAGCGATCTTACACTGTGATGGATGGATTTATGCAAATATATTTGGGAAATGTAGGCATATTATGATTTACAATATTCAGTGTACGAATATTTTTACACTCACTGTAACTCTGTTTCGGAAAAAAAAAAAAAATTCAAGACTATCAGGGTTAACATCGATAATATACTTTTCTTATTTGTCTACACCTAAATTTGAATTTAATACACCATGTGAAGAAATGTATAGTTGTAGAGAATAAATGAAGCCTTTATTACCATCCAAGGGCATTTTTGTGAGTCCTCATTTTGCTCGGTGCGAGAGTAGTAGAGTTGGTTATTTTGATAACTCTATACTTATTTTTTTTTAGTGTGGCAGCTGTGGATAGTATCTCCAAGATGGAATTCACTACAACTTTTTGCATCTTTCATGGTCCTGCTGCAAAATATGGATTGATCATGACCATATCAAGCAGTGCTGCAGATCAAGCAACTCTAGCAACAGGACTGAGAATGACGCAAAAAGTCGTGCTGAATTCCATCTGGGAGATCCTACCCACAGATACCAAGTTAGAGAAACCCAAGTATAATATCAAATCTGTAGCTTGTTTTTCAATGCAAAATAGTTTTTTTGTATAGGAGCGAAAATTTCTGGTTATCAGATTTTGTTGACAATGTTTGTTGCCGTCATAATTCAACTTCGTTCAAAGAAGTGAGGGCAAGTATTCTAAGGCTCAAAGAAATGTGTGCGTATATTACATTTGCACCACTTCAACAGCAAAAGAATAAAATAAGTCAATGAAATACCGGGTACGCGTTTGATGCACTCTAACCTCATAACCAGGGTTGCTAGAGTTGCACATTTCCGCATTTTCCAAGAGGGCTACAGCGCTCTTGGCATTGCCGACGTTCAATCCGCATCGAGCCTCACGGATGATTTAAAAAAAATCTGCGTATTTACAATTTATGAAAATTATGATCTTTAGGCTAGGGTTGTATCTATCCAGAGGTGGGATTCAGGGGGGGGGAGTGGGCAACTCCCCCCCCCCCCATGTTGGGACAAATTTAAACTAGTGGTGCTAAAACAGCATGCACATTCTTGCCATGAGTAATGGTTATGTAATGTAATTTCTCTCTGAATTAACACCATCATTTTTGGTAAAACTCGTTACAAATGGTGGAACATTTGATGCCAAAACTATATATTTTCAAGCAAATATCTCCACAAATTTGACACTTGACTGCTTTTCATACAGCTAAATCATATCACAACAGTGAGCCATAATTCACAGAAATTCGCGAGTCGCTACATGGAATGTCATTGTTGCAATAATAATAATAATAATAATAATAATAGTAATAGTAATAGTAGTAAATAAATGGGTAGTACCAAGGTGCATATAACATGGTGTTCAGAGTTCACGTCGAAAATTCGTCCGTCTGCGCATGACGTCATCTGCGGAGCATGGTTGTATCCACGTGGGAGTGAGTAGCACACGGAAGTGCAGTTGTTTGATTGCACCATGCCCAGATGTGCAATTTTTGGCTGCAACAGAGTAACCAAAAATAAAAATGTGAAATATTATAGTTTTCTACTCCCTGGCAACATTCGGAAGAGGTGGATTCTTGCCTGTAGATGTAAAGATTAGTTTAATATTGAACACGGTAAGTTCTGGGGGTGCCTTCTTTTATTATGTACCGACATAAAAATGCTACTGCTTAATACTATTAAAACTGTTATATGAACAAACGGTGAACAATTAATTATACAACTAATATTATTGGTTTTATGTGTAGCACGAATTTATTCAATTCATTTTAAAGATGATGATTTCATGATCCTCCTGAAACTAAAATTATTGGGTTACTATCCTGAAAAATCTAGAAATCTTAAAGTAGATGCAATACCCACAGAAAAATTGCCTAGAGAAATAAAGAATTCTGACAAATCTGTGCAAAGACATGAGAGGATGCAGAAAAGAAAAATGTATGCAATTGCTAAAGAAATGCCAGAAGAAAATTCAGATGAGAGCGCAACTATTAACAATTCATATGAGTGTAATACTGAAATTCCTGAAATGTCAGTATTTATTTATGCTTCCGGTACATATAAAAAATTATAGAAATGTGCTTAGTAAAAGCAAACTTGGACAGAATTTGAAAGTGCAAAATATTTTTCAGAACAACAATGGGTAATACCCAAGAAGATACACATATTTAAGAAAATCAAGTTTCTGCCTTAGAAATAGAAAATAAAATAAATAATTCAAATTTTCATAAAGCGTTTTACAGCTGTCTTCTTAAATTTTCACTCGTGTGAATTTGAAATGTTTTTGGTGTCCAGTAGACCCCAGTGTGCAGTTTTAGGGTTAATTAGTAACATATGCTTCCTAGAAATAAAAATCTGAGTTTTCTTTAAAGCTTACTAGCATACCCGTGCGATAACTCTCGCATGTACCCACCCTCTTCCCTATTTTCCATTTCCATATTAAGCCTGTAGTATATATTTTACTTCAAGACCCTCTTATCCTCCGTCACTTGTTCTATATGTCTCATTAAAATTGATGACAATACAATACACACTTGTCAATACAAATTATTATTTAACTTTATTACCTAGCAGAGATGTACACCCGTGTTATTCACCCACGTATTATATCAAGTAATTATTTTAATTTCAAATTCAGTTGCAGATTCTGCACGTCTCTGAGCAGGTAGAGTAGTATCGAGAAGCGCCAGACCAGCAAAAATGTGATAGAATGTTCAGAGAGATCTTATCCTATAGATTACAGTGTGAGGAATGTTTCTTTGAGGTTTTTGGCACCAAAATTTTAGTTTTTAATATCCTAGTATGCTTCGTTTAAGAGTTATTTAAAGATAGATTAAAAAATGCTATCAAGTGTTGCGGGTTGCATTTGACATGAATATTTAGCTTATTTTTTTAAAGAAATCCTTCGTATTTTTAAAGTCAAAGTGCAATTCGTCACGTCTCCGTAAAATTCTCCTTCTTTAGAGACGTCATTTGTAAAGAATGCTTGCGTGTGAGAGCTGCAAAAAGTATGTATACTACTGAAATAACAAGGCGACTTTCGTACAAAATTCTACACTCTAGTACTCGGTTGTGAAAGAAAAGTGTGCGAGTAACATAGTATGGTTAAGTAAGAAACAGAAAAAAAAGTGTGAAAAGTAATGTGTAAGAAAAAACAGAACCTGGGAAGCCTTATATTCTCAGACCTGGAAAACCAGAAAAACAGCCTTGAATTCCAAGAAGGCAGATCAATGGTCACCTCTTATCTGTTTTTCATAATTCATTGGGAATCTCTCTGAACATACCTCTCCAAAAAATTTTGAAAATTTCGTTTACAGAAACAGCATATTAACAGAGAAGATTGTTTTGTTAAAAAATATTTTTCCTTTCGATTTATATCTATTCCACCTTGGTTACAGGTTTGTTACACGCTTCACCTAATTTATTATTTTTTTTTTTTTAATTTATTTATTTATTTTTTCTTTTTCTCCAGATTGGAGTGTTTTCCCTATGAATTAATTTCCATTGCAAAGTTTATTTGGATTTATTCTTCACTGCCATAATAAAACTTCCAACTGCTATCACCAGCACTACTCGAAATAATTTTCAGTGATCCTCAGTCACCCTAACTGGTAAAGGAATCTGTCTTCTGATATGATGATGGCAGATGAGTTTGATTAATTTGGTTTCCTTAGTGAGGCTGGTTACCAGAATAAACTCCTTCGCTACAAACCCAATACTCGTAGTATAATGTATGTATTTCAATGTAGCTGTTTAGTGTTCTCTGGAGATGGCAGCTTTTAGCTTTTGAAGTAGGTTTAACGGAGCTAATCATTTGCTGGCCATCGATGCTTAAAATTATTGCCTGTGTCCACTGCCACACATTGTGACACGATTCTCTTACAAGCAGTTGTTAGAAAACCTGTCTATTGTGTGTCCAAGCATTCGATTGCAGTACAGGGCTTATGGAGAAGAGTATTGCCACTTCTAAGCAGTGCTTACACACAACACTCACTATGCTGCATACTCGTATTGACATGGATTTTTTCCACCTTGTTCAGCACTTTTCAAAGTCCATAAATGTTATTTTATATACGCTATGGAGCATTGCAAATAGTGGTTTTGTGACAATAAGTATTCCAGCCTTTCATGATCTGTCGACGCCTGTCGAAGCACGGAAATAGCCGCGCTGCCACTATCTGCCCATGTCTTCAGGGTCTGTTGCCTCGGAGGGCATGCAGGGTGTAACAAACAGATGTTTACATGGCACGTTTGGAAGGTCGAACACACACATGAATAATCCAAATAAAATTATTCCAAAGATATGAGTCCCTAAAAATGTTATCTCAATATGGGACAAGTAAATAAAATTCATTGTTGCTTAGAAACACAATTTTCTTTATAAGGGGTTCTAATAAAGTGTTAAAACAGTGTAACAATGTCATCAATTGCACCGTATGGATGTTTATTTTTCAGTTTTCTTAAAAATAGCATTGGTTTACACGATATTCTTACAACTGACTTTGGTACAATTATTAAGAACGCGTGTTACGTGCCATTGAAACTAAAAAGAGACCAACAGATATGATCTTTGCCATCAGTCATAAAAGAACGAATGCGTCTGAAATATGACACTGGTTGACAGACATTTCTGGTGTTGCCGATGCAACTTTGCTCGCTGCAGGAAGCATGGAGATCATGGAAAGTCTTGATGCAAAACGTCTAAAGCACAATTTATAATACTCCAAAACATTTCAAAATTTCAATAGTATGAGGGTTTTGCATGGTGGATAAAAACGGCTGCTAATTTTTCAATTAAAATTGCTATTGAGGACTAGGTTTTAGCCTTTGACATTCGTAAAATAATATTTCGGTTTTATTATTTGGAAACTGAGTAGTTGAGAAAAAGTCCAAAAAATGTGCTTTGGGCGTCGATAGATGGCAGCAGGCGAAGACTATACGATACTAGTACACACCAAGGAAATTAGAAAACTTTTCTACCAGAAAGTCTGTGCCATTCTGTTGCACCACTAGTTACTTCCTCATATATACAGAGTAATATACATAGTAAAGAGAAACTTATGTAATGCTGCGGAAAATCGATTTAGAGATTCCAACGGAAATACACTTTTTGGTGTCCCCTGATGCTGAAAAATATTGTTTCAAAACATCCGCCCCTCCATGAACACTACTAGCCCCTAAACCATCCGTGTGATCTTTTCCAAAATGAAGAAACCCATATCCATCTGGCTCTAGTTGAAGCTTTGAATTTTTGAAAAAACATTCTTTAAAATTTGGTGGGTACTTGACATGAAAACCCCTGGACATTTTCAAAATTCTTTCAAAAACGGCTCCAAATTTTTTCTTTAAATTTCTTGTGAGAATAGAGTAAAATAAATTTATAAAGGTGACATTGGTTCAAATTTCACGGTTAACTCTAAATTTTCGATACTTACGAAAGTTTGAATTTTGGTCGGCATCTTCGTACAACTATAAAATTGAAGACAGATTTTTCCTTCAAATGGAATTTGTTGTCCATAGATAGTTCTTTCCATACAGGCCATGTACATTTTTTGAAAATTTTAGTTGTTTTCATGCAATATTTGCAATTTAAGATTTTTTCAAAAACAGCTCAGAATTTTTATCTTTAAATTGGCAGGGATGATGCCAAATATACCCTATTCTATGCCATAAACACCATATTGTTGATTCTTTTGTTGTTGTTTTTTCAAAAATTACAAAAATGTAAGTTTTTTTACTTGTCTCTCACATCGGTAATATTAACATTACAGGCAATTCCTTCTCATTATTGTATTTACGACACAAGCTCAATTTTCCGCATTTTCAGAAACTCTAAAACACCATTTCACGCTCAGACGCCTCAAAAACGGCTCCAAATTTTTTCTTTTAAATTTTTTGTACGCATACTGCTTATTGCAATGTTTAAGACGACATGGTATTAATTTTGCTGTATTCTTTTATTTTTTCTAAAATTACACAAATGTAGAACGTGGTTTTAACCTTCTTTAATATTTTAAAAGTAATGTTTCAAATGTAGCAATATACATATACACAGATATGTAGATAAATAGTGGCGATAGATAGCGGTGATAGATAGATGGCAGCCACCATGAAGATGGGGACAAGACCATAAATCTATCCCACACCGAGGAAATTAGAAGATTTTAACTTCTGTGCCATTCTCTAGTACTAGTTTAAATTCAAATGCTGAAATGAAAACAGCATTCTGCCATTGAATTCAGTGAATTCAGTGCGCCAAAGATGGCACTGTTTGATCAGTTTCTCAGTATTACAAATGTAAAGAAAATAAATACTCTAAGATTATTAATATTCTTGCCCTCCTTGAAAGGTGTGCTTTCAAAACAAAAATTACTTTTAATACAATGATATAATATTTGTCGCAAGTACAATATTAATTGTTGATTCGTAGGTAGTAGACACAATTTTTGATGCTCCTTATGAAGACACCTTCAGGGGTTTTTACTGTGACTACTCGAATTTCACCGTCTTGTCCGGGATGTAGTTTGATTACTTGCCCTCATGACCATCTCAAAGGCAGTACTCCTTCAATAAGAAGAACCAAATTGCCTAACTCAATGCATTGGTCTGTCGTATTCCATTTTGTTCTTCGCTGCAGCTCCTGCAGGTACTACCTGACAAACCTCTTTTAGATGCTGCCACCTTGACAAATGATTGTCTGGTTCCTGGATATGATTTGGCTGCATGGGTTGAATTAGTGAGTCACCAATTAGGAAATGAGTGGGGGTGAGGATATTCAAATCATTAGGATTGCTAGTGAGTGGGGTCAGGAGTCGCGCATTCAGGATTGCCTCAATTTCGCAAAGCAAAGTAGACAGCTCCTCGCAGGTAAATATGTGTCCCTGAGGCACAGTGTACAAATGTCACTTCATTATTTTTACTGCCGCCTCCCACAATCCTCCAAAATGTGGCGATCGAGGAGGAATGAATTGCCAAGTTAAATGCTGCTCTGCTAAGTGTGAAGCGATGTCTGACGACTCCCTTGTCAGGAATGAATTCAACTCCTATAACGCGTTCGCAGCGCCAACGTAATTTCTCCCTTTGTTGGAAACATCTGAGAACAGATTCCTCTACATACAGTAAATCGCTGTAAGGCTGCCAAAAAGGCTTCAGTGGTAAGGTTTGAGACAAGCCCCAGGTGCACAGCCTTTGTGCTTGAAGCAAGTGAAATCTCCTACGTAGCATTTGAAAATCTGAAGCCTGCCTCTCCGCTTACACTTTCGAAGTTGAAACAGGCCTACATAATCAACGCCTGTTACAGTGAAAGGCCTGGTGACCTGCGTGACCCTTTCTTTTGGTAAATCACCCATACAGACTTCAGGAACGGACGGGTTGAAACGAACGCAGTTCAGACACTGTTGAACAATTTTTTTGCGCTTCCCAACAACCACCAATCGGCCAATACCTTTGAGGAGTGGCATGCAAAAGTTGCTCAGGTGAACAATGGTGCAGTTGAACATTGCTCTTCTCATGATTGATGTTGTGGTATGATGATTGGCTGGTAGAACGAAAGGATGTTTCTGCTCTTCCGTGAGTGATGAATGTTTCAGTCTTCCGCCGACTCGTATCAAGCTGTCTTCATCGATGAATGGATCGAGTGATTTTAGTGGACTCCCTTTAGGTTGATTTATATGGTTTATCAAGTTTTTTCGGAACAAAGATAATGCTTCCATCTGAGGCCATCTGATGATTGCATTGACGTAGCTCTGAAGGCTTTAAGTAGCCAGTCATTGTTTCCTTCTGGTCTTTACATGTATTCTGGATTTGATATTTCCAATATACCTATGTCAGTAAGCAATCAGTCGTCATAATTTGGAGAAGGAGGAATATTTATGCAAAATTCGGGAAGTATTCGTTATGGTTAGTGTTGTCTTTAAATTCTTCAGCTCTGGCAGGTCGGTTTCTGGTTTCATTGAAGAACTTGGTTGTGGTGTTGTTGTAGCTAGCCACTCAGGTCCGGACCACCAAAGCTCCTTGTGTTCAATCTCCTCTGGCGAGATTCCACGAGATATAAGGTCTGCTGGGTTTTCTCTTGAAAGGACATGGTCCCATGTTGCATGTTCAGTTGCATCCTGAATTTTTGTAACTATTCGCAACGTATGACTTCAGTACTTGGGGTTCAGTCTTGATCCAACCCAGAACTATCACTCCAAAGGAAGGTATTTTTTATTTGGTGTGAGATTGCGTCCATTACCTCTCTCAGAAGTTTTGCGAGTAAAAGTGCTCCCTCTAATTCTTATCTAGGTAAAGATATGGTTCTTAGGAGCGACTGCTGATTTTGAACTAATCAATCTGGAGGTAATAACTCCATCATGATTTTTGCTGACTACATAAATGCAAGCTCCAAATGCTTTCTCAGAAGCATCACTGAATCCGTGGATATCGAACTTGAATTCTTGGTTATGTGGATTCACATTTGGGGTAATTGTCAGCTTGTTTAACAATGGCAATGAAATGTAATAGTCATCCCAAATGTCGAGCTGCTCCTTGTTGAGTGGTTCATCCCAGCCGAGTCCATCTACCCATAAGCGATGCATTATAATCTTCCCTATGATGGGAACTGGACTTATAAGACCAAGCGGGTCAAACACTTGAGAAATCTTGGATAAAACATCTCGTTTTGTGATTGCTGTTTTCTATGAGAGAGTGACTTGAACTTGCAAAGTGTCATGTTGAGAATCCCAAACAAGTCCCAACGTTTTGCAGGCTTCTGCTTCGTCCAATATTATCAAGTCGTGGGTGTTTTGTTGAACCTTTAAGCTTTGTAAAATCTGTTTGTCATTGGACCTCCATTTCCGTAGTACCATGTTTCCTTTCTCGAGGAACTGCAACAGTTCTTCTTGCAAAAAAATTATTGCATTAAAAGTCCTGTCGTATCACTTTTGCTGCTAAAGGATATTGGTGATCGTGTATGTTAGCAAGTTCCCGCAGACACCTCATCGCATGGAACGGAGCGGAAACCGTGCCATAAGTGACCGTATTTAATTGATATGTTTTTATGGGCATATGAGCATCTCTTCTCCACAAAATATGTTGCAGTGATCTGTCTTCAGGATGTATTGTAATCTGCCTGAATATCTTTTCGATGTTGAAATTGAATTGTGATATTGATTAACTCTGCTTGCAAATTTGGACCAGTCATTAGTTTATTGTTCAATGACTTTCCATTTGTGGTTGCCACAGACGCATCAAACACTACTCTCAGCTTCGTGCTGCTGCTGTTCGGACGTAAAACTGTGTGATGAGGTATGAAATAAGCCTCTCCTGTTTCTAGTGGTGTGTCTTCAATGAGCAACATGTGACCAAGCTGCATGAACGTATCCATAAACTCGCGATATGCTTGTTTCAGAGTTGGCTGCCTGATAAATCTTCGCTCTAGTCCTTCAAGTCTCCTCTGATCTTGTTCTTTGGATTCACCTAGAACAACCTCAGGTCATGTTGGCAACCTGACAATGAATCTACCTGTTGAATCTTTGGTTGTGGTATCTAAGAACAGTTTCTCACAAAGTAGTTCTTTTTTTGTCTGATATTTTATTTCTAGGATGACCTCTTGTTCCCAGAACCTTTCCAGTTGTTATGACAATTGATAATTGGTGACTGTCAGACACGTGGCTTTTCCATTTCCTTTACTCTGTACTTCACCTCCAAGAATCCAACCCAGATGCATGTCTTGTAGCGCTGGCTGACCATCGATGTGATTCTGAGGTTCGCCAACAACGATTTTCCAGTAAATGTTTCCAAGCAGTAAGTCAACATCTTCTGGCTCATTGAATGATGGATCTGCAAGATTGATATGACTTGGTACAAGTGCTTCGTCCAAGTTGACTTTTGATTGAGGTAATTGTTCCATTATTGAAGGTACCACAAGACATTCTAATTCTACCTCGAATTGGTTCTGCATTGATGAAATGTGTATTTGATCAACTCTTTTTGCTTCACCTTGGACACAATTAACTCCGCTGAACTGTAGCTTTTGATTTCTATGTTGTGATTTAAGCCTTTTGCTTAAATTGATTGTTATTAAATTTAACTATGCTCCTGGATCCAATAATGCTTGACATTTGACTTTCTTCCCTTGATTGTTTTCTGTGTAGACGATTGCGGTCGAAAGTAAAATTTGAGATGTCTTTCTGGCCAAAGTTACACTTGGTCGTTGAGATGCTGGAGTGCTCGTAATGATTTGTACTTGGGGAGTTGTCTCTGGAACTGCTGGTTTCTCCATATTGCTTAAACTAGACTCATCTTTGCGAAGTAAAGTGTTGTGTGGCATGTTGTATTTCCTACATTTTGATGATCGACAATTCTTAGCAAAATGCCCATACTTCAAGCAGTTTACTCCACATTTCTTTTCTATTAGCAGTTTTCTTCTGTCGTCTGGCATTAGTTTCAATAATGCAATAATTCAAGGAAGATGATTCCCATTTCCACACAAAATGCAGCTGGACGATGTATTCATCGTGACCAGCTTTTTATCTTGCGCTCTATCCTTTTGAGAGGATGTCTTCGAATTTGTAGATTTGGGTCTGTTTCATTGTAGTAACATCAATGACTGACATCTCTCTGTCAGAAACCTTGTGAAATAAGTTAATGTACTTAACTTGGCATATTTTCTGGTGTACGATTCTTATTTTGTTCTTGCCAATCGTGTTGCTCTGCGTAGTCTAGCTTCTTTCAGCTAAATGTATTATTAATGAGTCTCGGTGATCTACAGGCTGATTTAGAGATCTCAAGGCTGATTAGTCTGAATGTGCCAATTCAATTTTTGCAACGAATCAGCCTTGTTGTCTTTGGTGATGTCAGGAAACTTCAAGAGTTCCTTCCATGTGTGTCTTGATTATCATTATCTGGTTGTTATATGTGACTTTTAGAAGATTCCAAGCATTCGTGTAGTTTTCATTGCTGATTGTGAATCCTTCGATGACATTTAGTGCTTCTCCTTTCAATACTCCGACGAGGTACTGATGTTTTTGAATGTTGAATATACTTTCATCGTTGTGAATTGTGGTTTCAAAACTGTTTTTGAATAACCATTTCCCATAATCACCACTGAATTCTGGAAGTTTTATTTCTGGTAACTTTGGAGCATTCCTATTGAATGGATTAACTTGAGGATTATTTTGATTTTGAAGATTGGGTTGATTGTCAATGACAGTTTTTTGCTCTGTTGCCAAATCGATGATGGTGTGAAGCTTCGAAGTTATTTCAAAGTACTGCTTTTAAAAAAAGCACATTCACCCTCACATTCCATGTCAAAGTCCTGTATTGCACTCTCATCTGTAGGGGTATATTCCTCGATAGTGGAGGATGCATAAAGAAACCCATTCAATGCACTGCCCTGCAAAAGAAATAAACAAGACCCAACAATTCAAATGAGTACATGGGAAAACCACTTCTCAGACTCCTAAACGCTAAACACACAACCTCAAACGCCGAAACCTCAAACCTAGAAACGGAAAACATCATTCAATTCACTAAAGAAGAAGTGAGACAAATAATAATGAAGACAAGAAACAAGAAAGCGGCTGGCCCAAATGGATTATACAATGAACATATCAAAGCTACGGAATTACAGTTAATAGAAACATGGACAGAGATGTTCAACAAATGCATGGAAAACGGAGAAATACCAGAAGATGGAGAAAATCCACCATAAAATTATAATACAAAGGAAAAGGGGATACAGATGACCCCAACTCGTACAGAGGAATTGCACTGGAAAACAATGACTTCATATTATTCTCAAAATTAATCACGGAGAGACTTGTTAAAGAGACAGACCACCTAATTCCGGAACAACAATACGGATTCAGGAAACAAAGAAACACCCTCCAGGCAATCGGAAATTTATTAGACAAAATAGAAGAAGCCCTGAAACAGCCAAAAGGAAAGTACTACGCAGTCTTCATTGACTACACAAAGGCATTTGACCTCCTGAACAAAAAAAGGGTATTGGAAAAGCTCGCACACATGATAGGAGAAAAGCACATCACAAGAATACTAGATAATGTTTTGGCCTACAACACAGTAAACATATATGATGGAGTGTGTTTCTCTAAAGACATTGTTCAAACAAATGGAGTAATGCAGGGAGACCCAATAAGCCCCATTCTATTTAACATACTAACCGCAGACATAACAAGGATAATAGAGCACAACCGAGAAACATCATTACACATGTATGCAGACGACATGGTGCTAGGCTCAACCAGCCTGACAAGCCTCCAACAAGCTATAGATAATTTAGAAGAATGGGCAGAAGCAAACTACCTCCAAATCAATGAAACCAAGACAATGCAGATGACCTTCTGAAAGGGAGGAAAAACGGCAGCAAGTGAGAAAATAAAATTCAAAAACAAACATCTCGAAATAGCTCAATATTACAGATATTTAGGAATAACACTTCAGACAACAGGCAGCTCATTCAAAATTCATATGAGAGGAAAAGCAGCAACGGCGATTAGAGCCATGTACTCAATAAAAAATATCCACAAACTGTCACTAGAATCAGCAATCAAAATATTTCATGCATTCATTAGCCCAATCATGACATACAGAATACAATTAAAATAGAAAAAACTCTCAATGGCTGATCTGAGGTTCATAGAGAAAACCAAGGCAAGATACCTGAAGAGTCTTGTGTCTTCCAATGAACACACAATCAAGATTAGTATATGAACTGACCAGAGAACCATTCTACATTGAGGACTTAAGATACCAATTACTACTACCATCCACCATGCAAAGCACAAGAGTGCTAGAAGAAAGAATAAAGAAGAGAAGGGAAATATGGCCAGAATTCGACTCAACAGATGCCATGATGGAAAGAAAATGGACGGAAACAAATCAGGAATTGAGACACGTGATCACAAGACTGGTGACTCATAGGTTCCATCACAAAATCTGCGCAACCTCACATCATCACGAAGTAAAAGAAGACTGCATGTGCTCCCTGTGTGGTGAACAGTGTGAACAATATCATATTCAAAGGTGCAAGAAAAGAACTAAAACAGCAAAGAACTTTAATTTTTTTCTTATGCACTTTCGTGCGCACTTCATTATTTATTTATTTATTTATTTATTATATTCCTCAATATCATGCTGAATATCTTCGAAATTCTTCCATGATTCTTCAATCTTTTCTAACTTCACTTTTCTGCCGCTGTGGTGGTTTTGGTGATGGAATTGGCTGTTCTGGTCAAGAAACCTTTTACTTGTGCACGACTTTGCTTTAGCTTTGTGAATTGCGAATAGGTTTAGAATTTTAAAGGGGATTAATTGTTTTTGGTACTAAATAATACAATATTAAAAAAGGTGTTAATGTTTTTTTTTACTTGGCTTAGGATGAAATTAGGAATTCGAAAGGATAATTTTATGGTGACTCACTGACCTGAACTTCTGTCGATGTTCTGTGTGCAATTGATGTTCTCTGCCACGTTGCTGTCCGAGGTTCGATCGTTGTGTTGCCACCAAAAAAACTCCCTTCGATCCAATTCGCAAATTATTCCAGTTGCTTTGATTAATGCCGATGTTGTTGTTGATTAATGTTGTTGCTGCTTGTCGATGTTGTTTGAACCGACTTCTTGCTGATGTCTGTGTTTTTTGACTGTAGTCTGACACTGCTTGCAATAGCGTGTGTTTAAATTTTTTGATCGCGACTTGATGTTTTGACTTTTATGAAATGTTCAATACTCTCAGGTGTTGAGAGTCCCACTGTTGGGCGCCAAATTTGTTATTGATGGTGTTTTGAAATAAAACTGAATGGTCCTTTTTCATATACTATGTTGAACTTTTTTAATTTGACTGATTTTACATCGTAACTGACTTGACTATTGTAAAATGAATTCAGAACAAAAGCGAACCGCCAAAGATGGCGCTGATTGATCAGTTTTGTAGTATTACAAACATAAAGGAAATAAATGCCCTAAGATTATTAACAATTACTTTATATTAACGGGAAAGAAAAGGCAGCAGTCGTTATCGCCTTATCAGTGCGGCGTTACGACAATGGGTTTCAAGCAACAATGACCACGTAAGGGATACACTTTTCATTCTCACATCTTATTAAGCAAAGCGAAATCATCTTTTCGTTTTCCCATTTAACTCTATTAAAGGATGCAACTTGAAACAGGTTTTAAATAATTTCTAAAAATTCATTTTAAAACTTAATGCAAGCTCGAAGAAGAAATAAACAAAGAAAAACGAAATAATATACAAATTCTAACTTGCGTAGCATCATACTGCTTGGCATCACCATTCATTTTATATTCACGAAGCCCAGTAAATCAGAAACAGGGAACTAGGTCGCAAAATTTCCAAAAAAAAAAAAAAAATACTCATATTTTCAAAAAATTCAACATGACCTTATGTGAAGATCTGTTTTTGATGAACACATTTCATTAAGAAAAAACGTGTATCTTTGTAATTGTAGTTGAAATGATTAAAAAAAATTTTGGCGTCTACCTACAATTTTCAAAAAATCAGGATTTTAAACCACCATGACACCTACACCATCTCTTAAACTTTCTTCAGACTATCCATCAACAAAATTTCATCAACTAGAAAAAAATTTTTAAACAGAAATTAAAAATTGCCTATATTTCATCCACATTTACGCGAAAAATACTCAAATTTTTGAAAAATTGTTCATGATCTTATTTCAAAATCTATTTTTAAGGACAGATTTTACTCCGGGAAAAGGAGGAAACAATATTTTAGTTGTAGAAAGATGCAGAAAAAAATTTTAATTTTTTAATTTTCGAAAAATCAGTGTTTTTAATGGAAAATGAGACCTGTTCCATTCTCTTAAACATCCTTCACACTATCTAAAAACCATATTTAATCAAAAACAATTGTGCCATTCTTTTGAAAAGTTGGAAAATGTCTCAGGGGTTTCATGTTTCATTCATACCCTGCAAAATTAATATATTGGTTTTCAAATTCAAGAAGCTGCAACATCAGCCAAATCTATATCAGTTTTGGAGAAAATCAGGTGAATGGTTTAGTGACGAGCATTGTTGGCAGAGCCATTGTTGTGTTTTGCCTTGAATCGATTTTTCGGTGTCAAGGACCCACAAAACATGGATTCTGGCTACACCACGTGTTGGATTATTTTCTAAATTTAACATCTGGATTTATTCCCTTTTTTGTTACCAGGTCCCTCTAATAAGTTTTCCTGCCGAAAATTCTCCATTTTTTCGCCAGCATTACATAACTTTCTCTCTATTGTGGTAGCGAGAAAGTAAAAATGTAATGAAAATCAGTGCATGCATTCGCTCATTAGTGATCGGATGTAAATAAATAAATAAATAAATAAATATAAAAAAAAAATTAAAAGCAAGCAGCAGGTTTGTTTTCTATACAATGTGTAATTTAGATTGTGTTAGAAATCAGATGTTTTCTATTGTGATTTCTGGTGGTCTAAGTTAAATGATGAGAATATTTGGAAGGATGATTGAAATATTTTTGTATTTGCAGTGATTCTTACCAATTATACAGTTAAAAACACAATTTATGGGATGAGAAGATGTTTTATTTTTTGGTTTGGCTGTTTTATACAGATTAGGTCATTATATATTTTCAGCAAAATGCAAAACTATTTTCAGTAACAGATAATTAACGGTATCATACTTATAGCACACTGAAAATTTGAGCACATGCAGCTCTCCAAGGATTCTCTCTAACAAAACCTTTTTAGATGTCCCAATGTTACCTGTTGCTTTCTTTTGATTAATAAGAGTTTTAATTCTTAAATTCCTTCAAATCTGAATTAATTTACACAGTATATTTAAAATACAGATAGTCAGTCATAAGTTATGAGAATTACCAAATGAACAGAATTACTGATCTGCTTTGGTGCATTAATATAAAAATATAATGTAAAAATTGTACATTTTTTTTACCGTTGCAGAAAAAGGTAATCAAATTAGTTTCAGAACTTGCATTTTCATTTTTTAAATTAACTTTCCTCATACTATTTTGAATGTAAGAAATAATGGGTGTTATGTGTCGAAATGGATTGCAAGTTTTCATGCATATTTGTGAAGTAGCACAGCAACTTCTTATTTTGTATGAATTTATTTTTGACTTGCACAAGGTTTATGGGGTAGAAGACCTTTGACTTGTGATATAGAATATTCAAGAATATATAAGAATAAAATGTGATGTCATGTGATGACTGACAGACAGTTATAGGTTATACTAGCATTAAGGAAGTTTTTAATGAAGATACCATGACTGAAGAAAAATTAAGTACGTGACATTAACATTGTGTAAATGCAGATATTAACATTGATTTCATTACCCTGTCACACAGGACCTTACTTGTATCTAGAATTTAGTTGCAACTGGACGGAGAAGTTCAAGTGGGTACTTCCTTCAAACAAGTGAACCACATGCGACTGGTAATACCAATTTGCTCATCACGGACTCTGGTTTAGGTTTGTGACCTGTGACTTGTAATTGACTGACTTTTTTTTACTTGCATTAGTTGCTAACTGCATGACCTGACTTTAAACTGACATAAACTTGTGAATAAATTGATCTGGCTCTTTGCTTGCATTCTTGAGTCTTATTCATTTTGTAATGGTTTCCTGAAATAAGTTTACATTCAATTTGGTGATGGGATGGGCATGTTTATTTGTATAGTTACTCTCTTGTTTAACAGTTTCTGATTCTTTCTTACTTTTAATGGAAGTGATTAGGTCAATTGTTGTTGAATGATCCTGCAATACCTTCAGTTGGGGGAAAAAGCTTGAGCAAACTGCCCTTCAACACACACAACATTCAATTGAACATAATTAACAGTGAAACAAATTCACAAAATTGGAATTAATTGAAAAAAATTGAGGTTAAAAAGGTTTATATTACTTGGTTAAGGTGTAATGTAGGTGGGTACATGGGTAAGGTGTAAAGCCCCAACATACATTTTAAATGGGGACCACTTCCCAAATTTAAGTTAAGTAATTCCTAAAAATTGATGGAATATCACTTAATTGCTAACTTTATTTCTGTTTATATTAATGTATTACTTGAAAGAAAAAAGAACAAAGTTTAGTTTTGTCAATATGCTTGTTGAACACAAGTTATGCTATACTCTGCAATTAATTGAATGTTGACTGATGTCGTTCTCTTTGACCTTTAGCTCCCGGGTTCGATCGCGAGGTAATATTGAACACAGACGCAGAAACTACCCCTCTTTGCCTGCTCCTAGGTAAGCGTGGAGAATTTGTCAAACTGCAGTATCTGGGCCTTGGGAGCATAGATAGCCACTGACTGCATGCTTGGCTGTCCCTGGGACCAACAGCTGCTTCTATTAATAATTTTCCACTTAATAGACTATAATGTATACTACTAATAATGGTTGAGGGTTTTTGAGTTTGAATGTACCAATGTTTGTTTGAATGTACCATCTTTTTATGTGTTGTTTAGTTAATGTGAACAAAACAATTAAATTTTATTAGTTTTACGGTATGAATTTACAGTCTTAATTTTGTTTGAAGTATTAAGAATTGCAGGAGGAAATGCTTAAATGTTCCTATTTTTGTACACAAGTTCACAATTACTTTACCCTTCATTAGGTATGCAGAGGTCTAGTAGACTCATTATGTTTTAAGAAGTTGGTATTTTGCTGAGTTGTAGGGGTAAGTTTTCAAGATATGGTGACATCCTGTGTTGAATGTGTTTGAATCCGGTGGCAAGGTTACCACCAGATAAACCAGAGGACAAGCTATTCTTGTGTAACTCTTCTTTCCTACCGTGCACCAAACTTGGAATTGCCAGCTCTGTGCACTTAATGGTATCACATGCAGTTTGCAGAAAGATTTGGAGCATTGTGCTGTGTGTAGCTCTCATACTTGAGATCGTCTGAATGTTTTGATCTATAAATGGCAGATGATTTAGGAAATATAAGAGAGTCTTTTGGAATTCTATGTTGGAGATGAATATTTTGATGAAAATTCCAATTGTGAATAGGAAGGTACTGTAGAAGAAAAGTCTGTTAATTTGGATATAGACCATGATATGGCTAAGAGGGTTTAAACGAACATGATACTTGTAGGGGGCCCTTATTTTCTTGTACCACCAATTTCTGAACCCAAGGATTTCAACCCGACTCGTGATATATTCAAAGGGACGGATATTCGGAATGAACATCACTGCGGGATTTATACATTATTCAGAAGTGATCAATTGACAACAAATTATATGTATTTAACACATGACATATAATTATTTTGTAGTAAAAAATAAATTCCTGAAAACCCCTGATATATTTTAAATAGTTGGAAGACCTATTGGGGTAATTCTCATTACAGGGAAACCAGGTTTTATACTTTTACTTGCTCATATACATATACGGGAGTGATATACATAGTATAGATACAGTTATGTAAAGGCCCATTCACAATGCAATCACAAACATAAGCATAACACATACACATAGACATTAGCACAAGCGAAGAGTTGGCGTATTCACAATGTCGAACATAAACACAGGCAAAATAAGAGTTTCTATTGGCTATGAGACGCAGCACACGAATCGACACGAATAGTTCGTCTATAGACTTCGATACTCGATTTTGAGTTAACGAACTGTGATTGGCTCATTCCTTATGTCTGACATACGCATAAGCACAGAAGCTTGAAGCTTGCAAGCGCTTAAGTTAACGTCTTACGTGTTATGCTTATGCGAACGCATTGTGAATGAGTCCACTTGTAGACGTAGTCCTAACTTTTATGTTAACGCCATGCTTATGCTTATGTTTGCATTGTGAATGGGCCTTAATGCTGCAGGTCTAGGGACCGTTCGTCCCCCAACACATGTGACTATTGACTACCGAGTCAAGACGACTCTGCAGGGAACGAGGTGCCCCACACGAAGCAGTCCATCACTCTTCAACAGAGAAGGAAGAAGAAAAAGAAACCCGAAACTTAATACCTAGGAATTATGGCGCTCCTTTCGTGGAACTGAGGCTTGCGCTCTCGTTTGGATGAATTAAAACTGATGTCTGCATAGACCCGTGGTTATCTGCCTGCAGGAAACACATCTCCGTCCTGAACACCCCCCCCTCATTGCAGCATTTGTTGTTACAGGCAAGATATTGCTGATGGCCTCCGTGCCCATGGCGGAGTTGCCACATTTGTCACAGACTCCCTGGTGTCTAAAGAAATAGACGTACACACTGACTTCTACACAGCAGAAAAGTATGCGTTCTTGGGGCACTTAAGGTCCGGCAAGTAGTGATCTGCAGTGACTCCAAAAGTTCTCTTGAATCCATCTTCTACTTTTCATCTTGTGACCCGCTGGCAATGATCATCCAACACCAAATCCATCATCTATTGGTCGGCCGCTATATTTTAGTCTTTTGTTGGGTCCCTGGGCATGTGGAAATGAGAGGAAATGAAATAGCTGACCAGGCAGGAAAGTCCGCCACGAAGAAAAGTGTTAGACATCTTCAGAGTCTCCACGGAAGATACTAAGCGCTTTATCAAACGCTCTATCAGTGAATGGTAGAACTCATATTTTAAGCTCACGAGAATCAAGGATTCCATAAATCTTTGGCCTTCCCCACCTCGTGATGCTAGACGCGAGATCATTGTAACACGCTTTCGGATTGGTCAATGGCCATTTCTCCCACGGATATCCCCTCCGCGGGGACTCACCCCCTATTTGCGAATACTGTAAAATAGATCTTACCGTGGAGCATCTTCTCTTGGACTGTGTGAAGATAAGAGAGAGCTGCCAAAGGCATCACCCGTCGAGGTGGGTCGGTCCACGTCCTGACGGGGGGGATGCAGGGAGGGCTCTCAAGTATTCCTTTCTGTCAAGTCATTTTTCTTATCCCCATTATTCATTCTCATTCTTTTATAACATCCTGTTTCCTTTCTTCTCCCTCTTCTATTTCACTGGCGCTCTCTGTATGCTGAACGCCCACCCATGTGTTTGCCGTGCATGGCGACCCGCGTCGAAGGGAATGTTTGTCCTGGCGGTTGAGGGGTCTGTTTGTTTCCCCAGTACTCACCTTGTGCTACGTTTTGCTTTGCACCTAGGGATACGTTGTTACGTATTTTGGGGAGCATTTCTTGTAGGCTTCAATACGCTTGCTTTGGCCTCGGACTCTTCTAGACGGGCGGTAGGGAGCTAACCCACTCCCGATCAATCGGCTTGGACTAGGTCTTGAACTGAACTCCAGGGTGAGCGGGGGGATTCGCGGTGGTGCAGCGCTGTGTTATTCCCCCACTATATACCCGTGGCAACCCTGACACTCCGATGGAGTGTCCCCTTGTTGGGCTCCGTGGTGGGTGGGGACCACGGGGACGAATCTGATATCCATCTCATGGATACTAAACCTTCTACCCCGCCCTCTTCCGCAAGGAAGAGGCGATGTCCGGAACGAACTATTGATCTGAGTAGTTTCTTTTCGAAAGAAGATAGGCCAAAGAAACCTAGATTCCTCCTCATGGAATGCACTGAGGAAGGAAAATCTTTTAAAATGGTAAGTGCTGTCCGTTTAGCGCGCGCAATTGAAGAAACTTATGGAAAGCTACAAGCTGTGGTGCGACAAAGGAATGGTACCATTCTCTTTGAAGCACGTTCAGATGACCAAATAGATAAGATAATGAAAACCAAGCAGATTGCCGGCCTCCAAGTGAAAGTGACCACTCACCCAATACTTAACCTGTGTAAGGGAGTGGTCAACCATGAAGACTTCTCTGCGGAGAGTGAAGAAGATTTAATTGCCTTTTTTAAGAGCCAGGGAGTGACGGAAGTATATAGGATCAAGAGGAGGGAGCATGGGCGAGAAATCCCCACTTCCACCCTTATTCTTACGTTTAATCTTCCAACTCTCCCTCAAAAGATCTCGTGCGGTTTCTATAATCTTCACGTGCGGCAATATGTCCCCAACCCTTTGCGATGTTTTAAGTGCCAGAGGTTCGGCCATACACAGCAGCGGTGCATGGCAGATAACCCAGTGTGCGGTAAGTGCGGGAGAATATGCACGAACCTGAACCCTGTGCGACTACACCGCATTGTGTAAATAGCGAAGGTGACCACCCGGCCAACTACAAGCAATATCCTACTTTCTTGAGGGAACGCGCCATACAGAAGATTCGAGCAGTTGAAAAAGTGTCCTTTCCTGACGCCAAACGTCGGTACCAGGCGAGGAACCCTGTTGATCTCTCTCGCTCCTTCTCCGATGCCGTGAAAGTAAAGACACCGAGGGTAGCAATGGGCTGCCAAACGGAACGAGCTACTCCCCAAATAGTGAGTTTCGCATGCCAGGTGTCTCCAGTGGACCTCCCAGTGGATGCCTCTCCCCTCCAAGGTGGGAGAGTGATCATCCCGACGAAATACAAGATGGACAAAAAAACTCAGCCGTTGCAGTCGACTAAACACATATCCAACCCCACTTCAGAAAATGTTAGACGCAAATCTGTCTCAGACACGACTACGAAAGGCTTATCAAAGCCACGTGCTACTCCTTCCGAAACCCACACTGAGCGAGCATCCAGCTCCCCTGACAGTGCCTGGGAGGTCTCAGCTTCGGAGGAGGCTCCCGTTGGGGAGGAGTCCCGCGCATCCCGATCCCAACGTCGGAGGAAAAAAGAAAGTTGAATTTACCATGACTCTCATATGGAACATGAATGGTTTCTCCTCGCGACGGGACGTTCTTAAACTTCTTTATCCCGTCACAACCCTTTAATAATCTGCCTCCAAGAGACTCACATCGCCCCACCTCGACCCCTGTCTCTTCGTGGTTTCTCCCCTTACAGGTTTGATGTGGATGATGGTCTCAGTCATGGCGGAGTTGCTTCACTGATACATGATTCGCTGCTGTCTACAGAGGTGCCTGTTCAGACCGACCTTCAAGCAGTGTGTGTGTGCAGGTGCACACACCCCTCCCATCCGTCCCATCCCTCACACTCACTGTGTGCAATATTTTCATCCCTCCAGGACTGACTGTATCTACTCATAAACTTCTGGACTTGATAAACCAACTGCCCTCTCCATTCGTGGTTGTCGGGGATGTAAATGCCCGTAGTCCTCTCTGGGGCTCTTCTCGCACCTGTCCGAGAGGCAGTGTGTTGGAATCGGTAATAGACACGGCGAACTTGGTTGTTCTGAATTCCGGTGAGCCAACTCATTTTGCCGTCGCCACAAATTCGAGTACGTGTATCGATCTAGTACTCTGCAGCCCTTCTCTTGCAACTGTCCTGCAATGGTCCATCCTAGACGACCTGTGCGGAAGCGACCATTACCCCGTTATCGTCCACATTGATGTACTTGCTCGTGGGTTGGCGCGCCGCCCTCAGTGGTGTGTTCGACGTGCTGACTGGCTGACATTTCAAGCGATCGGAGGGCGAGTTTGTCAGTGTGGGGGAAATTGCAGCACACCTTAACAGTGCTGTACTACAAGCTGCGGACATTGCAATTCCCAAGTCGACCGGCAAATCGCGGCACCCCTTCGTTCCGTGGTGGAACTTGGATTGCTCAAGGGCTGTTCGTGCTCGCAAGAGAGCGTTGGCGCGTCTAAAACATTATCCAACTGCGGATAACCTCATTGACTATAAGAAGTGTAGAGCGAAGGCGAGAAGAACCATTCTAGAAAGAAAAAATGCATCATGGAGAGCATACGTCTCCTCTCTGAATTGCCATACGCCACCACGTCTGGTATGGAGGAAGGTGCGTCAAATTAAAGGATACCCTTCCCCAAACTTAGTGTCAGGTCTTCTCAAAAATGATCAAATGATCACAGCCCGAGACGCTATTGTAGAGGAACTTGCCTCTCACTATGAAAGTATGTCGAGTTCGGCAAACTATGTTCCCAACTTCCTCTTGCTTAAAGAAAGAATGAATGGAAAACCGCACTTCAGATTTTTCGACCCGAGCAAATGAGGATTACGATACTCCTTTCTCAATGTATGAAATACGCTCTGCTCTGATACTTGCGAAAAGTACCACACCAAGTCCAGACAAATTTCACAATTTAATGCTGCAACATCTTCCCGAAACAGCCATGCGATTTCTTCTCCGGCTGTATAACTGGATCTGGGAAGAGCACACCATCCCTACCTTTTGGCGAGAAGCCATCATCGTGCCAATTCCCAAGGAAGGGAAAGATTGATCACTGCCATCAAGTTATCGACCTATTTCCCTCACAAGCTGTGTATGCAAGGTACTGGAACGCATGGTGAATCAGCGGCTGGTGTGGACCTTGAGTACAAAAATTTGTTGACGCCAATCCAAAGCGGGTTTAGAAAAAACCGGTCAACCTTGGACCACCTCATTTCGCTGACAACAGCTGTTTCTACATAGTTCGTCTTGAGACATCTTGTGGCCATATTATTCGATATAGAAAAGGCCTACGACACCACTTGGAGGCACGGCATTCTGCAAACCCTGCACTCCTGGGGATTTAGAGGGAAGCTCCCTCTATTCCTCCAAAACTTCCTCTCGAACAGATCCTTCCGTGTTCGTGTGGGTGACAGGCTTTCCCGTAGTGACACTCTTGAAAATGGTATTCCCCAAGGATCAGTCCTTAGTGTCACTCTGTTTGCCATCGCCATCAATGGAATAGCGTCAACTGTGCGTGGTCCTGTAAAGGCATCGTGGTTTGTGGATGATTTTGCCATCTTCTCTTCATCCAGCAGTATCAGTGTGATCCAGAGGCAACTCCAAATAGTGCTGAACAAGCTCCATGAATGGAGCACGACAACAGGATTTAATTTTTCTGCCACTAAATGTATCTGTTTGCATTTCTGTAGGATATATCATTTGCACAGCAATCCAGTCCTTTACCTGGGAGGAAATCTGCTTCCATTCGCGGAATCTGCCAGATTCCTGGGGCTCACTTTTGAGAAGTCACTCACGTGGCGTGCTCATATCCGTGGACTACAAACCAGATGTGTCTCCTCCCTTAATCTTCTTCGAATGCTAAATGGCACATCATGGGGTGCCGACCGCACTACCCTATTGCGGTTATATAGATCACTCATCCGCTCAGTTTTGGATTACGGTAGTGAAGTGTATGGCTCGGCAGCTCCCTCCACTCTGCGACCCATCAATAGTATACACCACCCTGGTAACCGTCTATCAACAGGTGCGTACCGCACCAGCCGAATTGAGTGCCTTCTAGCCGAGGCTGGTGAGTCTTCTTTAAAAAGAAGGCGGGATATTTTATTAGCATCTTACGGTGCTAAAGTATCAGGACTCTCTAATCATCCTTGTCGCCAAATAATTATCCATCCGGAATATGAAACATATATTCTTCGAACATCTCTGCCTCAGCCTCCAGGTATTCGATTGCGTAATCTTTTGCGGGACCTTAATGTTGACCTTCCCACCCCTTTGAAACCCCCAAGTCACCCCATTCCCCCTTGGAAACTCCTCCGACCGAATATTGACCTCTAATCTTCCCAGACAAACGACTAGACCTCTTGTTTACCAGATGGATCATCGTGCAACGACACAGTGGCATGTAGTTTCTATTGTATCAGAGTGACCAAATCATATCGGCTACATTCTCAGTGCAGTACCTTCACTGCTGAAATGTATGCAATTCTTGAAGCCCTAAAATACATCGAGTCAGCGACCTTGCGCCGAGCAGTTCTCTGTTCTGATTATCTCAGCTCACTACAAGCTATATCCCGTTCTTCCTCAGACTATCTGACGGAATCAATTCGAAACCTCATTCATCGCCTTCTGCTTCGCCACTATGATCTGATACTGAGTTGGGTCCCAGGCCATGTTGGAATCATGGGGAACGAACTGGCTGACCGGGCGGCGAAATCGGCGACGGAGAATACTCATGTTGACATTCCTTTTGTACCATCGTCCGATGTTAAAGTTTTTTTAAAACGATCCATCTTTAGAGCGTGGCAAACAGAGTGGCACAATACCACCTATAAACTAAGCACAATAAAAAATTCTGTTAATTCCTGGCGTTCCTCATCCTGACCTTCCAGGCGTGAGGAGGTTATTTTAACCCGTCTTCGTATCGGACACTGACACTTCTCTCACAGTTTCCTCAATCGAGGTGAACGTCCTCCTGCATTGTTTAAAATTTGTTGGCAGTCGACGAAGACATGGTCTGGGCAACTCTACGAGAGGTGCTCGGAGATTACGAGCCCGCGCTCTCGAAACTTTTTTGTTTCTTGAGAGAATGCGGAATATATAATTTTATCTGACATATAAGGGCAATAAAGTTTGTTTTCCTGCCCTCAGCCTTACGTTTTTGACCTTTGCTTTTATCTACTTATATCTTTTATGCGTAAATGTAGCTCTCCTTTTTAGGGCATGTGTGTGCTTTTAAATTAGCTGGTAAACCACATCAGCAACTCTCTTACTATAACTTCAACTTATTTATTTTAGAAATACTTTGACATGGGCGCCAATGACCTTAGCAGTTGAAGCGCCCTATAAACCTAATCAATCAATCAACCAACCGAAGGCATCACCTTGCTAGCTCCCTAGCGGAGATTCTTAAATATCTTAATAAATCTTCTCTCTGCAAGCATTTTACGAGAAACTAACTTCTACAGCCTTATCTGAAAGAAAATGCCAATTATTGGCTTTTAGTCCGAGATTTTAAAGCAATTATTTGGCTCTTTTCTGCCAAATACTTTTATTTGAATACGTTCCTTTTCCATTTTACTATGATTTCCATTTAAAAATTTTCATTTTTCTTATTAGCTTGGCTCTGCAATATTGTGTACTGGTTTTAAAATAATTTGAAACGGGCGCCAATGACCTTAGCACCCTTAAACTCAATCCCCATCTCTTCCTTGCCCGCCTCTCCTCTTCGTTGTCCTCTGTCTCGTCTCGAATCCTTTTCTTCCTTGCCCGCTGCCTCATCACCTCTTCTCAGCCATTCCCGCCCCTCCTCCCGCCCCTCTCCATCCTTCTGCCCTCTGTGTCGTCTCGAATCCTTTTCTTCCTTGCCCGCTGCCTCGGCACCTCTTCTCAGCCATTCCCGCCCCTCCTCCCGCCCCTCCTCATCCTTCTGCCCTCTCTCCTCTCCTCTGCCTTGCCCATTCTCTCCAATCATCTCTTCTCTGCCGTGCCCGCCCTCTCCTCTCTTCTCTGCCGTGCCCGCCCTCTCCTCTCTTCTCTGCCGTGCCCGCCCTCTCCTCTCTTCTCTGCCGTGCCCGCCCTCTCCTCTCTTCTCTGCCGTGCCCGCCCTCTCCTCTCTTCTCTGCCGTGCCCGCCCTCTCCTCTCTTCTCTGCCGTGCCCCCCCTCTCCTCTCTTCTCTGCCGTGCCCGCCCTCTCCTCTCTTCTCTGCCGTGCCCGCCCTCTCCTCTCTTCTCTGCCGTGCCCGCCCTCTCCTCTCTTCTCTGCCGTGCCCGCCCTCTCCTCTCTTCTCTGCCGTGCCCGCCCTCTCCTCTCTTCTCTGCCGTGCCCCCCCTCTCCTCTCTTCTCTGCCGTGCCCCCCCTCTCCTCTCTTCTCTGCCGTGCCCCCCCTCTCCTCTCTTCTCTGCCGTGCCCGCCCCCTCCTCTCTTCTCTGCCGTGCCCCCCCTCTCCTCTCTTCTCTGCCGTGCCCGCCCTCTCCTCTCTTCTCTGCCGTGCCCGCCCTCTCCTCTCTTCTCTGCCGTGCCCGCCCTCTCCTCTCTTCTCTGCCGTGCCCGCCCTCTCCTCTCTTCTCTGCCGTGCCCGCCCTCTCCTCTCTTCTCTGCCGTGCCAGCCCTCTCCTCTCCTCTCTTCTCTGCCTTGCCAGCCCTCTCCTCTCCTCTCTTCTCTGCCTTGCCAGCCCTCTCTTATCTGCCTTGCCCGCCCACCCTCTCGTCTGTCTCCTGTCGTCTCGTGCGTCTCCCCTCCCTTCCCCTCGTCTCGTCCGTCCCCTCGTCTCGACCTCTTTCTTCACTTTCTTTCTCTCTCTCTTCACTTTCTTCACTTTCTTTCTCTCTCTCTCTCTCTCTCTCTCTCTCTCTTCAATTTCTTTCTCTCTCTCTTCACTTTCTTTCTCTCTCTCTCTCTCTTCACTTTCTTTCTCTCTCTCTCTCTCTCTCTTCACTTTCTTTCTCTCTCTCTCTCTTCACTTTCTTTCTCTCTCTCTCTCTTCACTTTCTTTCTCTCTCTCTCTTCACTTTCTTTCTCTCTCTCTCTCTCTTCACTTTCTTTCTCTCTCTCTCTCTCTCTTCACTTTCTTTCTCTCTCTCTTCACTTTCTTTCTCTCTCTCTCTCTTTCACTTTCTTTCTCTCTCTCTCTCTCTCTCTCTCTCTCTTCACTTTCTTTCTCTCTCTCTCTCTTCACTTTCTCTTTCACTTTCTTTCTCTCTCTCTCTCTCTTCACTTTCTTTTTCTCTCTCTTCACTTTCTTTCTCTCTCTCTCTCTCTTCACTTTCTTTCTCTCTCTCTCTCTTCACTTTCTTTCTCTCTCTCTCTCTCTTCACTTTCTTTCTCTCTCTCTCTCTATCTCTCTCTTCACTCTCTCTCTATCTCTATCTTCCTCTCAACTAAATGAACCATTCTATGCTCTGAAAAATGTTTATACTTTCATTTGTATAATGAACTTGCAAGGGACAGATAAATATTTTATTTATGGTTTACTAGTTCCTTACTGTGTGTTTATGGATCTCAAATAAAACACGTAACGGTATTGTTAATAACCTTGTGGGCCTTTCTGATTCTTTATGCCCTTGAGCCGTTTAAATACTTTATGGCCCGCTGTAATACCAAGACAGCACACTTCATTTTTAAGAATTTGATTTATTAAAGCTACAATGCAAGCAAATAATAAATTACATAATGCTCAAATAAGTAAAATAACTTGTTAGAAATTATATTTTGCTTAATTGATATTAAAATTGCAATTTTGGAATGTTCCCGTGAATATACAATTGCCACCAGTCACTCATATTTCACTGTTACGTATCACATTTTTTAGAGAAATAGTATGTGCTTCTTGAGTAGCAGTACTACTCGTAGAAATATGGTGTATAAGGCACATCAGCTAACATCCTCGAAATGTTATGGTTTTTGGTGTTGTGACATATTCTAAATAACTTTTGGCAATAGAAGCAAGAAACCTAAAAGTACATTTTCATCAACGTAATTTGCACAGTTGTTCACACTTTTGTATAACTCTCAAATACACCATAAACATTTGAAAATATTTTTCGAGCTTTTACTGGAAAATACTGTCAGTAGTTTTGTTAGCTTTTGGGAGAATTTTCATTAGAACTTCACAATATTCTTTTATTTTATACGAACAAATCAGTCCAATTACGATTATGCAATAGTAATTAGATACACTCTGTTTTGTGTATCTTACGTCATATTGACAGATGACTATTACAATGCATCTTTTCACTGTTGACATAAAAAAAAAAAAAAAAAAAAAAAAAAAAGTTTCGAATTCTTGTTTAATTCAGCAATGAACTAGTAAATCATAAAGTTTTGAATGCACCATGGGTGTTACTAGATGTTTCTGCCGCTACGACCTCTGGCCTCGGGCTGGAAGTCGCCCCTGGTGTAAAATCATCTACTGAACACCCTTGATACATAAATAACTATTCAGGTGCCATGGTAAGCTAGTAAGAAATAAATCATAAGGCTTTTGCGCTACCTCTATCTTTACTCAAACAAGGGCCAGGATTACTTTCAATTTAATTGTCAGTATGGTACCATTTCATTCTGTGATACAGTACTTTTCACAGCTACTTTGCTAATTCTTGGGGGAAAAATGAGTTTGAAGTAAATTTGTGTAGCTTTACTCTATAAGATATTATTATTATAATTATTATTATAATTATTATTATTATTATTATTATTATTATTATTAATGAAATATAAAAATGAATTCAATTATGTATTGGGCAGTAGTTCTGGCCGTTATACTTAAGCTCTTTGTGGATTGAAAATATAGAGTACTTTTACAATATCCTTAATATATTAAAAAATATTTTTTGCCTTGGACTAACTTTGGTTTGTTTCTATTAAGTTGTAATGATATTGTGTTAATTGTACCCTGAACTTATGCTTGTGAATAATATAAAAAATATTTTCATTTATTTTGCTCGTTAATTTTTAATTGCATTGAATTAATAATTTAAAGATATTCAGAGGCAGATTAACCTTGCAAGCCGTGACGGCCGCTATAAATTTCTTTGTTTTAAACTGTTCAGCTAGAGAATCACATGAGTTATTGAACTAAAGGAACTGCTGATCCCAATATTAATTCTAATGGGAACATAGAATTATCCTAACAGTATCTCCCATTTACACTTTGAAGCAACATATGTGAATGTTCAGAGGTTTTGCAGTTTCTTTTTAAACTTAACAATTTTATTATTAATTATTACATAATTTAAAGAATGCTTTTTATAGAGTACCTTGGGTAGGTGGTGCATGAAAGATTGCTTTATTAACTGACAATATTTTATTGGCTTGATGAGTTTGGAGTGAATGAATGTTTGGCATGGATGCGACTTTGTATGTTTGTCCCTTTTCAGGTATGCCAAGAAATATTGATAAGATTTGCTAAATGCCAGGGCTGATTGGGAACAATGAAGTAAGTAATTGCATCTCTTGTCTGATATAGCTGATTGCAGGCTTTTGCAAGTTTGTTCAGACCTAGAACCCAGCTCCTACTGTCACCATGCTGCATTTTGAAATAAAATGTTTAATAATTAGTGTAAAAGAAGATTAACATGTTCTTTTTTAAAACAAGATGAAATTTAACGTGACCATGTAGAAATGAATTCTGAGAGATTTGTTATTTTATGCACATGAACAACACCAAGGAACTGTTTCAGTGTTCAATTGTAGTTTTTAAGCAAGGATTTTGCAGGAGGAAAGTTGTATGTGAACCAACTGGAGAAGTTTTAGGTTGCTGTGTTAACAGTGAGCACTTTTTTAAACATTTCGCAGGAAAGTAGCCATCGTTTGCACTACCCTGATGATTGTCAAGTTTGCAGTGCCTGCCCTTTGTGTGTTTTGTAGTTCTGCTTCTTTATTGTTCTTCATATGCTCTAGTTGTAGTGTGCTTTGTGAAATAATGTGTAGTGTGGTGAAGGGTCTTCATAACAGTTTTGCGGTCTCACAAATTTCTAGTATTTGGTGGTGTGAAGGACTGTTTAGCCAGTTAGAGGAAGAAGAGTTTTTAAATGTGCATGTTAAGCTTAAGATGACACATTTTATTACTTTAACATCAAAGCTTTGGTATTTTTTAATATATATTTTATTTGCACAAGCCAGAGCTTGAAGCAAACTGCTTTCATCCCCAGAAATGTCATTTAGAGACTGACAATGTCACTGGCTTGTATTATAACTAAAGAGACTGTCTGACTTTTGTGTACCTTAAACACATTGTTCAGTTCTTTTTGTTTTTCTTTCTCTTTACAGTTCATCTGTAAGCGATTCTACTCTTTCTGATGCTTCAACTGTGGTCCTCCCTGCAAGTCCTAGCCACACTATGGGTGGTCAGGAGAGAGCCAGAAAGCGTGGTCACGAGCCAGAGGGAGAACAGAGCCACAAAGCTCTGAAGCCAGATCATGAAACTCAAATGTGAAGGAAACGCACTAGTTCCCTTGATCAACTTTTTAACATGAATGTTTCCTTTTAGTTTTCAACTATTAGTTCTTTTAAGACTACGCACTTCCTATGAAACTTCAATCTCTTCTAACTTCAGTATTGATGTGAATTATTGAGATTCATAATCTTGGCATGAATAAGCGTTTATCAGGTATTTTCGATTGGATGTAATGAACATGCAAGAAATTGTTTCAGATGTGTGAAAACCATACTCAAGTGTTCTCATTCTTGTTGTTTTGTTTATTTTAAGGATCATATTATTTTAAGTTTTTGTATTATTTATAAGCTTCGGATATTTAATTTGTTTACTCGTTTAATGTATAGACTCAAGCCAGTTTCTTATTTTTTTCTGTTACTTGTAATGTGAAGTAGCTGTTAATAGTTGTTTTAGTTGTAATAGCTAAATAGAAACTTAAAGATTATGAATTGTGAAACATGAACAAAGTGGCCAATACATGAAGTTGCAGCTAGAAAGGATCTATAGAAACACTATTTCAAGCAATGTAATGTATGTATGTAATGCCTAATTGAAAGAAGAAATGTAAGACTATGTTAGATTAAGGTATTTAAGTCAAAGTCTGTTTCATAATGCGTATTTGCAAAATGAAAAATATTGATAGGAATTGGAAAAATTGATATGTTTGGAATTAGTGGGATGTAGGACATTCTTTGTACTACTGTTTACTCATTAGCAGTATAGAAATTACTATGTATTATATAAATTGAAGTACAAAAATAAAATATTGATAATTGAAAATGTTGTTTTTGAATTCAGTCGTTTTCCAAGTCAGATTACATGACCTTGGTGAGAAAGAATGGTTGAAGTTAACTTGCAAACATCAGCAAAAGAAACTAGTGGGCGTGCAAAAGGGTACAACCTTTCTTGTCCTTTTAGTTTTAACTTTCTCACACTTACTTTGTAAGAAGAAAAGATATGAAATCGTGCGCCGGAAAACTTGGAATTTTCAGCAGAAAAAGTATTATTACTGGGCCCTGCTAACGAAAAAGTAGATAAATCCGATTGTTTTTTATCAAAAATTACTCCCTCTAACACGTCTTGTAGCCAGAATCCATGTTTTGTGGGCCCTCGATATCCTAGAATTGACGGTAAAATGTCTGAAACGTCCGTCCGTCAGTCCGTGTGGTCAACGCTAGCGCCTAAATCGTTCAGCTGCTTTTCCAAAAATTGATATTCCTGAACGAACTTAAAAATGGGAGTTTCAAAGGGATTATTGGATCATTCCACATTAAATCAAGTCATTTTACTTAACCATCTCAAATTCAGATGAAATTTGACATGTAGATCATGAATGAAGAATAAGAAAACTACAAATTTTGAGTAAAATATTTCTACCCATTTGTGTTATACAGCCCTGTAAAATATTATAAAACTGGGATCCGTGAACATTTTTAAAGTGATGTAGAACCTCTCCAATTTTAGGTATTTTGTCAAAAACGTGTGACGTATGGGGTAGAAAATCATCTGTGCATGCTTTCTTGAGTTTCAGAATCCCTTCCCAACAATTTAACTATTAATAGTTGAAAGATGAAAATAATAATAGTAATAATAAAATTTAAAAAAGCGGGAGATTAACATTTCAAAAACCTGACATTTGCGTTTCCGAGTTATAGAAAACTTATTTGTTACGGTAAACGAACTGCAGATTTGATTTTCTGTATTGCTAACAAAATAGAAACTCACCCTAAGCTCTACTACCACTAAAAGCAAGCTACATTTGAAGCTACATTTACGTCCAGAAGCAAATCAAGGGGCCATCTCAGCATTCGCTCAATGGATCAGGGAAACTGGACAAAAACCCAACAATCGAGATTTAAAAAAAAAAAAAAAATTTGTTGCGTCTCCCAACCACGAACCCGCGAGTCTCGAATGCGCTTAACCTTCGTGACTTCACGGAGCGTAGTAAACGCATTCGGCTAACGCCGCCGCATACAGGCATATTAAGTCTTTTTTTAATTATACAATACAAATGTAAAAAAAATCATTATACTATATCGTTGTTTTATTAAAATAAACATTTTTCTTTTTGATCAGTATAGTCTCTAATTGTATAGAGACAGTTATGCAGCAGGATATATTTTACTTTAAATTTGTGTACCGATTGTAATTTTTTAATGTCATCTGGCAATGTCTTGTAAAGTAACGTACATGTATTGTATGTGGATTTCTTGTAGTGAACTGTTGATACTGACACTTGATAAACATGATTTATACACCGTGTTGTAAGTATAAATAGGATTACATGAAAATATGTTCCTACCGTTAAGTAAGTTAGTTTTGACAAATACGTAGATTCGTAAATAAATAGATGGTAAGATTCCAAGCTCAATGACAAGAGGCTTGCAGGGATCACGTGGATGGCATTTTTTTCATTATTCGGATAATTTCTTTTGCAATCTAAATGTCTGGGCACTAAAAGGTGAGTTTCCCCAGAATATTATGCCATATCTCAGGTGGGAATGTACATTTGCTAAATACTCGCAACGAGCTGCATGAAGGCTGACAGAATTTGGAAGAATTCTGAATTCGCAACATAAACTTAATTTAGTGTTTAATTCTGTTAAATGTACATTCCATTTGTCGTTTGACTAGAGATCTAGAAATTTTGTTACTTTAACATCAGCTAATTGCATATTGTTCATTTTCAATGGAGCATGCAATTACCGATTTAAAATGCAGTGAAACGGTTTTTCCTTCGTTTACTATTAATTCGTTATTATGAAACCGATTTGAAACTTCTGAAATAGTACTATTTACTGCTTCTTTTTTGCAAAGAACATTTGTGTCATCGGCAAACAACTGTTCTTCTATTTTTAAGAAAGGAGGGCATATCATTTACGTACTACCCATATTCTACTGCCCATACTCCATTGGCAAAGTACTACCCATATTCCATTGGCAAAGAATTGGAAACTTAAGTAAATAATGTCCTTTCGTGCCAGTACGGCATTTCTACTCTTTGAGGTCGATGTTTAAGGTACGAGGTTATCCAGTCTAGGGCAATATGAATTTCATATGAAGGTAATTTTGAGAGCAAGGTTAATAACGTCGAGCATGGTTAATAACGTCAAAAGCTTACGAAAGATCTAAAAATATCCCAATGGATTCCCATTGATCTAAGATCTAAAAATATCCCATTTTGGTCCATTGATGAAACATCTGCAAGAAAAGAAAAAATGACAGTTTCTGTAGATTTTTATTTTCTAAAACCGTGTTGTGGGTCTGAAAACGCTTGGTTTTTCCTGAGAAAAGTTTCCATTCGCGTATAGAAAAGCGTCTCTAATAGTTTTTAGAAAACCGACAAAAGAGAAATTGACCGGTAATTTTGAATTTCATTTTTGTTCTCTTTAAAATGTGGCTTAATTTTTGCTGTTTTGAAAATATCTGGAAATATTCCCGTGCACAAGGAAACATTGAAAATGTGAGTTAATGGGTGTATAATGGCAGGTGCACACGTTTTTAACCAACAATCTGGAAATTCATCTAAACTAGATGAATATTTATTTTTAATTTACTGACTATTCTGAGAATTTCGTTGGAAGAAGTTTCGGAAATAAACATCGTGCCGAAGTTTTTTTGAGAAGCGTATGATATTGAATTTTGTGGTTCTAGTCCCTTCGTGAGATCAACCGCAATTCTAGAAAAGTGTTGATTGAAGAGATTCGCAACTTTTTCTGGATTACTTTCTTCTCTTTCCTTATCCTTTAAAACAACATTCTCTACGTATCGTGATGACGTGGTCGTATTTTTAACGATATTCCACATTGCTTTAGTTTTGTTTCTAGGGTTATAAATATCCTCATTATTTTTCCCTGAACTATTACTTTCCTTAAAATTCTTTTATATTCTCGGAAGTAGACATGGAAACCGGGTGATGTTATGATGTTTTGAAATATAATAATAATAACAACAACAACAATGCCCTTCGCTGGAAGGCGGAAGCTGCAAAGATCACCTCCTAGCAGCCCCTCCACATCTGGAGTACCTACAGGAGTTAAGGTATCTTCCAGGCAAGGAGAGCCCACAACCGAAGGAGAAGGGAATGCGGCGGAATGGGTTATAGAAAGATGGGAAATAACTCAGAAGCTTTCGAAAGGAAATGAGATCATAGACCGCCTGCAAGCACAGTTCAAGGTAATTGGCAGAAATCTGCTAAAAAATAACCCGGTGATAGTAAAGGAGACTTTAGCCACAGCACAAGAAGAAGTAGACGCCTTGAAAAACCGATGGCTAAACATTGAAGAGGAGCAGAAGTGCATGTATGATAAGTTGATTCTCTTAGGGAAAGCTGACGAACAAGCGGAAAATACTAGGCGTGGCAGGGAGAGGGTCGAGAAGACTTCAAAAAAGCAAAGGGAGAGCCCCGAGACCAACTAAAACAAAACAAGAAGAGAGAAGCTCCAAGTCCTCCAGAAGACAACAGACCAGACAAGAAAGACAAGCAGGTACAAGTTGTCGAATTAGATGGTCGTAAGGAGAAACAAAGCTCTCATAAGGTCTGGCTGAAATCTCCTGAACACAGGAAGTTGGCAAGAAAGAAAGAGAGTTCATCCAGAGAAGAAAATGAAACTCCCAAAGCGAGAAATAGAAGGCCTATTAATCAAGCCATCAAATTGACAGCAAATGAAGGGCAATCATATGCTGAAATAAATGAAGGAATCGGTGGATCCGAAAGAAAACAATGCCAACATCCGTACAATCAGGAGGACACTTAAAAATGAAATCCTGATTGTCCTGGAGAAAGGTTGCGATCCAACGTCACTAAATAACGCTATTAAGAGTGCTGTAGGAGACAAGGTTAATGTTAATACATTTAACCCGAAAATGCTGGTCGAAATAAGAAACATAGACGAGACCGTTACTCTGGACGAAGTGAAAGGAACAGTCACACGCATTACGGGGGATTTCCCCACGGAGGCGTGCAGAATGTTCAAGGTGTATGGAGGCAGGCAGGTAGCAACCGTAATGCTCCCAACGCGCCAAGCAGAAGTTCTGCTTAAAGAAGAGAAAATCAAGATTGGATGGCTTGTTTGCCACGTCAGAGTGAAACATCATGTCTAGACTTCGGTCACATCTCCACTTTCTGCAAGGGACCGGATAGAAGCAGTACATGCTACAAATGTGGCAAAAAGGGACACACGGGCAAGGTCTGCACCGGATCAGCACAATGTACTGTCTGCAAAGACAAAAATTTAGGAGACAATCATATGCTGAGTAGCAACAAATGCCATTCCTTCTCAGCAGAACTAAATAAACTCAGGAAAACAAAGAATGCCTAGGTTCCTCCAAATTAATTTAGGGAAAGGTAAGACATCTCAAAAACTGCTTGTTCAAACGGCAAGGGAAAGACACGTGGATGTGTTATTGGTTAGTGAGCAGCACGATATTGACGAAATATCGTATTACCAGGACTCGACTAGACGTGCGGGTATTATATTACTTAACCCTAAACCAAGGGATCTGGACAACCTCAGAATTTATAGCTGCTACTTCTCCTCTAACGACGCAATTGAAAAATTTAGTAAACAAATAGACGAGGTGGATGCAAGTATGAACTCTGCACCAGGAGAAATTATCGTGGCCGGAGACTTTAACAGCAAGTCCCCGGAATGGGGTGAAAGCAGATCTGACCGTAGAGGTGAGATCGTCTGCGAATTCATGGCAAGAAAAGACCTGGTGGTTTTAAATACAGGGACTTCGTGCACCTTTCAGAGAGGTGCTGTATCTTCAATAATCGACCGGACAATGGGAACCTCAAAGATAGCCAGGAATGCCCAGGACTGGCAAGTTCTTGATTTAGAGACGCTTAGTCACTATATAGAATTTTTCACGTCACCCACTGGCAACAGAGCTGGAAGAGAGATACAGCCAAACGTCGGACCATAGTGGAATACCAAAAAACTAAACCAGGAAAAGGCCACAACATTCCTTGATGAAGTTAAACTGCTGAAGAATATGGGATGAGGGAAAAAGCCGTGACCGCGACCCTCGACGAGGCGGTAAAGGAAACGCGGAAAATCGTTAAAGGCACGTGTGAAGTCTCAATGCCTAGACGCAGGGACCCAAGGGGAAAAAACCATGTGTACTGGTGGACTGCGGATATTGCAGAACTCCGTAATGACTGTGTTAAAGCTCGTAGACTCGCTACAAGAACCAAAACGGACATAAGACTAAGGGAAAACTATAGAAAGTGCCGTAAACGTCTTAAGTCCGAAATCAAAAGAAGTAAAACCAAATGCTGGAAGGACTTAGTAAATGAGGAGAATGACCCCTGGGGAAAAGCCTATAAAATAGTTATGGGGAAATTTAAACCATCCAACAGTGCGGGACTGGAAGACCTCGAATGGGTGAAGATAAGTATCAGAGATCTTTTTCCTTACAGAGAACGCTGGGTAAGGAATAGACCCACTGATTACCACTTCGACGAAGTTAATTACTTCACAAAGGATGAATTGGTGCTAACAATGACAAAGACCAAGATGAAATCAGCTCCAGGGCCGGACGGGATCCCTAACGTGATCCTTAGCATAGTGGTTTCAGTATATCCCGAATGTCTCCTGGATACCTTTAAACATTGCCTTAAACTGGGGAAATTCGTTAAGGATTGGAAAGAGCAGAAGCTAATTCTCATTAGGAAAGGAAACAAGTCAATTGAGCTGACGTCATACACTGTTTAAGATGACATAAAATTCATTTTGGTGTATTCTTTTTTCTAAATGCATCTCACGACATTCATATGCACATTTCCATAGATTTGTATACATTATTGTATTTGTGAGTGGAAGTGCTTCAAATGTCTTTAAATGAACTTTTTCGAAAACTCAATAAATTCTTGCGAAAAAGAGCTTCCCATTTCCCATTTACAGTAATGCTTAATCGCAATTTTCTTAAAAACGGCATCATTTTCAACGAAAATTTCTATTTAGGGCGAGGTTTTACTCTCGTTTAATATTCATGAGGTAATATTTCGGTTCTACTATTAGGAAATCGAAATATTGAGAAAATGTAAAAAAATGTAGTTAGGGCGACCATAGATGGCCAGAGAATGAATCATTATCGTCAAGCCAGTCTACACCAAGGAAACATTTCCTACGAGAAAGTCTGTGCCATTCTGTAGCACCTCTTTGTTACTTTCTCGTATACATACATATATACGGAGTAATATACGTGGTATAGAGAAAGTTATGTAATGCTGCGGAAAATATTTTTCGAAATTTCAACGGAAATATACGTTTTGGGGTCCCCTGATATCGAAAATATTTGTTTTCTTTTTCAAAACGTCCGTGTACTAGCACCTAAATCACACGTACGATCTTTTCCAAATTGAAGAAACCCCTGTCCATATGGCTCTAATTGAAGCTTTGAGATTTTGAAAAACATTCTTTAAAATTTGGGGGTACTTTACATGACGCTCTAGGAACATTTTCAAAATTTTTCAAAAAATTGCTCCAAATTTTTTCTTTAAATGTCTTGTAAGAATAGAGTAAAATACACTTATAAACATGGCATAGGTCCGATTTTCACGGTTAAATCCGAACAATGAATTTTCGAAAATTGCCAAAATTTGATTTTTTTCCCGAGTCTTTCTACAACTACAAAATTGAAGACGGAGATTTTTCCTCTAAATGAAATTTGTTGTCAATAGATATATCTTTCATAACGGTCATGCCGTTTTTTTTTATTTTACTAGTTTTCCTGCAATAGTGCGTGCAATATTTGCAACTTAAAATAAAACAAAGAATATTTTCTCGAAAAGGCTCTAATTTTTTTCTTTAAATTATTTGTACGGTTAGTGCCAAACAAACCTTATACGATAACATAAGCGCCATATTGCTCTATTCTTTTGTTTTTTCAAAAATTACAAAAGTGTAATTTTTTTACTTGTCTCTCACGTCAGTAATACTTTCTTTAGAGGCAATTTCTTCACAGTATTATATTTATGACTACATGTGCTTTAAATAATGTCAAATAGAGTTACTTAAAAACACAACAGTTTTCGGTAAAAATGAGATCAAAACCCCGCATTTTCAGAAAGACTCAAACGTCATTTTCTCAGAAATGGCACCAAATTTTTTCTCAAACTTTTGCAAGGAATAGTTGGAATAATGGAATAGTTGTAAAGTTTAATATGTCGTAAAGTTCATTTTGGTGTACTCTTTGTTTTTTTTAAAAATGCACATTTAAATTTTTTAAATATCTTTCACACCGTTAATATGCACATTTCTATGAATTTGTGTGTGTGGAAGTGCTTCAAAAGACTTCAAATGAAGTTTCTCGAAAACAATAGATTCCTGTGAAAAAGAGCTTCAAATTTCGCATGTACATTAACGCTTATCGCCATTCTCTTAAAAATGGCTCCAAGTTTTTCAATGAAAATGACTATTTACGGCGAGATTTAGCCTTCTTTAATATTCTTAAATTAATATTTGAGTAATACTACTTCGAAATCGAAACGTTGAGAAAATTTCAATAATAATAATAATAATAATAATAATAATAATAATAATAATAATAATAATAATAATAATAATAATAATAATTTGGTTGGCGATAGATGGCAGCAGGCAAGAAGGAGGGGCAAGAGTGTACAGTATTAGTCTACAAAAAGAAAATTAGAAAACTTTACTATAAGAAAGTCTGTGCCATTCTGTAGCACCTCTGGTTTAATGATCACGTCCATAGATATACCAATAGATACCACAGCCGATGCTCACAGCTTTTGGGGGACTTCACAGTAGGTCATAAGATAATTTTGTAATTCAGATAAGCCTTATAATTATTTTTTGTTTCAGTAATTGCAGTGATATCAATCCCAGCTTTATCTCATTCCTGTTCTAATTAAGCTTCTTTATTTGCGAGAGCTCTAACATTCCATATTCTCAGCTTTAATATTTCTGATATTGGTTGTTTATTCGTTTCCTTTTTATTTGCATATTTTGGTACAGAAAACTCAGTCCGGCATGAATCTTTGAGAAATTTAGCAAGGCGATGTCCCCTGGCCGCGTTGCAAGCGCTGCGCAGAGTAAGGATAGAAATGGGGCTGCCATCTTAAAGCTTCTATCCCAGCTTCTCTGCGTATAAACCCCTGCAGAGCGGGCTGTTACTTCCGCTCCTCGAGGCACTGTGATATTCACCTGGTTTCACATTGCCTCTTGGATCGTTGTAATCTTCACACATATCCTGTGACTGGGTAGGGATACTATCCCTGAAGAGTGAAGGACAAGAAACAGATAAATTGTAGAGAAGAGGAACACGAATTAAAAGTCGAGCACAGATTACATAAAGAAATGAATGACACCCTAGCCCTCGAAATCTAATGGCGTCGGGGTCGAAGAAATAACAAGGGAGCAAGAGAGACCAAATAGAAAAGATTACAGAAATGCAGCATAAGTAAGTGGAAGTAGTGCTGTAATAGTTTTGTGAACCTTTACATTACCCAGGGATCACCACAAGGAGGCGGTCTACTAGTTGACCCTCCAACTATCACAATAGGAAATTCAGCAGTTCTTTGGCTCCCATCCAACAAGTCCGTAAAATACCTAGGAACAATCCTAGACACTCGTCTCACGTGGAAACCGCACATTACCCATCGGTTGAATAAAACGTATGCTGCACTCTTCAAACTATATCCTCTTATAAACCGTAAATCACCGCTCCAAACTGATATAATCCTGCATGTCTGTCCTGTTTAGGACGGTGCTGCACAAACAAACCTAAAAGGAATCCAAGTTTTTTCAAAATAAAATCCTCCTAACGTCGGTAAACGCTTTATGGTATGTATCCAATAAACAGCAGAGAATTGAACATCGATACCATTACTCAGCACATTTCAACATTATCACAAAAATTCTTCTCCAACCTAAACCTAGTTCCCGGTGCCAGACTCTACCACCTGGTAATGGTCCAGTAATGGTCCAACCAGAATCAAATCACGCTTTCCCAAAGATCAATTCAGACCTCCGTAACCACCATAAACACGTAATCCTAATTTCACTCCCCCCCCTTTCCCACTCCCATCACACTACTGCCCTTAGAATAAAATCCATATAAATGAGGTTCCCAGAGGGGATACCCTCTCACATATAAAATTGGGTTAAGATAGTTAAATTTGCAAGTACCTCGGTGCTTCTGAGTTGATATTGTGTTATTTGTTTAGTGTTTGTATCCAGTTTCAGACCTGTAAAGTTTATCCTCCGCTCGGTGCAATAAATTTAAAAAAATATAATGAAGCTATTGAATTATTCATTATGGCAATTCATTAAAGTATATGAATGCTCAATCGTTTATCCAATGTTGTACTTGAGCAACTGATTGATCTATTACATAGGAGACGATTGAACAATTGGCGTACACTATTGTGACCCACAGAAGAAGATCGATTTCAACTACATGTCCTTGATCTTGTCTGTTCTGCATTATTGAATTTTGACTCATTATATATGGTGAATAAAATGTATTTTTATATCAGCATATCTTTCTTGGCAAGATAGGATGGCAAAGGTATAATAAATTGTGTTATTTCTTGAAACTCATATATTTTCGGAACCTAAATTTTAAATACAGATCTTTACGGAAGCATAAACAAGTATTATGAAAAACGGCAAAATGTTGTTTAACACATAAGTATATCATGCATAGTAAATCCAGGAGATTATTATAAAATATAAATGGATATAAACTCTAGTGAATTTTAAAGATAATTGGTTACTAAATGAAAATTAATTTTTAGTAAAATGGAATTCATTACCATACCATCTCCAAATAATAGTAATGTGATATATAAACAATATGTAAATGTACATAACGCACTTCTAATACAAGTATGTACAAAATATGAAACTACACAAATAATAATTGGAATGGAATCTTTCAATCAACTGGGATGCAATTTTCTCTCTCATTCATGTATTGTATTTTTTCTTTCATACATATAGACTTGGTTTGCACAATTCTTGCAGTTGATTGCCTAGAACCATTCATAACTCAATGAAGATTCAAAATTAAAGCAATAATGTATAAGAAATGATATTCCCTACATTAAACGTCAGAACTAAAAGCATTTCAATCAAGTCCAGAAACAAAAAGTTAAGAAAAGCATGATAGAGGCTAGACTGTAAAATAAGACGAATTTCAAGGCGAGGCCCGCGGGCAGGGTTGATCGAGTATGTCCCCGGCTGCCTGGCGATGCCAGACACCGGAGACGCAGAGCCTAGTTATTGCAAGACATTTCGTAGATGTCTCGATTGATGCCCAAAAGTTGAGAGATGAAATCAGAGTCTGCCAGTATAATGGCGAGGTTGGCAAGGACGATCTGAAGATGCCCTTGTGGCATTCCTAACTGTTGACTGCAGGTGTGAATGATGCTCTGAACCTCTTCCGTTGCTTCAGGCTTCAGTAATTCTTCAAACGTCACTTTTTTCCTTCTTGTTGAATTCCCGTTTTGATGGAAAATTGTGACAGCCGGTTGATTTGAACATTCAACTTTTAAGTAAAAGCCAGCTATCAAATGTCCTTTTGTGTCACGGGCTAAGAGGCTCCTGAAGTTGTAAACAAGATTTCTGCGCTCCGTGACTTCTATAGGACTAAGGAAAGGCCTTGCAACATATATAAGCGCCAAGGAATTCTCTTCCAAGTTATTTCGAGTTTCACGATTACACCAAACAACGTATTTTCCATCACCGGTCAGCGTATAGTTGTATTCTTTCCGGCAATGAGGTTCATCTGACTGCACAAACCAACCTGCAATGGATACAATTTTGTTTAAAATTTAATTTAAAAAAATTCTGCATTTTAATTACATAAATGAATTCATTATGAACACTAGTTATATATTTTTTGTTCAATAATAATAATTCTTAGAATTTCGAAATGAAATTTCATATGATGAGCATGTATTTCCATTACTAAAAGTAATTTTCTTTCTAAAGATGTTTCTTACCTGTGTGAGGATAGAGACCATCAGCCATGACAGTAATAACCCGTGCTACATGATACCCTGGATCGAGAAGCATTACACCAGATCTGCCAGCAATATTGAGATGCATGGCCACCATGACATGTTCTTTCTCAGTCGTTCTGGGATTTGGTTCACAATTTACATATTCTTCCAGTTCTTCAATGGACTGAAACATTTTTAGGCTATCAGTTAGCTACATGACCATGATATAATTTGTAATTTCACACAATACTCTCATGAGATAATAGAAAATAATTTGATTGAATAATTCTTTTCAACATAATTTAATGAAATTATCTATAAAATATAGTACAAAATGAATCGACTTATTTCAGACTTGAAAGAGACCGGTGAAGGAAATTTTCTTAGACTTGAAAGTCTAAGAAATAACTTACCTCTTCAGAGGATACAAGATAAAGACAAGATGTGATGCCTGGGAAGCGAGGCTCAAGGTTGGCGAGCCTGCACAAAAGTTCTAATGCGAGTCCAACGCAAGTATAATGCTCAGGGGTGATTGGAGGAACGTAGCTGCGGTAAAAGATGGCCAAGTTGGGCTGGCCACTGGCACGAAACTCTTGATAGAATCTGTAAGAAAATGCAGCGATTACTAAAAACATAATATTAATTTAATGTAATAATATGCAAGCATGAATCAAGAGTGTTTAATAATATAGTACAATTTCTATTTTGAGGGACAAATTTTACATGTTAAAATATCTTTTCATATATTTCAAAAATAAGTTTGTTCCCGAATAGCACTGCATATATACCAAATTCAGCTCTTGAATTATATTTAAGCAAAAAGAGATTACAAAAATAATTAACACTTCCAGCAATTTTAATGTAATTTCCTTTTTAATTTTTTCTTTAAATAACTTGTCATTGCCAAACGAGACAGAGGGCAACACACTGATCATTATGTGTTCAGGAACATGAGGTGTCTGCAATGCCTGCAATGCCTTAAGAAGTTGTTTGCTGTGGTTGTAGGACTGAAGACAAGAAAAGAAAAGCTGTATAGAGAGTAGATCGGGAGATTTGTTAATAAATTTTGAGGGAAATTGGACGTAGGACCCGATGCCTGCTGGGGCAACACGCTGGACGTACGTGTGTGGCACATTGCATATCGCCCGGCCGGCGCTTTCGTTTACAAGAATAGTTCTTTGAATGGGAGTTATTACTTGTACACTGTAGGTTTGGCGACGCCAATAGGAATAAAGGGATCTGTTCACATCAGTTCCTTACAAGGCGTGTCTATATCTAAGCCGAGAAGCACACAGCAGTTACGAAAGGCAGGTGGACATTGACGGAGAGTGAGGGGCATCGCCTCCCCTGCCACAGAAGTGTCAATTTATCCTTGCCAGGGACACAACGAATCCATATTAGGTTTAGGTGCGGTGTTTATGATTGTCTCACTATGGAGTGTTCAAATGAAGAAATACAAATGAGAGAAATTGGACAAGAAAATATTCTGGAGAGTATTATTAGGAATCATTTTATTATTTACGCGAAGATGATTATTGTTTCACCTTCGATCTTCACTCGAACCCTCCGATTAAGTTTTGAATGTCTCCCTCAGGAGAAAAATTCCATTTGGCATTCCAGCATGTGTGGTTGACGATGCACTGTGTAAACACGAAGAAACAATTCAGCAATATTTAAAATTTAAACTGATGTAGTTTCTTATTCTGGCGACGGCGATCTTCCAAAGCCATCAAGTAATATCTGATACTCAACTGTGCGAAAGATATAGAATTTCTGAAACTTATACCGTTCGTATTGTGGGTCGCCCAGCAACAGACTCGTCCATATCATTTGCAGCTTCAATTTTTCACCGGGAATTTCTCGGTATGACACCCTTCGCCAACTTTTGCTCTGGCAAGTTATTTGAGATTAGGTTTCAGTAGACACGCATGAGATCGGGTACAATGTCCGCGGGAAGGGATCCTTCTTGGAGTCAAGACTAGAACCCGATGTAGTACGAGAGTCAGACTTCTCATGCTCTCTCTCACTCGCTCCCACTAATCCCTTTCTTTATTCCTTCCCTCTCCCTCCTCTCTTTCTGATTCTTACCCGCTCTAATCCCTCTCTCCCTCCCTCTCGCTTGTTCTAGTCCCTCCCTCTCGCTCACTCGAATCCCTCCCTCTCGCTCGCTTGCTCGCTCGCTCTAATCCTCCCTCCATCTCACTCGCTTGCTCTAATCCCTCCCACCTCGCCCGCTTGCTCTAATCCCACCCTCTCGTTCTCACTGTGTGTCGTGCGCTGGCAGACGCACCTGAGGAGGTTGCCCACGCTGTTGTAGTGGTGCGCGCGCAGCAGCTGCTGCTCCGCCAGCTCGGCCGCCGACGCCAGCTCCTCGTACGCCTCGACGGAGGCCGCGCGCAGCGGAGGCGGGTGCGGGTGCGGGCCGGCGGGCGCGCCCCACCGCGGCAGAGGCAGGGGGTGGCCCGCGGGCCAGCCCCCGGCCCCGAGCTTCTTCAGTCTAGCCCATGGCGCGGGTGCGGGTGCGAGTCAACTCGGCCACTCAGCGCCCCAGCGACCCACGGCGGGCGCAGCGCCGCGCCCCGCCCCCGCCCCCGACCGCCCGCAGCTCCCCGCCGAGGGGCTCTCGGCGCGCTCGACCTCGCTGCGGCCGCTGCGCTCCGGATCTGCAACACACACACACACACACACACGCTGCGTCAGAGCAGGAGAAACGGCTATACAGAGTAGAAAGAGTAGATACAAAGGGTACAAAAAATAGAGGTAATGGTGCAAAAAGTAAAGGTAAAGGTTGCAAGGAGTAGAGGTGAAGGTTGCAAGGAGTAGAGGTGAAGGTTGCAAGGAGTAGAGGTGGATGTTGCCAGGAGTAGAGGTTGCAAAGGGTAGATATGAAGGTTGTAAAGAATACAGGGGAAGGGTGCTAATAGAGGTTAAGGTTGCGAAGAGTAGAGGCGAAAAATGAAGCATTTTTAATTGGCATTGGGTCAGACAAATATCACATTAACAATACAGATTTAATTAAGTGTGGCCATGAAACGTCCTATCTAACCTCAGAAATAATAATTCCAAGAAATTTGTACGAATTTCCAAGAAAACAATCGGCGACACGTTCGTCATGATTAAGAAAAAGCTGTGGTCTATATTAAATAATTTTATTCGACACCGACTCATGTTCTGGACCTAAAAGATAGTTGTAATACTTTTAAGGGATTTTTTTTAGGAAAGCAAATTTTTTGTGAATATGAAAATATGAATCAAAAACAATAATTTAGAAAGTGTTTATCACTAGCATCTCCGGCTGGTAGAGAGAAACAACTCCCACATTTCTGAAGTACGTCCAGTAGTTTATTTCCAATTTAATTTATTTCCATTAAGATAAAAGAAGTATTAACTAAATTAAAACTACCTAACGGAATGCTAGTATAGTTTGGGGCAGACGTATTGCCAAACGATTGTACTGCCTATATCCTCACCTTGTTCAGGCTTATGGGGAAATTTCCATGCATGATAAATTTTGAAGTACAAAAACATTTGCATGAAGATCACTGAAATTTCCTTCAAGTATTTTATAAAATGATTAATTAGTTGGGAAATATTTAACGGGTCACTTTTAAACGTCCATATATAAATATGCATTGTTAGGTAAGAAGACGAAATCACAGTTTGCCAAATATTCATTTCCATTTGCACTCCTAGCAGAACAATTAAAAGTTATTCATTGATCTGGCATGTAAATTCTATAATGACAAAGAACATTTCCTGGTTTCTGGTTCTCGAGATCTGCTCCTTGACGTGCAGATATTATTAAACAGGTACTTTTAGGAACTTCTTATGTACTCCACGATCAGCAATCTCGAAACATGTTTTGCTTCTTTAAAATAATATTGTCAACATTTGATCTGTTCTTGCAGGACACTACAATTCCAAAATTTTGAAAAACCACTTCTTAACACGTATGTTGGGGTACATGTGTAAAAGAACAAAACAGAATCAATCTGTCGAGTGTAGAAAGTCATGTAAATGGAATGGAGTGTATCACTACGCCAAGTTAGATACTGATGTTTTTAGTGTCCACTTGTTTAAAAGTTTCCATGGATATTGACACAGATTTTTGTCTTTTGTCTTTGGTTCCTCATTGGTCAATGAAATCTATTTCGTGAAGCTCTGAGGGAAGAAGTTTCCGCGAGAAAGATTGTAAGGAGAACTTTCAAGAAAAATAATTAGAGTTCCGAAATACTAAGGTTTGATCTCCTGTAGGGTAAAATAAAATCCTCAGATTGGAATTGGTCCGCATAGGGTCCATTTCAAGATGAGCTGGGGATGAAAAAGTGTATTAGAAGTATAGAATCTTTCACCTTTGTGACGAGAATTGCAGAGGAAATACGTCACCAGTTTTAGCGAGACTTCTCCCTAGGTACGAATTGACTCATGACTGAATGTCATCTTATCCCATATCGCAGGAAAAAGAACTGAATCGATGGAACAGGAAAATTTAAGGCAGAAGTTTAAAGAAATCAACATTTCTCATTTGAGTAATATCTGTTCAAATTGATATGACTCAAATTGCAGAATAAATATCCTTCAGAAAATGATTTCCTCCTCTTCCCTTCACAGTATTTAAATATTATCGAAAGTCACGTTCAGTTCTGTTTATTTTGCACTTAAATACACTCATTCCTTTTGATACTGATGAAAAGGGGATAATTGTGTGTATTTAATTTCCATTTCGTTTCTAACTTGAAACACTTACTCAGATGGAAATAGCTTCATTTAAAGAGATAATATCCAGGGATGTGACGGTGTTCCTCCCCCGCCGGAAATAAGGAATAAATATTGCTTGTGGTCCTTGGCCCTTTTGTTAAAGTTATTGCTCCAACCATCCTATGATATTGATCGGAGAAACCTCAGAAAAATACCTACCAGAGCATCCCGCCGCTAGATTTCACCTCTACGAAGTAGCCGAATTTGACCCATGTGGCTAGTGTCGAAAATCCTACCTCCAGAGACTCCAGCCCCTAGACTTCTCACCTAACGATGCTGAAGTTGCTAAGCCATCGCGGCCGCTAGGAGACCCCGAGTACTGTCGTTCCGAAGGGTAGCTTAACCGCACGTGCTTCAGGAAACGATGGGGAAGACCGAGGCCGCAACGGGACCAATCGCTCCCCAGAACAGTCGCTACTTCGGGCGCGTGATTGGCCAGCAAGCGACCTACGTGCCTTGTAGCACGCGCCCGTCCGCTCCCTACCACCCTCGCGGCCCTGGTGACGTCACATATCGACGCGTGACGTGTCCGCCTCCGCCCCCGCCCCCGCCCCCGCGGGGAGCGTCCGCAGACGGTCTTTTGAGGGAAAGGCTAAGCGTCACCAACAGCGGGACCTGATTTCGGAATTGGATGGAAGGCTGTTCGGTTTCTATAAGAATGACCTATCTGGCTTCTCGTGCTTTCACTCTCGGAACGTTTTTCATGATTCAGTTTTATACTACATTAAACTTAATAATTACTGCGATTAGATCATGTTTCTCAATTCTCTGTGAGCGGGGTATTCAGAACAATTAATTCTGAAAGCAATGTTTGTTACTTAGTGATCAATGCATGGAAGTATCTTATTACTGCTTCATATAAATAAACATAGTTTCATAAACATATGCAAAGAAATGTGTAACAATTCTACAAATCTCGATTACTCAAAAGTAATTAACAGCACTGGATGAAACATCATTTAGTGGTGTTGTACGTGCTGCAATGAGATCTCCGACTGCATTGCGCCGCACGTTTTATGCAATGCTGTAACAATCCACTCGGCAATGTGCCACACTTTTCCTTATTCTGTCTCGAGTACTAAAAAGTTAAGCACTCACGTTTCAACACAAATTTTATGAATTATCTCGAGTTCTACAAAGTTATCAGAAGATTTCTCTTAAATGTCATCACAGCATATGGTGTAGAATGGACCCTTTAGAAATCTAAATGTCCGCATCTCCCCAGGTTCTCACGAACATTCAATCGGAGCGAATATTGAAATCTTTAGAAAACGACTGATGTAAGAGCGAACAGAAGGTATTTTCGTCCGATGCCAAGTGAATTATGCTACAAATTGCATAGAAGCGCCGCTACATAGACTATGACAAGTTATCAAAATAGGTATCAGAATTTGGGAAAAATATTAACCAAGGTATGTTTTTGACCCGACATTTTTCCTTAATAACATTGTAGTTCTTCATATGCTGCTCTAAGGCAGTAATTACCAACCTTTTACTTGCATTGACCCCTTTTAAAAGGATCGTTTGCGTTATTGATCCTCCTTGCATTTTTATGTACAATATACAGCATATAATCACAATACAAAGAATTTCATATAAATGACTTACAGTCAACAATTCCACATTACAATAGTTTCGTAAATATCTCAATTTCCAACGCCCGCTTCTAAGTCTAACTTTCATTGTGCTGCAATGGTTGCAAAATGCAGATTTGAGCTGCTTTTTAAGAACTGGCTTTTACATTTCTGCAGAGTGTATTGCTGATAATATTTTATTGAGGTATAGAGTACATTCTGTAGTGGCAGCAGAAATCTTGTGGTAATCCATGATAAAATATCGGGGATTTAATAGATACCAACCACAATAGTAGGCTATATAAATTAACTTTGCCGAAAATTCAGCCATACACATGTGACGGAAAATTTTTCCCATCATCAGTGGCTCTACAATATTAAAATTAAATTCACAAATTAACATATGAATAGCTATATCATACAAGGAAGTACACAATCTATTTGAACATTAAATTATTTATTTAATTAGAGTACCTATCCAAGGAAATAAGAGGATGGGAAAGTATCCCATTCTCCTCCCATCCCAAAACTATTCCCATCCTTTTATTTCCTCCCTCACCTTCCCTCAGTCTGCCTTCGTACATCGTTCTTAGCACAAAATGGCGCCATGCTCGGACAGTTCACCATGGTTAATTAATGTTTTTAATCCATGTTACTATTCATATGTTAATTTGTGAGCTTAATTTTAATATTGTAAAATTACTGATGATGGGAAAAAGTTTCCGAAACACGTGTATGGCTGCATTTTCTGCAAAGTAAATTTATATAGCTTACAATTGTGGTTGCTATCTATTATATCCCGGATATTTTAGTATAAAGTTGATAATTATAATTCTTAGAGTTTTCCAAACAAACTTACGAAGAACGATGAATACGAAATAATAGCTAATTCGTAATTTTAAAATTAGATTTTCTGTACCTTTACATCAGAAACAACTAATTTACAACTTCACGATAATTATTTGATTATGATAAATATTTTTTAATTCATAGGATATATATCTTTATTATAATGATTATCCGCTTCTCTATATTCGGGTATTGAGCCCCCATCTATATTATAATCTTCGACACTATTAAAAAATTTCATTGACCAATTTCAAAGACCCTCTGAATCTAATTCCCTGATAAGAACTGCCGTCAAGGGCCAGTGACTATCCCTAGGAACTTCGGCAAATAATTCCCGACAAATCAGAAGTAACAACCAATAGTACGTGCGTTCTAAGAAAGCTTGTAATAAAAGTGAACGTGTGAGTTTGCTAATAAAACTTAAAAGCGTTGTCTCAAATAAACGTACTTTATAGCAGACGTGTTTTGTTCTTCATAATTGAACGTTAACCGATTGGAAGTGTGTAGAAGGGCCAGCTGCCGTGTGAGGAATTCACGTCTAAACACTAAGCTTATATTGCCGAGAAGAGTGACAAGTCGTGGGCGGCTGTTCTGCCAACGCGCCTGGGGGCACCGGGAGTGCCAGGGGCTGCGGCAGAGGGGAGTGTCGTCCATTCAGTCGGTCTGTAATGAGCCACACGAAACTGACGCAACACGTCCGCACATTGCATAGCGACTTTCTATCAAATGGAATCCTCCAGAATTTGCGAAGGGGCGAAAGCTTTGCAAGTTGCCTGACACGCCCCTTCGATTTTTCGGCAATTTTAAATTTTCAGAATAACTTTTGTTCCACTTTATTACTACTGATACACCCACACGAAATTTGGAAGTTTCTATTGCGCTCAGATTACCAAAGAATGCACCCTCAGACGAAAACTGGGATTGTTTTAGGCATTCTTGTCTTCAAGAAGAACTGGAATTCCCTTGACGAAGAACAAAAACGGTATATTTCGTATTAGATGTTATCCGCACTGGAATCTAAAGTGTAGAAAACGCAGCTCTGAAAAAGTGTAATAAAAAGGACGAAACGTAGGTAGTTGTAAGAAAAATATATTGTACCCAAGAGCACCGTCAAAAGGTAATTGCTCAATTTAAATTTCCTTTGCTAGTTTAGCCGTCATTGGTGGCGCAGAGGTTGGAGTTACGATTAAACAATATTTATTTCAGGAAATCCGGGTCCTCGTTTGTGGACCGTCCGCTGCGCTCGTGCCTTTTGGCCCACTTGCGGATCCTTTTCCTTTTTTAAGCTCTGGATATTTCGGGTTCTGCGCCTCGCGGGCCCCAGTGGCTGAGATATCGGGGACTCAGGTGAGGGGCAACAGGGAGGGAGGGTGGGGGTAATTCCGCGCTATAATTGGCACCGCTCGGCCGCCCTGTGGCCGGCAGGCGAAATGCCGCTCCCGGCGTGGACTACGAACGCACTTCCTGGCCGCAGTCCGAATTGTTCACGAAAACGGATATACCCGAAAAGACGCTAAGGGCCGGATTCATAGTAGACACTTGAAACAAGTATTCCGTGAGTGGCTGATTATTCAATAAATCCCTTGTTTTTATTCGAGAGACCATTAATTCGTATGAGGGGTGTCGACCCCTCCTTTCAGTGTTTCTCATTCAGCCTCCTCTCTACCAGTTTACGGTACAGGTACGTCCGGACGGAATCATTAACGGTTGTTTGCTCAATTGTGATAATATACTTCCAATTTGTACGGTAGTTTGTTCTTATGCGACGTTCACGTGTAGTATGGGAAATGAGGACTTCAATTTGCCTGAATATTTTCTTTTTAATACGCAAAACATCATACGTAGAAAACGTACATCAGATTTATGGATATTCTATTGCAAGTGTACGATTACGAACGATCCCGAAAGCGCTCCAATCAAACGGGAAGCTCTTCAACATTTCGTGTGCGCTCTTTTTGCCCACTCAGCCACGAAACAACTGGTGGAAATGACACGTTGCCATGTTTCCGTTCAGTTGAGAGCGCTCTCATTCCGCGTTCTTGAGGAACACGTATCCATTGCTTCTATAAGTAACCACATATATTAAGCAATTACTAATAGCTTCAGGATTATTTTATTCCTTAAATGTTGGCAATGAATTTGGCCCTAAGAACCCCCCCTCCATCGAACATCTCTAATGTCTCTTTAGCGCAATTTTTTGTTTTATTCGTTTGTCCCCTGGGAATATTGTCGGTCGGAGGTAATTTCTCAATACTTCACACTGCGACTTTTGTCCAGCTCTTTCGCAAACTAAGCATGCTGCTCATGTCGTCACAGGAGCTGCCGATCGACTGCCGGACAGGCGTGAATGCAGTTTCTTCCTCCGGCGACCGGAAGATTGCAGTGGCAGTCCGGCATGTTATCGGGTTTCCGGGCGGAATCATTAACGGTTGTTTGCTCAATTGTGATAATATACTTCCAATTTGTACGGTTTCCGGGGGGAGGATAAATGCATAATGTGAAAGCGGTCTAACCTACAAGTACTTGTAGAATTTAGAATTGAACTATTTAATGTCTATAACTATTATTAGGCAAATGTAAACACATTCTAAGCAATGTTCTAAAATCGTTCATCGTACCAGTAATTCCTTCGTTTGCTACAAAGGGTACTTGCGGCTGTACTTAGTTGCTAGTATTACAGAGAAGTCTTGCAAATTTCATTGCTCAAATTAAATTCGTATATTTCCGATGGCGAGTGGCTTCGGTTGATTGGTTATTTAGTGTTTGTGGGTGCATATACTTCTATGGCCTTTAGTATCTTAAGATAGTGTATGTTGCATTCAGGGTGGAAATGTTCCTCTCCCTCTGGAAAGTGAATCCCGAAGGCTACCTTAACGTCTTCCAGCCAGAGGGACACCGTCCCAACCGCCTCGGGACAAGAACTAAGCTCCCAACTAGCCTTCCGAAGTCTGTGTTAGTGTGTGTGTGTGTGTGTGTGTGTGTGTGTGTGCGCGCGCGTGTGTGTGTGAATGAGTAAGTGATGAAGATATCACAAGGAAGAGAAAGGAAAGATCGCTCGCGGTCTGTCGCCGGATCGTTAGCGTTTTGCTCCGTTATTCGCCTGGTGTTGCTCGGTAAACTATAGCTCAGAGCAACCGGGCGCTAGAATTCGTCGTGGTTGAACGCCACCTAGCTACATAGCCAGTTTCGAAAATTCACCATCGCCGAAACTCGAACCCTAGGACCTCCAGGAGAGCGGTGCTGCAGAGGCGGATACAGTGTTACCGCTGAGCCATCACAGCTGGTCCATTCTCGTTGAAATACGGTGTGGATTTCTTGGAGGGCGATTTCGCTTTGAGCCAGAGGGGTCACCCTTGTCCTTGTATCTTCGCAATCGCTCTGGGGCCGCTTTACACCTCCGTTGAGGAGCCTCTCGACCGCTTTCGATCGCTGCGCCACACGAAGCGCCGACGCGCGCCACGGCACAACTCCTTCTGGAGGAGCGTGGACGGCTCCAGAAAATATTCATGAGGGAGCCATTTTATCAAATTAAATAAATATTTTTTTAAATTATTAACAATTGCGAACCTAAATTTGATTATTCCGTGTATTCGCGACCGTCAACTGCTATGGCTTTTAGTTCTGTAAGTGGTAATGTACGTTTTCATCACGGGAGTTGGCTGTTCCCCCTTGGATGGCGTGATCCGGCGCCGACCCACACGTCACCTAGCGGGGCTTTCTCCGACCAAGTACCGCCCACCAGCGAGTTACCACCCAGCCTCCCGATTGGTCTCCCGATGTATATGGTAGTGTAGTGCAAGTAAGTGTAAGCGAGCGTAAGTATGGAGTGAGGATAGAATAGGAAAGAGGAAGGGAAGATCGCGTGCGGTCCGGGGCCCGTTTGTTAGGGTACTCATCCGGCATTCACCTGGTATTGATCGAAGAAATCATGGGAAATCACGGATCAGCGCAGTCAGACGCTAGAACTCTCTCGAAACAGCGGCTGAATTAGACCTATCTAGTTAGTGTCTAAAATCCTGCCACCTTTGGGACTCGAACGTCAGGAGCTCCGGGTCGGAAAACACCACATCAATTGATGTCCTGAGACACCTAAGCTGGTACATCAATTTGATCCGAATACTCTTTATACTATATAATTAATAATTAATGAAATGTATAATTATTAAATACATTTAGAGTATAAAAACCAATCCAGAAAATAATTTCATTTTAAGCGTTTTTATAAAAATCTTTTACAATGCTTATTTTATCTTGTATATTTTAAGAGAGCCCATGGCACTCTTTAAAGGCTCACTTGCAGAGGAGGCAAATGTGGCGGATTTGTAGTGGCGAACTTCTGCGGAGGCCAATCAGACAATTGCCAGCATTGAAGGGGGGGATCTACTCCGCTTCACTAATTCTACATTTCTCTCTATTTGTAACAAATTGTTTTTGCGGGACGCCCTCGCTCTAAACCGAAGAGGGAGAAAGTTCACGCAGTTTTGGAACTCTCCCAGAAGACCTCTTAGCCTCATTGTTACATACAGGGAAGCCTCCCGGTCTTTCTACTCACTTTCTTCTCACTATCTTCTCTTTAAAGACTCCGGGAATCTCTTTTCCAACGAGTTATTTTTACATGTTAGAAAACTACGATCATATGTAAAGACCTTTCAACAAACATTTTGGGCAGTATTATATTATTTATCAGGTGATTCATAAAATGTATTAAGTATTTTAAGGCAGTAATAGCTAAATGCTATTTCCATCAATCATTCTAATATATTGTTGGTTTAATTCCTATTATTATAAATAGAACATTAGGAAGTTATGTACCTAAGTCAAGCTATTTTTTTAGCCTCCGTATGCAAGGGATTTAACTATTTTCACTAGGGAAATGGAGAATGGAGAAAAAAGTTTTGAAGTGAATGTAACAAAAATAAAGGGAATTGAAGTTTCATGGGTGAAAGTTCTTTTTCATTTAGACCAGTCTCCTATTATGAATGCGAAGAATATTTTTAGCGAAAGTTAAATGTTAAAAGAACCGTCAATGGTGTTTCTTAAAATTTAATCCAAGTCTACCTACATGTCGGTGAGATAAAAATTTCACTCCTAGTTGAATTTCTATATTTTTTTTTAAATTCCGGGTTTAATTATATCATGAACGTCAGTAATATTTTGAAACCTGAACAGAAAATGCAATAAAATTGCCTCAATCTATAATCAAATTTTGTGGTATTAGAAAGTGTCTAAAGAAGAATATGAACACAAATATTTAATTTCTTTATTTCTGTTTACTAGAGAGACAATATCACAGGGGCATATTATTAGCGACTTTATGTTGCCACCATAACAGTCAAAAGTAAGATAAATATCAATGGTTTTATTATTATTATTATTATTATTATTATTATTATTATTATTATTATTATTATTATTATTATTATTATTATTATTATTATTATTATTATTATTATTATTATTATATTGTATTCAGCATGAACTTCTCACGGGATGTAGCACAACTCCTGATTTTATCCTTCAACGTAATATCATCCCACCACTTGACGTAGGAAACGATAGGCGATGTTTATATTCTGGTATTATGTGTATTAAAAGTTTGAAAAATAAATACACGTTATAGGGCGACTATAAAAGGCAGAAATATACGTGTCCGTCGAGAAGCTAATTTTTCGTTGTTTTAAAATAATACAAACTAGAATTGTAACTGTACTTATTACCGAATGCCATAAATATATTGTGCCGAATGTGACTACACTCTACTATACCAGTTAATATTTAATGTAATCTGTTTAATGAAAAATGCACAGTGAATCGTGTCCAGCGTGGTTCCGATATCAAAGTCTCCTATCGTTTTCCACGGCCCATTATGAATCATGCACCGCCAGCTCGATAGCTGGCTATCTGCGGCGAGCTGCAAGGGGTAGAGGCTAGGGTGGGGTTGGAAATGGGGGAGGTGGGTGGATATAGGGGAGGAGGTGGGGGAATATTGCTGCAGGCGGAAACCTCTCAAGGCCCACGGACGTCACGCCTGCCACGTCAGCCTCGACGTAAACAACATTAGCATTCTCGTGTTGCAAAGTTGACTGCCGAACGCTGGTCATCACCAGGAAGTCGTTAGTCATAAAGTACAAATATCGAGTTCCGCCGTGGATATTTACAATATGCTTCTTCGTTTGAGCATCTCGTACGGGGCACCAAATTCCGAAACGCACAGTTTCTCTAGCTGCTTTTAACAGGGCCAAACAACTTATCTAGGGGACGAACAATGTCCTCCGTGACCCAGATCTCGTGCGAAAACTGCCATTCGCACGACCACACGTGCGCACCCCTCACGCATACCAGCACTCCGCCGGGCAGGCGAGGCCCACGGCTGCACTCGGTCCCGTTCGGCCACGCGCCCGCCCGCGCCCTCTCGCGGCTGTCAAATGGCGCGCATCTCTCTCTCTCTCTCTCTCTCTCTCTCTCTCTCTCTCTCAGGAGAGAGAGAGAGATAGGGAAGATATAGGGAGATATATAAAAGAAGAGAGAGAGAGAGAGAGAGAGGGAGGGAGGGAGGGAGGGAGAGGGAGGGAAAGACAGGGAGGGCTGTGAGGCAGTCCCGGGTCCGATTCGCAGTCGGGGCAAAAGCAAAGTTCTAGCATTCCATTACATCGTCTCGGCTTCTATATCTGTGTAATGAAAGAAAAGCTCAGGCAGGACAAGAATGCTTGTTACTGCGAAGGGAATGCGTCATGCTCGCCACATGTCTCTCTTGCCCCGGACGTGAATAATAAATAAAAACAGGCCCCAGTCCTGGTAACACCACTAGCTAGCAAAAGTCGGATGAATCCTATCCTAATGCTAAATACGTACGTACACAATACATACTCCGATTAAAATGTAGAGCGAATTGACTTCTGATCAGCTGGGACGTGGGTATCCAAGTCAGAGCTTCAGGGTCAAAATTTGTGTTGCAACGAAGCTCTCGATTGGATAATTGAGATCGAGCTGATGGCTATTAATTCGCCTCATATTGAACTCAGAGTGTCAGTGACCCAGCGCCCGCCCGCCGACGAAGTGGGATGAGCGAGCCAGCCCAGGGCGACGCGACGGGCAGAGTCCTGCTGGAGCAAACTACTACGCACGCGCTTAGAGCCTTGCACACGCTTGTATTGGGAGCCCCCAGAAGTTTTTAACCCTGTTAAGTCTCAAATTATTTTCTATTGTTTTAAATTTATCTTTATTTATTTCATTTTGTTTTATTTAAAGTTGTGTAAATATTAAAAACTATCTTTAAATTAATTTTTAAATGGCAGAAGCAATATTTATTTACATATTAATTTTGATGCTGTTTACTATTTTAATAATATTAGAGGCTTCATTGTTTGATCTTACTCAGCGTATTTTAATATGTTTATCAGTCCCTGCAGCGAAGAGCAAGAATTCTCTGGCTCTTAGAGGGGGAAGGAAGGATGCGATTCAAATGTTAGTGCTGCCGAGGAATTTTAGATTAATCCGTAACAATTTCTTTATTGATTTATTCGAGTTAACAAGATTCAAAATCAACGCATCTATTCATTAATTCAATATCATCCTCTGATAATCTTGGGAAACTATTCAATAATAACAACAACAACAACATCACATTTACGCTGACAGAAAGAATACAGAATTATGTTCCCCTACATCCCCTATTATCAATGTCCTGCTGCTGATTGCACCAAAGATTATCAATAGGCTGCAATAAGCTTTGCTATTCACTCGTCAAAGTGCGGAAGGTCCAGTAAATCGTGATGCGAGTGTGAGATAACATTAAATCGCTTCTAAGTCTTGCGGGATCTAAAATCGTAGTCTTGGAAGGGAGCTAAAGCTTTGCTCTTATTGGCGGAACCATCATACATCTGCCCCAAGCTTTTAGACACGTAGATTTAGTCTGTTAATCCGTCGTTTACGTCGTTATTAGAATAAAACTACTGAATGTACTTGAAAATATTGGAGGGGAATATGTTCCCCGCTAGCGACGCCCGCGGCGAAGAGCCTCGACACGAAAAACAGCTGAGCGCGACGCCGCGTCAGGGTGGTCACTGCTCGGGCCGAGGGGAGACGCACTAGCGCTCGGCGCGTGCGCACTGCGCCAATCAGCTGAGCGGATCGTTTCTTTTGTCTGCTTCCGTGGCTGCGACGCAACGCAACGCAACGCAACGCGCACGCAAACCCACACGCTCGCTCAAACGCGCGCTTCACGATTGCAGCTAACGCACGACCTCGCGAACTTCACGGACGCGCTGTAATCTGTCTCCACTCGGCACAACGGTTGCGCAACCCGCCCCGCCAGCCTGCGTGGCAGCTCGCGTCCGCATTGCGCAAAGCGCGTGCCCCGCGTCACACGCTCTCTCGCACGCTCGCACACGCTCCCTCGCCACGCTCCGCCGCAGCCGCGCGTCGGTACTTACCCATACAACGAAAACACCAACTAAAGAAGAAACCGCGTTCCCCTCGCGCGCTCCCGAATTCCGAGCCTCGCAGGCCTCGTGTGCTGGCAAGCACTGAGGCGGCCTCCGCGCCGCCGCGTATATATAGCCAGCGGTGACGCCGTAGCCGCGCGCCGCCGCCGCCGCTGCCCCCGCCTCCGCCGCCGCCGCCGCCGCCGCCGCCCCGCACCGCCGCGCGCGCTGGCTGGCCGGCTGGCTGGCCGCCCGCCCGCCTGCCGCCGCCCTCGCCTCCGCCGCCCGCGAGCGCGTCCGCCGCCGCCGCCACTTCCGAAGGACCCGCGTTCGCAGCCCTTCGCCGCCGCCCCACAGCCGGCGCCGCCGCCTAGCAGCAGGGACGACCTTCCAGGGTCGCCCTACGCCTCCCCCCGCGCCCCGCCCCTACCCCGCCTAACTCACCTCGCCCTTTTCCCCGCCGCCGCCGCCGCCCGCGCAGGGCGGCCTTCGTGACGTCACAATCAATAGTCGCCGCCCAGCCTCCCCCGCCCCCGGCCCCGCGCCCCGCCACGTGACCGGTGACGTCGGCGCCGCGGCGGCGGCGGTGGCGACGGCGCGCGTGTGCACTCCCCGCCCCGGCCCCCGCCCCACCCGTTCCCGCTCCGCCCGGCCCCGCCGCCGCCGCCCGCGCGAGCGAGGACAATGAGGACGGCGCGTGGCGCCGCCGGCGCTTCCGCCCCCTGCGGTGCCGCTCGAATTACAGGACGGTTCCGCGAACGGGACGGACCCCCGCCCTCGCCCCGCCTTGCCCCGCCCGTCCCGAGCGGCCGTACGTTGCCGGAGTCGGGGAAACTAGCGGCGGCGCGGGCGGTTTTGCGAACGCGGTTGACCCCGGACGGCAGTGGGTCCCGGTTGGCTTTTGAAACGCACGACGAATGTTGTGGAATTCCGCACGCGTTTCGTCATTAGATGGTGATTTAGATCCTCAGTTCATATCCTTACAGTTTTCGCATCAAAAAGTAAATAAATAAATTCCAATAGTGTCTAACGGAGAACTAAAGAAGTAATAATTCAGAGTTAATTTGTTATTCCAAAAACTACATCTTCAGCATGTTCTATAATTGAAAACTCTTGAATGATCTCATGACGAGTTGAAATAAATTTAAAAATTATAGATGGTCATTATGTTGTTATTATTATTATTATTATTATTATTAATAATAATAATAATAATAATAATAATAATAATAATAATAATAATAATAATAATAATAATAATAATAATAATGTAGTCGAGTTCGCGGGCACACTGTGATTCAAGACCTTGAGAATAGCAGAACCTACAAACATCCAAGCATTAAAATTGTGACATGTACAAGACATACTGAAGGAGAGAATTGCAAGGAATATTCCAGAAGAGTAAGATTCGACTTGCAGTTCCCTCTGAAGTCGACGGATACAATTTCCCCAATTGGTCGATAGACAGTGCCTGTGTCCGAGTATAGCTGTGGAATGGTGGACTGGAGTAAGCAAAGAATTCGAACCATTGACTGAAAAATCATAAAACGTCTTACAATGTTTCATGTCGCTAACCTGTAGACTTTGTGTCATTCACAGAAGGGGAGGACTTACTTGAAATTAAGCTTCCTAGCACAAAGAAAAAGTATGAATGTGAAATTGTGTAGTTAGTCATCCAGAAGTCTCACTAAGAGACTGGTCACAAAGATGATCGAAATGACATAGAAATAGAAGCATCGTGCGCGTGAGTGCAGAAAGAAATATTGCGAAGAAAACTATGCAAGACACGCAAAATAATGTAGATATGAACTGCTGATGCTATTTGATAAGAAAATGAGACTCTCAAAACGCTAAAGAAAGCTTGGAGAGTCAAACAGTTTCATGAACAATGCCTAAAGGAATGGACAAGATAATTTAACAAGTGGCTGAAAATAGGTTAATAGGTAATAGTTGAAATAACTGTCCAACATCAGGCACTGAGATTCCAACATTAAGATAAAGCTGTTCTCAAACTTCCCCAGTATGATAAAAAACGTATTTGTCAGTTAATTTGCCAGTATTGTTATCAAACAATTCTTCTATTGATATCAAACAATTTGTCAGTATTGTTATCGTCTCAACTTGTCCAATTCTAACAATGTTCCAAAAGTCCGAATTCATGAAAAGGCACATGATCTGTCATTGCATCCGCTGTAGATAACGACCTTAAAGACTCAAAAGCGTTCTCCATATGGTACAAAAACTTATTAAAACCTGTGAGATCGTTGAACTGTGTAAACTATTTACAACGAAAAAATCCATACCGTCCGTACGATAGCAACAAACAAATAGGTTATTGTTATTTGGGATTGGAAGATAAAGTGTCTTTTTATAGATGTTAGTGTGTATGTGTGTGTGCTGTGTCTATTTGTAGATGTTACTGTGCTGTGCAATGTTACGCAATGCATCCAAGGAAATCGAGGTCAACCGGATGTGAGGATAAGAACAAAAGTCGTGCAGATAGTCATCGGTGCTCTGGAATTTGTTACGTAAAACTTATTTAAGAAGTTGTCCAAATTCTCAATTTTTTCAATGTGTCTGAGAAGAGGAAGATATCGCATCGGAAGTGCAAGTATTACAGAGGCATCCACAGCCAAGGGATCTCCTCTTTAGGAAGCTGGTTGCAAATTTGAGTATATTTTATATTTAACCGACAGCTAACAACTTTAGTCATGAATTTAAGGGATAATAATAATAATAATAATAATAATAATAATAATAATAATAATAATAATAATAATAATAGAATAATAATAGAATTAATAAGACTGACAAGGACGGCAAGTGCAAACTGCAAACAAGAAGAAGGAACAATCGTTTTTTCAGTGTCTGTAGCAACATTTGGAATAACCAGGGGATGGGACATCACTAGGGGACGGGGCTAATTAATGAGGAGAGCACAAGCTGGACAGGTGGTCGAAAACTCTAATACTCCCCCCAACAAACAGACACCTCTGAAATTTCAAAATCCAGTCGAAACTTCTGTTGAATCACAACATGTAAGGTCTTGTGTATCGACAGGTCGTGATCATTTCATCAGATTTCCGACTAGGCAAGACAAACATTCAGAAAGAGCAAAATTTCTGTCTACCTGGAGGGTTGGAAAAACTCTGGAAATGGAGGCCTTCATTGGCAATGATGGGGAGCTAAGAATATATATGACGTAGAATCATGACGAAACACCCAACTGATGCAAATCTAGCATACCAACTTCAAAACATCTCCCGGCTGTACACATCTTGCATATGTGTACAAGATTCCTAGGTGTTTGGTAGATACAAAACCTGAGAGAAACAACCACCTTAAGGGTTGAGGAAGGTAGAAAGTAAAACTAGTAATTATTATAAATTTAATATTATAATTTGACACCAGATATCACGTATATTAGAATCACCATCAGTATCATCATTGTCTACATTTTTCACACTTGATGCGTCATTGAAGTGGTGTCAAGTGAACCTTTTGTCCTGGTTCCCTTTGTTCCATGACAGATATTTTTGTGTTACTGGATTATGTATCTTTGGAGTTAATTGCTTCGTAATCATTTGTTTACAACAGAAATTGTATATACTTGAATGTTATTTGGATTTGTATGTTATTGACTTGATAATTTGGATAGACTTGTATGGATTGTGTGTAATTGGATAGAATTGTATGTTATTGACTTACTACATATAGAATTGTCTGGATGTTCTTCTATCTACAGGTAATGTTAAATTTGCATATTCTATAAAACAAGCAGAAATTTCCGAACGCACCATTGCCACTTTTTTTCCGCAGCGTAACTTTATAATCACATTGTACACTTCATACAACTTCCGCAAGTGGGCGTGATGTTTCACCATTTTATTATTATTATTATTATTATTATTATTATTATTATTATTATTATTATTATTACGTCATTAATTGTTTCCTCAGCTGGCCTGTTTCTTCCGTGATAAAAGGTTGTCGAGTTTATCAAAACAGAGTTAGAACTTTCTCGATAAATATGGCAAATATCAATGATGAGTATGATGAGTATTCTCTATCTTCGAAATTAATTTCTTAATATCAATGCTTTTCATTGCTCTCGTTCCCTTCGCACGACAGTTGTGCATTCTGGGAAATCAGCGCGATTTCACGAACAATATTTCAGCGCTGTACAGTGGGCCCGATCATTACCAATAGGCGTTAAGCTTGCCATATTGCTTACTTTACCTACTGGACGATTTTACAATATCCGGAAGCAATTATGTACTTTTAGATGCAAACGAAGTCTTTTTTGCAAAATAGTAGTAATGGTATTTGACTAACTCTCTGAAACAAAAATAATCTTAATGTATTATATTTTATACGTAATCCCATTGATTACTCGTGCGAACACATTCTACACTTTGTAAATCGCGGTATTAAAAGTGAAAATAGCTCACACTGTAATCCAACTCCATTATATCAGGCCCTGAACTATGTGTTAGATCACACATCCCAATTTATTTTACGCACGTAAACATTTTAATACCGCCATGTGTTTATTTACAACAGTAACGACTCGTGCGATTAAATCACCCACAGTACCAAATAGTCAAATTTAATGTTATATGATATTAGATATTCTGCACGTCATTGAATACGCACGCCACGGAATATGGGTTTCCAGAAAGGTTTCATTTTGTAGAAACGTAAGGAACATAGATATCTCAAGCTTTAAACCGCCTGAGTTAGCTCAGAGCCAGCATTGCCTTTGCAGCTACTCTGACCGGGGCGAACTTGGGCTGAGTCCCGACCCTGGCGGATTTTATAGAACGATTTTCCTAAGGATGAGCCAAAGTGACAGTTCGAGAAAACAAGTGAACATCACATGTATTTCAGAGAAGTATCCCTCCGCCGCGACAGCTATTCAGCTACGCCCCTTGTGTGCCTTGCTATGCCCACAGTGCTAATGACTCCTGTGAAAACATCCCTATGAAGTCTAAGAGTTTCGCTGAGGTATATGCACGTACGTGAGTCCTGGAAATATTTAAATTTAATTACATACGTGGAAAATCTCTTAACATGCTCTCACAATCAGTAAAAGAAAATTGCCACGAATGTAAATAGAAAGAAAAATGATTTTAAGCCGGAAACACGTGCATCGATACGCATCTCGCATTCAAGTCTCGGGTTTAAAATAAACATAATATTTATCACACAAAAAGTAAATTCAATGTAATATATAAAGAAAAAAGAATTTTTACAGAAGAGCACATTACAATGCACTTCCTTATATTAATTATTTCTCGCGGCGCACTATATTTTTGTCGGACAAGGACACCACAAAAGGAAGTGTCGCAGCCATTTACAAGTTAGCCAACTGCAAACGAACGAATGCGGGAAGGGAGTCTAAAGGGCTCAAGGGCACAACGACCACCGAACCTTCAGTTATGTTGCCAGCAATAGCTGTCACCTTAGGAAAATCGCTCTATAGCTACTGGTTACAGAGCTGGATCGAATTTATCTGCTGTGTGGATGAAAATTCTAGCGGCCGGCTGCTCTGATCGGTAGTTATCCGTGGTGTGTCCGATCAATACTTCACGAATTCGGGAGCAGTACCCTAACAAACGGGCCACCGACCGCGCGCGATCGTTCCTTCTTCTTCGTTCTCTCCTCTCCCCTTACACGTCTTACACATACATATACTACACTATCCCACATGACAGGAGGCCAGTTGAAACTTTAGAGCTTGTTCCGTCTGGGACGGTACCCAGCTGGGGGAAATACCTGGAGGTGGAATGTCGAAGCCGAATTCTCCATCCACCGGATAGGAATAAAGCCACCTCCAGGTATAAAACATTCACCACACTAATGGACTAATGATCATAGCAGTTGACGTGCCCGAACACATCAATCGAGTTTTAACGGTCTAATGCAAGTTTCCGAGTTATATGTGATTGGGCTCGCGGAACGAATATTAGTAAGTTTTTCTTTATTTCCGCTCTTTCAGCACGGGACATACTATGCAATGTCTCAGAAGACTCGCAACTTGACAACTATTTTCTAAATATTATTTCTCTGTCATTGGCGGGTGAATCAAACGATCAGATCGAAGGAGTCAGTCGCCACTCGATCATATCGGGGGAGCCATTCATACCCGTTCGTTTCTAAAAATGGGAACGGAAACACAAAAGGACAGGTAATGTTATTGTAATCGCACGCGGTATGTAGCTCGTTACTTAAGGTACTGCTCCGGCTTCTCCCTAGAATGGTTCGTAGAAAATCCATCAAATAAGTCTCTAAAATTTTCATCCAGAAAGTGGTCGTCTTCATCTTAGCTATTTAGCTGGGGTCGATTATTTACCTACAGCCGCGACTCGAACCTAGGACCTCCAAGCTGTGAAGCTTCGTACCCGACTCGCAACTGCATACCGCATGACGTAATCGCAAAAAGTAAATTGTGTTTACACTGTATTTACACGATTAACACGTTGCGAATAAATTGAAAGAAAAAAGTTAATGTCTCTGACATGTGGAAATATTTTCTAATTCACCTGTCGGGAAGCTTCACTGAATTGAGAGCCATTGGAAATGCCACCTAGCAACGATCACTCTGGGGATTTTTTCGAACATCTGCCTCATTAATTAAATGCTCTCGTTGCTTTTGTGAGCAGCACGAAAAGCGACAGAGTGAAACCAGCTAATGAATTCCAGGAATTATCTGGCGGTCTTCGTTTCAAATGGAAAGGAGTAGCGAGTGTCGTTCAAAAGAACATCCTGTCCGCTTTAGTTAGCCATATTTTACCTTGCAAATTAACACTATCTCCCCAAACATTGTACAGATTTAAAAAGAAAGATTTGTTCAAATATACGAAGGAAATTTTGCTTTTTTACTTCCCCTTTGTAACGACTCATACCACTCGTCTATGTGATGAACGGGCTACTTCAAACTCCTCTTTCCCATCTTGAGTATTACAATAACTTCATTAAAAAATAGAAATGCTGCACCTATCGGTATCAAATGCAATTAAAAAAGTTAAATCAAGGTACATTTCTATAAATTTGATCAATAATTTGTTAGGTTAATATTATTGAAACAATCGATACAAACTCATTTAAATATATAGTTAAATAAAAATTTATATTTGTAACGTACGATAATTTCTAATTTAAATTAGAATGAAGTTATTATATAATGTAAGAAAATGTAAGAACATTCATTTTTATTAACCCCCACCTCATTCTTTTCGTCACAGTTCCGGGAATAATAAATGTGAACATATATTTTTAATGACCCCCAAATCGTTTATTCTATGATTTTTTTCATTTTTCGCAGTGTTCCTCACAATAATGAGAGGAGTCGCCATAGAAACTGGAAGGTCTATCCAAATACAGCAAGGAAATAAATATTTAGTTAAGCATTCATATTCTGGCATAATTTTTAAGTTGAATTCCGTACAAAGATAAGCAAGTCGGGTCTCATTCGGGAGAATCACTTAAAAACTAAAAGCTTTCTAATATAATTTCATTTTAAAAGTTTCAGGTTTCATAATTATCAATCAAAGGTGTGTATTGGAAGTATGTAAGGAAAAAAGAATCTTACTTTTTCATAAAGGATATATTTGGAATCAAGCATTTCAATTTTTATTACGTAATTTTCAGAAGAATTCGAGAAAATTTTAGTTTCTGAGTAATTCATGAAAAGGTAGAAACTCTTTTTCTTTTTTACTTTTATGCTTTTAAAATGAAGTAGATGCATTGAAAGTGGAAATAAGCAGTCGGGCATTTCCCGGGCGACCAAGAAATAGAAACAGTTCGTACCAAATTTTCTCTAAACAAATTTTCTTTCTTCTTTCTGAGCACTTTTGATTGAGTTTATCTGACATTTTCTGCAAGGATCTCAATACATGGCAACGTATTGTAATATAGGACGCGAAATATATGTTGCTTATTTTAATTCTAAATACGGATTTTGAAGACCACACTTTACCGACGGTAAAAATGAGATTCCTTATGCTATGTACTTTTTCAGAGGGTTCCTAATAACGTACAATGTAACATTCTAACGTACGTGCGTACATACTTAGGTACACTCGTATACGTAGAATGTTACGTAGAATATACATACGTACGTACGTATATTCTACGTAACATTCTAACGTATGGTGTCAGCTTTGCTGTCTCTTCGCTGTAGTTCAGCGAATTGGCATTTCTTTTAAAAAAAATCTGCGGTGCAAAACGTTCTCGTCCCTCTTTTACAATACTTTTAAAGTTTCCCCTCATTTTCCTCATCCCGTGCTACACCACTTAGCAGAAGGAATTTCTGTCACTTCTAAAGTACATGTTGAATGGTCACTAGTACCTTTAATTCGTACCAGGCAACTAGCGGTTCGCGTGACAGGCGTTGTCTTCCGCCGGTCGCCTCGAATCCGACCCCGGTCAACCCACGTGTAATTTATGGTGGGCAACGCGAGCTCTCCACTTCTTCCCGACGCTCTCCCCTTCCCTAGCCCTCTCATTCCATCAATCTCCTCACTCACCCACTTGTCGTATACTCATTAGATCCACACTCATGGCCGCTCAATGACCTCAACAGCTTAAGGGCCCCTAAACCCCAATAAATAGTCAGTATCGAGGCAGCTATCGAGTAAGTTCTCTGGCGGAATTCGAAAGGCGTTGAGGTAGCGCGCGGCCCTTGTGAGTCGTTTCCCCAAACCAACTCACTTCCTTTGGCGGCGTACCTTCATTGTGAGTCACATACTCAAAGTGCTCTCGAGGAAATTTCGTTTCCGCTCATAACACTGCACTAGTGGCCTACACTAGTACAAATGTTGCTGAACAAAACCACACAAAATGGTTTTCCACAAAATAGCGCGCACACTGCTCAGAAAACCGAATAAAACACTCTCGCATAACACTACAATAAATTAAATATTTTAACAAAAAGTCTTCAAGAATACTGCAATAATGTAATATTGTACATGTATAGTACGTTTTAACATTAACAATATTTACATATACAGTACCAAGTTTATAAAAAAATGATGTTCCTAACGCATCAGGTAAACAGTAAATATTTAATGGCAGGCGACCTCTTCCTTCAAGTCTTGCTGTCGTATGAATGTGGCATCAGCAGTGTGCTAAGCAGTGACGTACCGAGTATGAGAAATCAGTCAGTAGGGCAGTTTGAAAATAGGTGGAATAACACAAATATTCGCTATTAGCTGAATGTGACATCGCAGACGCTGTAAACTTTATTTTTTTTTGTCATGTGATGAAAATTTCTAAATGTCATGCATAAATTTGTTCAAATAACTTCTTATAGTCTCTGGCATTGAACATACCAATGAATCGCAGAAGCTGATAATGTTATATTCCCATTCAAAAATATTCAACATACAATGACCTTGCATGTTACCTCCACACGGGATATGAAGTGCTAATATTGCAATTTCAAAGTTGTAATCGCAGAAAAAAATAATTGCTGGTATGGATGATGTGAAAAGTTACATTTTAGTACAACTAAGTACGCTGTTTTTGCAAGTAAGCACAAAAATGCACATACACGATTACCATTAAGCTGTTCTTCAGCGTTATTCTCTAATCCTAATACAAGATCATTCTCGATTAGTTCCAAAAATTGTGTCACAAAATGATCCTTCCGCCGTATCTTTGATGTCTTCAAAGTGATTCTTCCGCCGTATTTGCACGCTTAAGAACGTAAATGTGTAAAGTCGAATACGCATGTGCTTCCATTATCTAACATTACTTGCAGTTTTAGTTTCGCCATATTCACTTAGCGTTCTTCAAATTTAATAAATTCCAAGGCAATACTGTATGTAGGTGTTTGCATGTGTTGTGTGTAAATTATCGTTTCCGCTACTTACTTCATGTTGCATTTTGTCAGCGTCGACTTCATTTCTGGGAGAGGTATTGTTTTACCAGATATAATAAAGTTTTAATATTTTTTCATGTAATGTTTAACATTGTTTATAGCATGTTTTTAAGAACAGAGAGATGGAGTATATCGACAAAGCATTATATACTTTTCGGATAATTTATTTTCTTGTGTATCTTAAGAAAAAATATCGGAGTCAAATGTAATTCTAGAGCTGAGCAAATGGGTGTAACTACCCCATCAAATTGCAACAATAATTTCAGATAACGGAAAACCCGTGGGATACGGAAAGATGTTTCCATTTTAGCAACGTGATTTATCAGGAGTTAGGAAATTCCGTTAATGTTAAGATAAAGCCTACCAAGTGTTTTCAACATCAAAGACCGGTTATTCAACTACATTGCGCAAACATTCCTGAAGGCACGTACTTGTGGATGACATCACTCCTGTTTTCATCGCCTTCTTTCTTTGTGAATAGATCTACGTCTTCTGAACTCTGTGACGTGGCGTCGATGAGAAGTTCCGGAAGCTGAGAGTGGTCTAGATTTCAAAAACATTTTATTTAGAATTCAATTCGTGGCTATGTTTTGTTTTACATAACACAAATAGTCTATAGTTAGAGCAGTCACCTTTTGAAACGCTGAGACCGCAGACGCAGTCAAGAGGAGGGTAGGGCATCTCCCTCCCATGAATCCTTGGACATTTATCCTATTTTGTACAAAATATACTATAAACTATACTTAGCACACTTTTTTAATAAACTCTTCTAAAATTCATTCCACGGCAACGTTTCTCTTTCCATATCATACGCCACTTACAGTGTAGGGCGGTCATTCACTTCCTGCTTTCTTTCTTACTCTCTCTTTCTTTTTTTTATTTTCTTTGTTTCTTTCCTTTTTCTTCCTTCTTTCTTTCTTCGTTTCTTTCTTTATTTTATTTTCTTTCATCATTTCTTCAGTTTCTTATTTATGTACTTGTTGTACCTAAGTTAACCGTGCTATGGAAATCTGACTCCCAACTTTGCCGCTGGGAATATATAAATCCTGAGAGATGTTATTCGATGAATTGCTGCTTTAATAGCCAGCCAATACTTTGATGTCTCCAAAGCGAGAATAGACAATTGAACTTTGGTGACTACAGATCTTTTCAACGCCGCAAGTATGACTAGATCGCCGTGGAATTCCGAGTAATGAAAATCCTGCGAATGCAACTAGAATCGAATCCGCGAACTTGCGGAGTGAAAGGCCTGTGAACAAAGAACAACTACGCTGACAACGGCTCTACGCCTTCTAGAAGTCACTGGCGTTGTGTAATTCTCTTGAAACCCTTGACGAACACGGCCAATCCTATTATTTATTGTTTTCTATTTTGCAATTAATTTAATGATGTTGCACAAAACTTTTAACGGCTGAGAAACATCTCTCAATTGTAAGGAAGTTAAAAACGCTTACACGAGCACAATTGCTACTGAACAGTAGTTCTTTTAACATTTTGTCAACTAGTGCCAGTTATTCCAACTACACTGTGTTTGCAAAGAATTATGATCTCAATAGTAACATGTGTTGTAATTAAGACGTAATCACCTAAGTATCTGAGGTCAATGGTGGCTGATGCCCCGCAAAGGTGGAAGTTCGAACTCTATCGAATGACGGAGATGTAATTAAAAGGAAATGCGTTATTTAAAGTTTTGTAATACTGGTTGTTCATAATAATGCTATAAGCTTCGTTTACAAACTTTTTTTTGAGTTTCCAGAAGCTTCATGTTGCTTCGATCTTTCGATTACGAGGTTTAAACTGTTTAATCGTAACGAAAATAAGATATTCATTACGCAATTCATTATGCTTTAAAGCCAGTCTTAACTCACGTTTCTTCACTTTCAAATAATACACCCGAAGAGGAAAACATCTGCCTTCGAATCACACCACCATGCATTTACTATAAAAAGCAACCGGGAGTGGTAGCTTAACTGATGTCACTGCAGCGCCTCTGACAGGGAGGTCCTTGCTTCGAGTCCTGGCGGCGGCAGGATTTTCGACACTAGCTTTTCAGCTAGGTCGAATTCAATTGAAGTCTGGAGGAGAATTCTAGCGGCTGGCTGCTCTGATCGGTAGTTTTCCGTGGTTTCTCCGAACAACTCCAGGCGAATGCCGGAGCAGTACCCTACCAAACGGGCCACGGACCGCGCGCGATCTGTCCTTCCTCTTCCCTGTCCTATCCTCTCCCTTTACACACACACACACACACACTAACACGATCTACACTACCACATATTCCGGGAGACCAGTCGGCAGCTTAGAGCTTGTCCCGGCTGGGGTGGTGCCCCGCTGGTGGGAGAGTCCTGGTTAGGGGGAAACCCCGCTAGCTGACGGTAGGTCGGCGCCGGATCTCGCCATCCAGCGAGGGAACCCGGCGGCCTCGCCGCCATCTACCGGAGGGGAAACATGTGCTACACTTACGGGAACTATTGACCTAAGCTGTTGACGCGCCCGGAATCACTAAACAACCAACCAACCTATAGAAATCACCCTTGAATTATTGATTAAACAATGTTTTTTATATTTTACATTTTGAATGAAATTTTGAACACTTAGAATACGCCTTCCATGTGTCTTATTTCCAGTTTTTCTTTAACAGGGCGTGAGCCGAAAGTAGTTTTATTAAATTGTATACTGAAATCATTATCTCATACCTGGGAAATAAATATTGAGCAGTCTTAATCATCACTGAATTAAGGATAAAAATCGCATAAAAATTCTTGTACAAAATCGGAAGATATTCTTACTTCGTCGAGGAAGAAGATTGGTCCGTCCCAATTCACAACCAGTTGAAGTGAATAGGATCGACAGCGACAACCGTAATAACATCAGTGAAAAAACTAATCAAAAAACAATTGTGGTTCGAATTCTCATATACACTCGTATGCGTAAATCACTTGGAGGAAAGACATTGCGAGAACTACTCGCGATCACACCTGCAGATCCAACAGATATATTAATCCATGACGGTCAACCTTTCCACAAAAAGACTTTACTCTTTGCGCAGTTTTAATCAATAAACATTATATCATACAAAATAATTTCACCATACAACCTAAATGATGCACTCAATGAAGTCAAACATTGACTGAACGTGTATTTCTTACACGTGTAGTTTACAGTAATATTTATATGAAGACAGAAAGCTGTTATTGCCTTCCGACCGCTGAGGCCCCGAGGACATAAGCTTCTGGCGCTTTCTGTGAGTCGTTGCGGTACTAAAACGCACGGGAAATTACCGAGTGCTCACAATGTTGACGCACAGGACGCCGTGACCAATCGGTTGGCTCGTGCCTCACAACGTTAAATGTTCATAAGTTACGACAAACATCGGTATGCTGCCCGGCATGTAACTAGACGCAAAAGAGAGCATTTGACGTGCGCTCTTTGATTTCAAAATGTTTTTACACATTGCTATTGCAGCAATGTCTCGATTATTGAACGACATTAAATTGAAAATGTGTATAAGTATTTTAGAATTATCTGGGGGTTGAGCAACGTGCAATGTAAGTACTAGCCGCCTCTGTCTGGTGCATCTGTAATGGCAAGACCGCAATTGAAGCTTCAAAGACTTTCCAGAAATTCCAGAGGAAGAGGTTCCAGTTTCTGGATCCGACGGCGGCGCGTTTTCGTCCGCAGCTGGTTCGGACGCCGCCCTGGATGCGAACTGTAGGGGCCGACTGCTTTGACGCGGCTGTGGTTTACTCAATTCCAGGCAGATACCGGAGTAGAACTTTAAATACATATGACCCTTTTCTCTTCATCTGAAAAGGCTTTGTTGGCGGAGACGCATACGGGATGAGAGGCATACATACCAAAAGGTGAACAGACTGACAGTCAAGCAGGCAGACAGAGTCTGTCAGGCAGATATTCAGAAACAGGCAACCACAAGGAAAGAAATAGAGGCAGACAAAGAAACAGGCAGAGATGCAGTCACACTAAAACAGTCATTCAGTCAGAGGGGCATCTGATAGAGAGGCAGACAAGCGGAGAGGAAAGCAGGCAGAGAGGCAGACAGAGAAATAGATACAGAAGCAGACAGGCAGAGCAGTCGGGCTAACAAAGAGGAAGTCACTTTGACAGGCTGACAGGGACTAACAGAGACCGCCAGATTGAGAGAGACAGTCAGACTGATAGACGTTAGAGAAGCAATCAGCCATCCAGTTGAGAGGCAGAAGCAGGGAGATGAGCGGAGAAGTGAGTGGTGACGTTCTCTCAAGCAGCGACGCGTCGCAGAATGAGCTCCTCCGTCAGCTGTGGGCGCGCGTGGCCTTCGCCGCTGCACGCGCACGTGCGCTCACGGGCCGCTCCCCCCCCCCCCGCTGGACTCCCGCGCCTCCGAGGACACTGCACCGCTCCGCGCCTCCGTACTGCACCACGAAGCAGTTCGCAAGCAGCCCCGAACTGACCCCTAGAGAAACATAATGAACAAGTCTCGCAATTCTAATTTTTAGGAACAGACTGTAAAACTATTGATGCTGAAACAGCACGCACTTTCTCGCTCCTATTTTCACACAAACTTACGCGAAAAGTACTCAAATTTTCGAAAAAATGTATACGACCTTATTTCAAAATATATTTTTAAGGAACACATTTCTTTAAGGGAGAAATCTCTAACTTCATAATTGTAGTTGTAGGAAGACGCCGAAAAAAATTTGAAATTTTACAATTTTCGAAAAACCAGAGTTTTCAACGAAAATGAGACCTACATCATTTTTTCACGTCCTCCCAACTATCCAACAACAAAATTTAATAAAAATCGATGGGGCCATTTTTTGGAAAATTTTGACTATGTACCAGGGGTTTTGTGTAAAGTACCCCCCAAAGTTAAAATATTGGTTTCAAACTCAAGGAGCCGCGACATCAGCTCAATCGATTGCAAAATATAAATTTTGCAGAAAATTGGCTGAATAGGCATGTCAAACGCCGCCCGCACGAGCTACTTGCCAGCGTCGAGAGCCTGGCGCACCTACGGGCACGGGCAACTTCCCCTGAAGATTTTGTCAAAAAGGCTCAATTTCTTTCTTTGATTTTTTTCTCAAATACCACAAATACGGAACGGTACGGTGCGGTACGAATGTATAGGTCCCATTTCCGGTGAACTCTCCGTATTTTCCCAAACTGGAAAAATATAGCATTGCAAAACTACACTACTGATAAAAGATTTTTTGTTTAATGAAATATGTTATTCAAAATTAGATCTTCAAATATGGCCCTGTTCAATTTTTACTGTATATTTACTTGGAGGGCTGATTTCATACTTAAGTTAGCTCTGTTTTTTCTATCACGTACCATTTTTCCCAACGTACTACGATATTTTCAACTATTCGAAATTTGCCTTATAAAGCCATTAATCTTATCTGATATAAAAAAATATTTTCAGGAAAATATTTCTTATAATTTTTACTACACAAACGCATTGTATGTACTCGTATTCTGCGTAAATAAACAACTTAAACAAGTGTCTTGTGTTGTCTTTTTACCTTTTGTTTGAAGGTGTGAGAATTGCTCTTGCTCTAAGTCTCCCATCAGGTCCAAGAGTTCAGATCTCTCTTTTCTTGGACAAACGAATTTTAAAAAATGGTTGAGTTCAGCCTGTGAGAATAGTTCAGAGCTGCAACCGAGACTCATCTTCGTTGCCGACAGGATCCTCTCCTAAATACTCATGTGATTTAGGAACAGGAATTTCAAGAACTTAAGAACATAAAATACACCTACCAGAATTTGTTACCCACGATGATCTGTATGTTTAGTGCAGAAGAGGTTCTCCCTTCTTCTGTAAACACGAATTTTGATTTGCGAATCTACCTTGTACGTCACCGTTTCACACTCTCATAACGTAAACATTTACATGCTGCGGGAATTACAGCATTTACGATTTCAGCAAAAAAAGAAACGTTAAAATTTTCAGAAAGGTTTTTTTTTTCATTTCAGGTCTGTGATATCATTAAAACCTATTGAATTTCGAAAAATTATAAATCTTCAAAAATTATAAATCCAAATTTCCCACACTACTTTTGCTGAAGAGAGAGTTTTACGAGATAGCTGCATAGTTAGTTAGACTCAATTTTCAATATTATAATACGATTATTACGTATCCGTTTCAAATATGCCGAAATTCTTTTTGCTGAACATAGCTTCATTGGAAACATGTTTATCAGTAATGTCCTTGTAATTACGTCCGTGGCTTAGTTCACATCAGGTCGCAATACGAGACACAGCATTTTGAGAAGTCAATCACATGATTTTGTTTATTAGGAGACAATGTTTCTCGTTATAAGGAATATAGTGTTGGATTGCTGAACTTGTGATGATGCATTAGCTTTAAAAGAATTAGTTTTGTACAAATATTTCTAGGGTGTTCCTGATATACTTTCTCCAAACAGTTAATCTTTTTTAGTTGTCGCGATGTGCCAGGTAGTGACAATGGTGGTCTGGCAATGAGCCATTTTTCCATAAAGTTGAAATTCTCCAAACAAATTCCGGTCTGGATGATCAAGTAACATTATTTCCTGAATTCTGTTTTCAAAACTTCTTCTTGGGTTTCTGTTCGTAGTAATCTGAGATGAATAACAACTGGTTCGATTTCCATTTCTCACTGGGTTTTGTTGAATGAAGAAATTTTTTGACGCGTCATCTGATATTGATCCTCTGAGTCATTTGTGTTAGCTTTATTGTTTTATGAAATACACGTTCATCACTTTTCCTCAGTTTTTTTTAACTCGTTTGTGTATTATAAGTGGAAAGAGGCAAATATTTTTTCACTTGGTTCGAAAATCGGACATTTTTATGCCAATAAACAATATTTGAATAGAAGATATTCATATGATAATGGTGATAAGAGAGTGAATGTGAGAGTGAGAGCGTGAGAGAGTGTGAGAGCGAGTAAGGGTGTGAGAGAGAATGAGTGAGAGAGAGAGAGAGTGTAAGTGTGAGAAAGAATGAAAGTGTGAGAGTGAATGAGAGAGAGAATGGGAATGTGTGAGAGAGTGAGAAAGAGAGAGAGAGAGACAGAGAAACAAAGACAGACAGAGATTATCGATCTGATTATCGATTTGTTTAGTGATAAAATGATATTTATATTTCTTCATGATTTTATCAGTTATATTTGGCTATTTACTTGGTTATTTTCTTTGAATTGTTTCCGATTTACTCTAGTATTTAGGTTTAGTTATATACTATTTGCAGATTTGTGTCAGGGCAACCACGCTGTACAAAACTATTGTTTGAAAGTGATGAGTAGACATCGGATGTTTAGGCACCAAAGAATCGTCTTTTAAGGGCTTAAAAAGGCACTGAAAAGTAAGAATAAGGGGAGAGAAAAAAGGCCCTATCGTAAGTTACATACACAATAAAATAAAAAATTGTTTGTAATATTTGTATATATTATTTTGTAAACTAAAATGCACAAAACAAATTCATACATTTTAATGTAAAACTAGATTTACATAATTACAACTCTTACATTACATTCTTAATAGTTTGCATTAACCAGTAATATTTGCTTACTGCCAGTAACTTTTCAAGGATCACAATTTTAAATTTGCGACGATTGGGAGGCAAAATCAGTTTGAATGCGTAGAAGGATTTATTAACTTCTAATGATGTGACTGGCGTATATTTTAAAAGTCCTACACTAACAACAATGAAATCTTCTGGAAATTTACATTTATTTCCACTTAAAATTTCGGTGCGCTCGGTGTATTTTCAATCGACTATGTTCTCAGAACATGGTTGGTATTTATGAACTAGGCAAATGGACAAAAATCAGTTGGTGTACTTTTACGAATTCTCCCTTATTTTAAAATACCAAGACATGAATTGACGATTTCGTAATGAATGGTCATGTTGGACCATGGCCGAATTTTTCCTATATCTTTCCTATATGTTAGGGCACTCCCCCTGCGTTGAGTTCGGCTACGATAATTTGTGAGGCTCCGCCTGCGACGTTTCGTAATGACAAGGGCTGCCCAAGCCGTGCAGAAGCTGAACTTAGCCGCAGACGGCACCGATCAATTTAGGTTTCCAGAACTGTACGTTTTGATCTCACAGAAAAATAGTGAAGTCAGAAAATGAGTTAGATACAGAGAAATAATTTTCAATAATTGGGGCCTAGATACGTTTTTAAATGGAATTTTCAAGGGACTGATAATATGTTTGATTTATAGAGAATTTCGATATATAGTTGTATATATGGATGTGCGACTGTATATAAAACAGCATTCGGTTTACATTGAGATAATTGATAGATGAGAGCTTCCGGCAGAGGGAGCGCCTCGGCACCGCGCTCTGAGTTGAGCGTGGGAAAAGACGGGCAGGCGGAGAGCCGGCCCGCGAGGGTTGGCTGCAGGTGACAGCAATCGCCCGGCAAATCTATATACTTAGATTTTTAACGTGACATCTCAAAGTCATGCGCGAAAGAGGGAGAGGCAAGACAGACTCTAATGGGGAACTGCAACGTCACTACAGCTCCGACTTTTAACGCTCCCGATTGGAGTTTGCCTTCCCTCTCTCACTTTCGCACGTGACCTTGAGATGCCACGTTAAAAATTCTAAGTATAGGTGATGATTTAACACACTTCCCAAAATGAAATAGGCTACGTTATTTCTCGCTGATTTCTCAGTGTAAACGCATGTAAACTCTCTCATTTTTCTTTCTTGTATATATACGTACGAGTATATACGGAGTAGTAATGCTGAGGAAAATCGATTTCGAGATTTTAACGCAAATGCACGTTTTTGGGTCCCCTGATACTGAAAGAGTGTTTTTTCAAAACGTCCGTCTGTCCATCTGTCAAAACTTTTTCATGATTCCCCCCATTGATATTTTCAATATTTTCTCAAAAACGGTTTCAATTTTTTTTTTAAATTTTTAGTATGAATAGAGTTTCATACACAAAGGTGGCAAAGGTCCCATTTTCACGGATAACTCTGAATTTAAGATAATTGAAAAAGTTTGAATTTTTTCGGCGTCTTCTTACAACTACAAAATTGAAGACAGATTTTTCCTTCAAATCAAATGTGCTGTGCATAAATAGTTATTTCATTAAAATCATGTCAATTTTTAAAAAAATTACTAGTTTTCGTGCAATAGTTCATGCAATATTTGCAATTTTAAAAAATTACAAAAACAAGATTTTCTCATAAACGATCACAATTTGTTTTTAAAGTTTTGGTAGGATTAGTACCAAACAAATCCTTTTTTTTATTTTTTATTTGTTGCGTCTACCATTTTGACGCAACGCGTCTCCAAGACCCTTAATGGTCGTTGGGCGCTTTGCGCTGTGGAGTAATCCTCCATTACATTACGCGCTTGTGGTGTAATTCTCCATTATAACTTCCTGTCATGTCGCGTTACGTCGCAGTCAGTTGTTAAGAGGACCGCCAGGTAGCATCTCCGCGTACGCGCCTCCTACTACGCGCTCCTGCGTCACTACCCAGTGGCCAGAATTGGGAAGGAACAAGGATAGGAGCAGGGCTTAGGACACTTCACACGGGTTGGACTAACCCTTGTGAAGCAGCAAAACTCGTTTTGTTGGAACAAATTTCACATGAGATTCGACGGGAATCGAACCCGGACCTCAGTGGTGAAGGGCTAGCGACTTCGCTATGTGCCACGAGCGCAGCTGCCTGTGAGTTTCTGAGCTCTGCGCGAAGGCAGGTGGGTTTGCCTTGCCTGGAGCGAGTACCTAGGCTGCTAAGGCTTTACCAAGCTAACAGGCAAGGGAGCTCGACCCGGAGGGGGAGCGAATACTCCCGAAGGCGGACGGAATTCCACTCTTCCTACACGATGACATTAACCCATATAGCTCTATTCTTTTGTTTTTTCAAAAATTACAAAAATAAATTTTTTTGACGTGTCTCCCACGTCGGTAATATTTACGTACATTAGAGGCAATTTCTTCACATTATTATATTTACGTGAACATGTGCTTTAAATAATGTCAAATAAAGTTTCTCGGAAACTCAACAGTTTTTTGTGAAAATAAGCTCAAAATTCGGCATTTTCTGAAACGCTCAAACGCCATTTTCTCAAAAAAATGCTCCAAATTTTTCGCTCCGCGCCGTCAGGACTCGAAGCAAGGACCTCCCGGTCAGAGGCGCTGCAGTGACATCAGTTGATGCACTGAGCTACAGCTACCGGTACTGGTTGTTTGTAATTATCGCTAAATTGGGTTGTAAAATATGTCAAAAGTTTAGATATGAAAAAAAATAGTCATGAAAATTTCAGAAGAGTGGGTTAATGGTAAAATGAAGTTACGGAAATACTAAAAAAAACTGCAGACTTAATCGAGAAAAAAATGTTAGATCACAAGAAAAGTGCCGGACATAAAACAACACAAAAATATAATTTTGGAGGATAAAACAATAAACACTTGAGAATACAATATTGAAACTGCGATCTAACAAGAAAAAATTTTCGCACAGCATGCAAAATTGTCAGAGAAAATCACTCTTTTAACAATTTCGAAACAAAAATTGATTTGCAGGATTTGAACGGACTAGATAGGGATGCATTTTACATTCGAATAAAGCTTGTACACAAATTGTGGAACATATTGGTTACGAAATGCAAAAAACAATAGTAAATAAAAAAGTCCATTCAGATACTAAAATTAGATTAATTGTGTGCGATAGTTTGCTTCCAATTTCAGATCTGCTTTAGCAGTGTGGAAAAGCTATGAACACGAGTGTGCCATTTTAAAGAAACAAAAATTGATCCAACAAGAAACAACAATGAAAAGAGCATTTTTAGTGGTCTTCTGAATACTATTCAACTTTATTTTGGATCTTGGATTGATGTGTGATGCAATACAGGAATTATCTGAGCTGAGTGAGGCTTTACAGCATCGAAATATGCACCTACATTTTGCCAATGAAAAATTGAAAATGACACTACAACTTTTTGAGAACAGATCCAGCTCCCTTGTACTATGACCAAAGGAGCAGTGTAATATTTATTTTATGGAGTACGTCTTCACAAAAATGAAGGACGCATTAACAACGAACCTGTGGACCTTATCAAATTTTATGAATAATTAAAACAAGCAATTGAAACAAGACTGCTTGGTTAACATTATCAAAAACTTGTCACTTCAGCAAAAGTGATAGAAATGAAACACTGGCCCAAAAAAGTTGAATTGAAATATGGGGAAGACGAAATGAAGAAACTTGCTACCAGATTAAAAGGGAATGAGAGAATTTACCATAGACTTTCGAGAATTTTGTACTTTAAAAAATTCCCAGACAGCAAACTTAAAGTTACAAATGCAATAAAATCATTAGCCTTTACGTCCAGCAAACGCGAGAGGGAATTGCATAATTCATCAAAAACGAATGGCATAATTTATTAAGGTGAGTTAATTTGTGCCTGGTACATATTTATTATAATATATTTCAATTTGTTTTACTTAAATCTTAAAAGTTAGAAAAATTGTAATTTAGTTTATAATAATTTCTGTTTATATTAAAACAAGTACTCATCCAAGCGTGGAAAGATAATAATGTTTCAAAAATTTAACAGTACATTCAATAAAATTTTAATCTAAATTATGTTTTTTTATTAAATTTTTGTTGTCATATGTACAATATCTGTCTAAAATAAAAGTAGACAAAAAATTTAAAAAAATATACACAAACTAGCACTAGAATTAAGAAAACTCGCCAATGTGTATATTCATTATGACGCAGCCAAATCAGTAATGGAATGAGAACTTTCGATTGATTGTTAGCGATTCCGGGCGCACCGACTGCTAAGTTTAGTGCATGCTTTTTCCTCCGGAGGTGTCGGGGACCTTCCCGCGCTAGATGGCGAGATTCCGGCGACCTATCCGTCGGCTTTCGTATTTTTTCCCGACCAGGTATCTTCCACCAGGGGCGCACTTCCCCGGCCAGGACAAGCTCTAATCTCCCGACCGGTCTCGTGTGTAGTAGTGTGTGCATCTTAGTGTGTGTAAGTAAGGGGTGAGGATAGGACAAGGAAGGGGAAGGAAAGATCGCGCGCGATCCGTGCCCTTTTTTTAGGGTACTGCTTCGACATTCGCCTGGTGTTGATCGGTGAAACCATGAAAAACTACCGATCAGAGCAGCCGGCCGCTGGAATTCTTCACAGCGACTGAATCCGACCTAGCTGCCAAGCTAGTGTAGAAAATCATGCCACCGTCGAGATTCAAATCTAGGTCCTCCCGGTCAGAGGCACTGCGGTGACATCAGTTGATGCCCTGAGCCACCTCTCCCGGTGGATGGATCGAAGGCTGGGTGAGATAAAGACATGTTATGAATGCTATGGAGCAATTGTGTAACGAGAAGCTGGGGTAAAGGGAGAACCCGCAAATGCGATTTTCTTAAATAAAATATTGTCTTCTCCGTTTGGCAGAACAGTTATATAAGTTATACAAGTGTTAAAAACGATGTTGTCAGGTATCAATAGTATGTATATTTTCACTTAAAATCTATTCGATTGCGTAGTGATCATCATCAGAGGTATCTGAAAAAATTACAGGAATACATGAAATATAACAATTAAAAATTTTACAGAAATTATTTACAAAGTAATATTTACAAAATGTAGAGTCCAGATGCGTAAGCAAACTGGATCTTTCGTACCTTGCAACTTCTGGGTCGAAAACGAAGTTCTGCGATTTTTGGGAGTGTGCGGCTCGCCAAGAAGGCAGGGCGTCGGTCGGACGTGTGTGGGGGCGGGGCAGGGGGAAGAGGGCGCGGCTGCTGGTGCAGGCGTGAGGAGGGCGCGGGCGGGCGAAGGCGGGTGGAGTTGTGTAGTAAGTTGGGGTGCACAAGTTGGGCTAATTTTAGCAGAGGTGACGAGAGTTCAGGGATTTGCTTGTTAAGACAAGTCATATTCTGGTTTTTCAGGATGTTATGTATATGAAGGGATTCTAATTTTATTCTGTGCCAGTACCTATTTTCAATTTCTAGAATACAGAAATTAATGTGTTTGTTGAATGTGTCGCTCAAAAGCAATAAAACAAGCATGCATGATGAGAAAAGAATAAAGATGCCAAGTCTCATCCACTACTGATCCCATAGTTGAGCAAATCTGTGGCCTGACTATTAATAATCGATGTGTGACAATTTTTGTGGCAAACTACATGCAAATTAGTAAGGTTATGCATATGAGAACGCCGAGATTAATTGTCAAAGACAATTTTTTGTTGTAAGACAAAAGACATCCACCTATTTGATGCACAAGCTCTTCAAAATCCGCATTTCGAGGCGTCAGTGCATCCCGGATACTGTTCCGATTAGTCACGTCTAATTACCATCTCTTTGAAAAGCGTGGTATTTACATTGAATGAGAGCTGCTACATTAGCACATACCTTCTCGCATTATTTCTAAATTTGCAAAATTCAGAGAGTTCAACGAAAATGAGGCCTGTGCAATTCTTGTAAGCGTTCCTTCTTCTGCCCGTGAAGAGGATTGAAGAAAAAATGAGAAGCGATTTTTGAAAAAAATGCTTTTTTATAAATTATATTAATTTCAAGGACAAAATACTCGAAAATTATGTTTAAATTGTGTTTATGTTAAAATTATGTTTAAATTATGTAAAAATTATTTAAATTCTGTGGTGGCAGCTGAGATTTTGTGGTACTCCATGATAAAATATATGGGGTGAATAAGATATCAACCACAATAGTATACAATGTAATTATAATGCGATTACATGTATTCAGACACGTACGTCTGAATACATGTAATCGCATTATAATTACATTGTATACTATTGTGGTTGATATCTTATTCACCCCATATATTTTAAAAATTATTTTAAAAAAAATACATTTTAATTTTTTAGAACAGATTTTATGTCACACATTCCTTTCTTCACTTTTGTAGTTTTGAAATGTTAAATTGTTGCAATTTTTGAAAATGCAGAGACTTCGCTGGAAATCGCACTAGCACCACTTTCTGCCAGTTAATTAGAGTTTTTGTGACAAAAATTCACCATTTTCCCGCGCACGATGACAATACTTTCTCTTCTTACGAAGTAAGGGTGAGAAAGCAATAATGGGGTCATTGTAAATTTTGTATTGTTGTTGTAATCAATTATAAACAAAGGGTATGGATACTTACTGACTTCCCCTCGTATATTAATGAACGCCCCTCGAACCTTAAGCAAAGAGTATGCCTGCGATCCTTCCGTTATCATCATGTGTCACTTCCATCTTTAGTATAGAGCAATGAGCTGATCCCTAGTCTCTTATCAACTCCCCTCCAACTATGCTCTTGAAAGTTTGCGGCAGAAAGTCGAATCCACATATGTCAGATCAAAGTTCTCATCGAGCTGTTGCGTCGCATCGGACAAAGTGCGTTAAGGAGTGCAAGGCTTTCTATCGCGCGTAGCGTCGCTTTGAGGAATTTCTAGAAACATAACGTACCAAAGCGCGGTGAATGCTTTCTTAAATAAGCCTCTAACAAGTTTAGTGGAATTAGTGGAATCATGGAATACCTCGCTTTACAGTAACTCTTAGCTGTGTATGTTTAGGACATTAGTTTAAATATTTATTGAGAGTACTGAAACCAGGTTCAACCAAGGGTGTAGGTGTTAAGTGTAGGTGTTAATCAGACACTGAACGATCAATGGTATGAACAGATGCCGTTAATTTAATCTTAGTTATCAGGATCACCTGCTAATTAATTAAAAATGTTCCTCTGATAATGTGAATAAATATTTGTCTCTATCTCTTATCTGTAGTCTGATTTCCATTACTATACCAGTTTTTCCTTGGTGAGATAATGAATATCAATACTATGAAATACTGAAACAAAGAAACTCATTGGGGAAAATACTATTCTCAGTATTCCATCCGAAAGTTCTAAAACTGATAATACGATAGGAACCATCTCATTTGCAGTGAATGTGATTGTTGCAATTCTTTCTAAAAGAACGTCAGTGTTAACTGTTATTTTAAGTAATATTGGGACAAAAGTGTTCTTTCAATTATGATTGTCCATTTTCTGGGTATTGAACTCTTGCTCATTGGTTTCACTTTTATACAATATGTATTGTCTTTCCAGGTCGCTTGAACTGCCGGTGAATGGAATTTGATATATCAAATTTCGTAATAAAATTCGCACCAGATTTTCTGCCCAGATAAAATTCCAAGAATATCAATCTCTTTTTGATGTATTGTCAAGATAAGAGTGAAATGATTGAGATCATTTGTCCCCAACATTCTGTATTGTCGCTGCTGCCTGAGGAACTCAGATTTTGTAAGAAAGAAATTCGCGTGACATCTGCATGTAGCCATTTCATGTATGTCAATAATATTAAATATCTAATGGATATCTTACACTATGAGTCCACTTTTGGCCATGAAGTGATTGCAAAACTGACCAACAATATGAGAGAGACCGAAAAGCTCAAACCTTGTGAAAAGTGAACAGGCACGTGTGCTTCATCTGTGAAGTGAAATGCCAAGGAGCATCGTAACATTTCGGCACGTCAATCTATTGACGTGGCCCTGTGGGTGCTCTACAAGGGAAGTTGTATCAGACTCCAACATAAGCGCTCCTCGCGACGACGTGCAGCAAGCAGCACGGATTTATGGGCAGCCGAGTCGTAAATTAAGCACCTGTTTGCGGCTGCTGGTGTTGTCGTAGCCTACACCTCGCTCCGCTTTATGGTCCAATCGTCTAATGGGCTCCGCTATTGAGATTGCCACGCACTGCTTGGACGTTGTAAGATTAACGAAGAAGTGAACTAATGTTCTACATAAATGGGGGTTAGCGCCTTGGCTTCCTAAACTCGAGTTCTCGGGTTCAAATTCAACTGTAAGCGGTGGAACTTCGAAGGGCGGGCCGGGTGAGATGGCTGTAGGTAACAGCTATTGCCACTACATCGCCTCTGACCGGCAAGTCTCAGGGTTCGAGATCCAACGATGGCGGATTTTCGATACATAGCTGGGTCGAATTCAGCCGCTTCTGTCTGGAGAAGATTTCTAGCGGTCGGGTGTTGCAATCCGTAGTTTTCTGAGGTCATTATCACAAGAATGACGAAGCAGTACCTTAACAAACGGGCCGCGCGCGATCTTTCCTTCCTCTTTCCTTTCCTATCCTTACCCCTTACGTATACTTTCACTTACAATGACATAATGAGTGTGGGTCTTCTATTCCATTTTTGGAGGGCGGGTGCCCTACTCCATAGCGTAGATGGTCAGAAACGCGCGGCATCTACTTGAAGTTAAATTTACTATTTTATATTCGGCGCAATTTAATTGCAAGAATCCTTTTTTTGTTTATTAATAACTGATATTAATATTAGCATGTTAAGGCTAAATGTACCGACACTAGTTTGTCGCCATCACGTGGCAGCACCAAAATAATCTAAATTTACTAGACCGATATCGTATGAACAAATGGTCCGATTTTCGATCTGTAAACGGCATTGGACGTCTTTTTAAAATAGAATTTATGCTACGAAGCCATTGTTTCAAAAATATTTATAAAAATATTTTTAATTTTTCTAGTATAGAAAAATTGTATGTGACCTTTAAGGAAGAGATTTTATTAAAAGAAGAAATCTCAAACACCACTCGTTAAACGATTTTTTCTAAATTTAGCAACGGGATTTATCCACTTTTTCGTTACGAGGCCCTGTAATAAGAGTTTTTGTGCCGAAAATTCGCCGTTTTATCGCGCAAGATTACATAACTTTCTCGATACCGCGTAAGCGCTAGCGAGAAAGTAAAACCAGAAGACACCAAGCACGACACTGAGAGATTCTTGAACAAATGCAACTTTTTCTGCTTTCGCCTGCTCTGATCCAAGTCAAATGATTTCACTAGACGCAGGTTCTTGCACTCGACTGAACCATTCCATTAAGCCATCATTTATCAATGTTGAGAACTGATCTCAAGTTCTTTTGTCGCCTCAGATTTGATTTATTCCATCGGTTAGATGTCGACTGTCAGCATATTGCATGACGACTTCGATATCTGTGACTTGGGAAGAAAATTCTTAACTCGCAACCTAAGAATAGATGGAATTCTTATAGTAAGTTCTGTTTTCCTTCCCCATGACGGCCCATAGTCGTCAAGACTGGAAAGCCATGACAGAGCAATAGCGTAATAAGTAGACCTCGGAATTTTAGGCACAAAAAAGGATTATTTAGGCACCTAAAATTAAGAAATTAGGGATTATTAGGAATGAAAAGTGACGCTTTAGGCACTTAAAATAGGTTACAAAATGATTTAATCAGGCATTTCAAAATCATTAGACATAAAATGTTACGTTAAACTTCTAAAACTGATAAGAAAAGGATTAAATTAGGGGCTTTTTGTTTTTCAGGAAATTAAAGTATTTTTATGAGAGTGACTATAGGCATATTATTTCATTCAGTTTCATTTCTTTTCATTTCATTCATTCTTTCACAAGTTTCATTCTCAATCTGTCAACTGCGCAAATGAACCGGGAATGGGTGCAATTGCCAAAGAAGTGCGTGCTGATCGGAGATGAGAGTGAAACATCATCCTTATATTGACTTGCAGAGCTTCTTATGTTAGATGTGTTGGGTGAGAGATTTCTGTGCGTATTCGATCAGGATTCGCATTCACTTTTCTGAAAATTAGACAAAGTTTTTGCGTTTCAGTAAAAAAATTAATAATGAGTAATTATAATATGATAATTCATCAAAATTACTTGTTTTAAATAGAGTTAGGAAAAAAATATTAAAAAGGCATCAACCGTCGTTTTAGGACATTTTAGGAACTATTAGATGCTTTCAGTAGATATGTTTTTTCATGATTCGTAAACATCTGCAGTTATTTTCCTCAATCTCTTAAAGGAACTTAATAGGCATTTGTCCTCATCTCCGAGGTCTAGTGATAAGACAGGAATGTCCCAAGTACATACATACAAAATTCTAGTGACAAGTAGAAAGATATTGGACAATAATAGATATGCTAATAATGCATTGTTTATGCCAATGAATGAAATAGTGAATTTAAAAAACGTAGCACTTTTATGAATATATGACTTTGTTGATAGATTTAGTCAAAAACTATTTCGACGAATTCAGTATCTTTATTATTGACATTGTACTGACGTTTCAAACACGCAATGAAGGAACCGAATGAAATGGTTTCGGGTTTTAGATCTTCAAAATTTCGTTTGTTTCAAATGGTTTCGACTGGTTTCGACTGGTTTCGCTGTGTTCACGATTTGTGAAGTAATTCATAGTATAACCAGTCATCTAAATTCTCGGTTTGTTTCAAGTAACTTACCTCTAGAAGCAGGCAAGTCCCGGGCGGGACAATTAGCTTGCTGGACCTCGCGGGCATTGCGTTCCGAGCACCTGGCGCGAGATTTGCAAGTAAGAGTTGTGCTAATCGCTCCGGGATGTCGTTACTTCACTGGCCATTTGGCCCATGACAGTTTTTTCAAGAAGTCAGTTGACAGTTATTGCTTCAAATTTAGCTATGTTATTCCAATTTCCTCTACTAAAGCAAAGAAACGATCCATTTAAATGTAATAATACATCAGTCAGGTTTTAAATTATCAATTGAGAGTGAAATTAAACATTTTGAATCGAATGTATCTTGATTTCGTAATTGATTTACTTAAGAGGGCAGTGATGACATTCACTTCTCACGTTCAGGTTTGAATCTTCAACAAAGATTCTTGACAGTTAAAAGAGCTGCCCTTCCGTAACCAAGAATTGCTAACTTATAGATATTTATTCTTAATATAATATATCACATTGCTACATTCACAAATAACTGAATGATTTAATAAAATATATCACGAAACCAAAACATAGAAAGTGTTCGCCTTTCAAACATAGTCTTGCCACTTGGCAAAAATGAATGAATTTAAAGTCTGAATTTAAAAAGAAAATAAACATAAAACAGAAATTAATAGTAAAAAATATAACCATCATTCAAATCTCGGATGTTTGATTGAAGAAATCTGGCAAACATCTTTACGTGTGTAGCCCCTATTCCACGCCTGGCGGCGCTTCGGCTTGCTCACACGCTCTGGATGTTGAGGGGAAACGAGAGGGGATTCGCAGGAGCGCCGGGCTTCCCAGGCGAGCAAGCAGATCGTGCGGGCGCGGTATGACACGGCTGCTCGAATATCTTATTGCCATCGGGATTTATGTTCCGGAAGAAGGGAAGAAAGACGAAACAGAAGAGTTCTATGAAACCCTCCAGAACCTATTAGATAAATACAATTCAAAGCATGAAGTTCTACTGGTTGGCGGTTTTAATGCAAGAGTTGTGATTCAAAACATCCCCAATATTGTCGGAACACATGGGGAAAAAACAAAAAATTCAAATGGAGAAAAACGAAGAGAAGTCGCCGCTTTTAATGACCTCTGTATATCCAATACTCTCAAGAAGAAAAACGATATACATAAACATACATGGGCAGCTCGAGGAGGATATCCAGAACAATTTGTAGAAGCAATAAAAAGTCTCCATAAAGATACCAGCATTAGATTGGTAGTTGGAATAATATTGACAGAAGACATTTCCACTAATAATGGAGAGTGACAGTTCTTTATCACCGACTCTTTTTAATATATCTATATCTATCTATCCATGTATCTCTCTTTCTCTCTCTCTCTTTATAGTAAATATATATATATATATATATATATATATATATATATATATATATATATATATATATATATATATATGTGTGTGTGTGTATTTTGTGACGTTCGTGGCCTGGCCACAAACCTACACAGCACCCACGCAACTTCGGCGGTGACGGAAAGTACGTAAGAACACCGGAAAAGCAGCCCGAGAAGGAAAAGGCGCTACCTGTCGGTTGCAGCCAGAAGCGGCGGCGGGGTACACTCGACGTAGAGGTGGTACGCATGGGGGTACTATGAGTACTTTAAGTACATAAATGAGTGATGAGTAGAGCACGGAAGTTTGGCAAAATGCCTTTTTGTTATTATTACGATTTTAACACTTTTAACAATAGGAGTCACTTAAATGTGCTTATGGAATCATTTTAGAAGATTTTCATTTTGCCTTTTTGTGCCTATTTTAACTTCTGATGCCTATTTTAGGTATTTTTGCTTTTTTTGCCTTTTTCGTCATTTTTTGCTTTTTGCTTAAATTTTTCTCTTTTTACCCTGGCACCGATTTCTATAGTATTGGAAGCCATGTGTTATATCTTTTTCTATCGGTCTGCAAGCCAGAACAATACGTGGTCATCGTCGTGTTTTGTCTTTCTCTGCAAGCGGAGGCATGGTATCAAAAAGGAAGTGTTGAACTCGGGCTCTAGGGTCAGGAAGTGTTAAAAGCCGCTGTGAGAAAGCGAGACGATACCCGCTAGGAACCTCCGATTTCTTTCACTGACACCCACAGGCTTCCTTTTGCCACGAGGGATTCCATCCCACACTACTAAAGCAGAGCGCCTTGGAGGTCCTATATGACATGCGATACGGGCCGGCTCAATGGCGATTACACGAGTTCGAAGAACGAAAGTAATATCAGTGTTTTCACTGGTGCCATTTGAAGATTCAAAAGAGAATATTTCAGTTCGCTCTGTTACTTCGTAGGAATAATATTGTGTTAAAAAACATCGTATTAATAATGCCAAAATTGAGCGTGCCGTTAAGAAGTAAGTTGCATCGCTATGTGCGTGAATTTGGCGAAGATGTATTTTCCACCGATGGTGCTATTCTGTTTTGCAAATTGTGCGAGAAAGCTTTCAACCATGAAAAGAAGTACTTCATTTCTCAGCATATGGCAACCTAAATCTGCAATCGCGAAGAAGAGTGGAAAAAAGGAACAACAGTTAATTTCGGCGGTGGACGCAACATCCAGTAGACAGTCCCAGTTTTCTCTCGATCTGTGCAAGGCATTCATGGACGCTGGTATTCCTTTTTGGAAATTGGAAAACCAGACGTTTAGACACTTTTTAGAAAAATATACGAAAGAAATGGTACCATCAGAATCTACGTTAAGGAAAACCTATCTGACCATCTGCTATGAAGAAACTTTAAATAGAATTCGTGAAGCAATTGGTGATAAAATCATTTGGATTTCCATTGATGAAACTACGGACGATACATGACGCTATCTAGGTAATGTCGTCATTGGAACTATGGAACCGACTTACTGTGAGTTCTCAACTTTTCTTCTTACATCTGAAGAATTGGAGAAAGCGAATGGTACAACAATTGCTCAATTATTTACAAATTCCTTACTAACGTGTGTGGCCTGAAGGCATACGCCATGATAATGTTCTACTTTTCATCACTGACGCTGCCCCGTACATGAAGAAGGCAGCCAGAGCACTGAAAGTACTCTTCCCGAATATGCTTCATGTGACGTGTTTAATCCACGAACTTCACAGGATTGCTGAAGAGATAAGATCTTTGCATCCTACGGCAGACAAGTTGATTTCGAAAACTAAAAAAGTGTTCTTGAAATTTCCTTCCCGTACCCGGATTTTCAGACAAGTAGCGCCAGGATTAGCTCTTCCTCCACAGCCGATATTGACTAGATGGGGAACCTGGATATTCGCTGCTACGCATTACGCAAATCATCTAGACAAATTCAACGACGTATTTAAGGTTCTACCAGAAAATGAAGCTGCATCAGTACGTGAAGTGAAGAAGCTTTTGAGTAATGCAGAACTAAACAGTGAACTTGCGTTTATTATCGCACATTATTGAAAGTTGCCTCAGATAATTGCAAATCTGAAAAAAAGGGGCGAAAATCTTGTGTCAGCCATGAAAGTCTTTCAAGAAACATTAGAGAGTTTAATGCAGGTGCCTGGAGAAAAAGGTTTAGCTGTAGCACAAAAGTGAAAAAGTGTCGTTAGCGCGAATGAGGATTTGGAAAAACTGAAAACAATTTGTAGTGTTCTGAGCAGTGTACCTGGAGTTGATATGATATGACTCCAAGTTCAATAGCCTGCTTTATTAATGCTCCCTATTCTTCGGTTGAAGTTGAAAGGTCATTTTCGGCTGTGAAGAATATTCTTTCGGACAGACGGTTAAGTTTAAATGTAGAAAATCTGAAGAAATATTTAGTAGTTATGTGCAACCAAGAAAACAAAGATCAAGTTTCCATGTAAATGTTTATGTATGATTCAGTGTTAATATAAAAACTTATTCATTTGAATCATAACAAAATTATTTTCACCTCATTTACTTTTCTATTATCATTTGTTAGATTTTACATGATTTTCTGTACCCTGCCATAGCTAGAATAAATGCCTTTTTAGTGCCTATTTTCGTAAAAATAAATGCCCTTTTGTCTGCCTATTTCAGCCGAAATAAATGCCTAAACTTCCGGGCTCTAGTGATGAGTGTCGTTTTTCTTCACTTGGTCTAAATGGAAGTCATTCAGTCAGTGACCTTTAAGAAGATTGATGTGTCATAGTACAACGAACTATTACAGGATTCTCTATTACATGATTCAATGACGCCGCATCTTCACCATGGCCTGCCTTGCGGAACAGTGTTTTGAGTCAGAATGCTCTCTTCTTACAACAGCTTACGCCATCAAGTTGTGCTTTTCGCGACCTGGTCTGCTTACCGTTCACAGCAGCCAGCTACTAGAATTTTCCTCCTCTCAGTGGCTAATTTCGACCTACCTAAGTAGCTTGTGTGGAAAATTCGCCATCGTCGGGACTTGAACCCTACGACTTTCCGGTCAACGATGTTGCAGAGGCAGCCGCTGAGCTCTCGCTATTAGAGCTATTAGTACTGTTATGTAGATTTACTGATAGGTTAGGGAAGTATTGCTCCGAGTCTTTCATTTAATGTTCTCGATAAGCTTTTGCGGAGAACTAGATAATACAAAGTTTCTTTCTTATTAGCAGCGTGGCTAGGTACTTGATATTTTTCAGAGTGAGTGTTTTCGTTTCGTCAGCGATATCGTGAGATATGAAAGCAAGGCCAAGGGAACAGTGGTGACTAATGCACTGCAAAACAACTGTATTGAAACAAATCATCGGGTTGCGGAACGGGGCACTAATTTCGAGCCACCAGAATATTCTTGCAGACTTTATAATATATTTCCCCCTAGGATACGCATTAGAATTTTTTTTCAGAAATGTTCAAAAAACAAAAGAAGCGAACAAGCAGAGATGACATGACTATAACTGGGCCGATAAACATGTCCATATTTACCAAACTCAACCGTCCTTTTCAAATTTCCTTGATTTGAAGAGCTTGGGGCAGAGACAAAATAAGCAACACTAGTCCTGGGATGTCTCCTGCTATTCTTAAATGTTAATATTTCGGTTTTGGTGACGGTGTGGCTTTGCTTGTTTTTACATATATCTTATTCATATATACGAAGGGTTTGGAGAACTAATAAGACTAGAGACGTTTTAACCACAATCGAGATGTTAACACTTACAAATAGAGGGAGACTTCTTGTAGAAATGGTAATGGCATATTTTGTTACCGCTCTAAGCACTTCATTTGAACACTTCAAAGTGTGAAAATCATAAATGAGGTACCTAGAAAAGGATTACGGAAGGAACATCCGTCTCTTTATGAACGATTCTCGGCACCCTCCTTTCCCCAACTCTCTTTTGTTTTTTAGTTCTTATAGATCCACCGCTTATTCTTATAGTTCATTTTAGTTCTTATACCACCGCTTGGATTTTCAAATTTTAATTTAGGACAGCATACTTTCAAAAAACTGTTCATGGATTTTGAACTCCAAACACAAGTTATTTTTGATTGATTTTTGAATAAATTTTACGATTAAAATTTTTTAACATAAATTCTACAACGAAATTTTCAGAAAGTATATCTTGTAACTTGAACTTTTCAGAACACTCAATCTTCATTTCGTAAAGTGAGGTCAAGAGGATCTCATGTACAACGATTTCCCTCTTTAATGTTTAAATAATTTTTAGATTTTTTCTATTATTACCAATAGCTCTTTTAATGACTCAATGTATATTTTTTCTGATAGATTTATCACGAACACATTCTTTAAATGGACAGCTGTGACCCTCAATACAGAAGTAATGGGATGTTTTTGCTTTTAGTTGATCTTTTATTAAAGAAAAATGCTCTGTAATGTTTACGCAATGACATTTTCTACGCCAACTTGGAGTCTTGTATTCAAGAATCCAAGTTGGCGTAGAATCCAAGTTGGCAAGAATCCATACCAACTGTATTCATTTCAACTGCATTCATAAAATACAGAGAAGAGTGAAATTTTAAGATATTTTTGTCTCCAGTTTATCTACTCAAAAATTATTTCATGAAACAGAAAATAACCCAGATGTTAACTTCAGATTTTCATGATAACAGCATTCAGATGAAATGCGCTGATTACTGTAAAGTGCAATTTATACAAGTGTCGGATCAGCACATGACCCGTGAAGTATTCATTTAAAGAGAAATTTTAACTGTCACGAGTAAACTGATGGAATAAAGAAAAATAGAGAATTAAGAGTAGTAGTTATTAACTAATTCAACTACCAATAACAAGAGGTTGCATTTAATGAAAAAATGTAACTGTCCAAACTAAAGAAATGGATCCCTGTTTCTGACGTAGGGTTCTATGAAACTATTTTGAATTTGTGAACTCTCAAGCTTCTTTAATATTTTGTGACATGCAGAACCAGAAGGTTCTATCCGAATGCAATGCCTATACATTTTATTTAAAATACCTAACTACTTCGTGCAATTTTATGATACATTTTTATCGACCTAACACGAAACCTGTGATCTTCATTTTGTAATATTTTCGATGAATGTTTCATTCATTTCAATGCCTATATTTATTCAGAGAAACAGAATTCTCCTGAACAATTTTCTTTGACAGAAATATTCGTTCATCTCATGGTAGCCCTCACCCACGCGGCGCCCTCTGCCTTCGAAACCAATTGTGTCGATTTTTGATAGATATTTATCATTTCAAGAAAAGCATTTTATTAGATTATGAGTGAGTTAACATTTTCCCGATTGGTACGGTCTTGCATATCTCATAAATTACATTCATTCTGCTACTGTTGATAACACACCAATTCTAGGAAAGTGATTCTCAAATTATATAAGGAGAGAAATTCGACATTTCATTGCTTGTTCGATGTCTTTGAAAAGGGCCTCATTTTTGTGACCGGCGTGAGATTCTAGCCAAGCGTGAGTTCTGAGGTTGCGACGCGGTAACACATACCATGTTTGGTGCCACACTATACCATATATCGTTCATATTTAAGGATATTATTTGGTCTTTTAATTCTTTTGTGATGTGTGCTTTGGGTTAATTCGTCTGTAATGTTGTTTAGAACTCAATTACTCACAAAAATTTAGAAGATAAAAAATTACATATGAATTATTATATATATGTTTTCTTGTTAAAACTACTTTTGTTTAAATAGAAACTCATGCTTGTTTTAAAAAAGAATTTTATGGTGTATCAACATTATATTTTACATTATTTTGTTATCTTTTGTCTTGAATGCAAAGTATTCTAGCATGCTTTGTCTTGCTAGAATGCGTGATCGCCCAAAGATGGGGCATTATATGTTTTCCCGTAACGACACTATTAGAAAGACATTCATTAAAGAACAATATAATGGACAAACAAATGTAAATTTAAATTATATAAATACAACACAACCATCAATTAAAAACTTATAATTGCCACGCATTCATTATATCGGATATAAATGAGTTTTCCCTTTCTGAAGATAATTTTTTTCAAGCTGACATTAAAAAATGTTTTTTTTATTATTTTAAAAATATTACATGCCGGAGGGGGGGTCCCGAACTGGAATTGGCTTCCTCCGGAATACATTATGGACCCGCCTCAATTTGCTTTTGCTTACCCCAATACAACCACGCCACAAACAAGCCTGCCAACGCCATCGCCGCCACCGCCGCCGCCACCGCCGCCGCCACTGCCGCCGCCGCCATCGCAGGCGCTGGCGACGTTAAGCCTCGCGCGTTAAACCGTCGGAGGTGTTGGAGGAACTACGAAGAAAGGCCCAGACAGCCCGGAAAGGAGCGGATTCGCTCGCTGGGCCGTGTGCGCACTAGTCATTGCCACAGGAAACTTGCTGATCGCTTAAGAAGACCGCAGGATACAAGAATATTTCCCAATCATATAGACCAGGGGTGTCCGTCTTGCAAGGCTTCATGGGCCACAACTGATACCTTTAATATGGTTGCGGGCCGTGTTTTCATTACTCGGGCAATCCACACCTGAATTCTCCGTACTGCTGATCTCGACAGTTTCTAGATATGATACTATTACAGGTTCTGAAAGGGGGGATTTCCGTCCCCCCATGCGTGATATCAAGCCGTGCCATGCACTACGCAGAGAAACTTTTTGGGATGATTTTCAATTTTTTTGTTTTAACTAGAAAAAGCCTTCAATCTAAACTTAACCTATTTTTACATAAATGGGGTGTTGACCGCGGCAGAGCGCGTGCGCTAGGTGCACAATGTTCTTGCCCGTGATGGACGAAAGGGACTTTCACTTTTGACTAATAACCTTTCGCGGGCCACAATAATTGGCACCGCGGGCCGCTATAGAATAGAAACTCTGCATCAAAGAACGAGCTGTATGTTTAATTTCGTAGTTCCGTCAAAACAACCAAATCCCAATTCCTCTCGCACCTAGCGAAATGAAAACTCAAGAAAGCGCGCGTGACTCTATACCGATGCGACAATTCGGGTGGGAGTCAGTCGATTGGGTGGGTTTGCATCGCAAAACGCGATTGTAATATCTGCGACCTCGAACTGTGTCACGCTCGTCACAAGGATCAGTGTCGGCTCATCTTGCTTTCGAATTTTAGGGTCGAATTATTCCGACCCTAAAATGATAAATACATTCATAGTATTATTGAAAACACGAAGTGAATTTCTACCTAGGGTGCGGAGAGCTACTATCTATGATACATTATTTCCACCTTTCAAAAACGATTACGGAAATATGCAGAAAATGCGGCTTCTGAGGAAATGCAGCACCATTTTTTTTCTAGTTTCTTCGCGAATATTAACAATTGTGATATCTTAGAATTCATCTCTTCGGGAAATTTAGAATGCTATTGAAAACTATTGAATGATTGAATTGCTATTGAATACTACTTTATTTAAAAAAATCAAAGTTGTGTCAGCGTCTCCAAATTTAAAATGTTACAAAATAGAAAACGAAATAGGTATATACTGGTATAACCCAGTTATAAACTGGCGCAAATCGTATCCCGATAACTAAAACCATTTCGAAGATGTGGCCGACTTAGGCGGTCCACACGAATATTGCGATTTTCATTTGGAAGTAGTGAAATTCGTAATATGGTTACTGAACGATACCGATCTCCCATGTCAGCCTCGAGATTTGTTAGAGTCCAGCAAAGCGTCTTGACTTTACGAGTAACTTTAGTCTATCAACGGCTGCTGAAAAATAACTAACCCGCCGTCGTCACTGAATACCTATCCTTCATTTCTTAAATATTCTCCTTAAACAAATGGAACCTATGAAGTTCAAATTAATGAAGAGTATAATTTCATCCAAGACAAATGCCGCCAATTATGTCTATCAGCAAAAGTCCACATCTGAGTACGGATTTTAAGATTTTACAACTTGTACAACTAATAGGGTTACTGTACCTACCAAACCGTTCTTTGTTCTTTTGCCAACCTTCTTACCACATTAAGGCTGCTGTTTGACAATTTTTATGTTATTTTTTTAAATTATTTACGCATAGTGGACCGGTTTGGCCGAGGTGGTTAAGAGCGCGTACCAACACAGCGCCTCGGTCAGAAGAGTCGCGGGATCGAGCCCTGCGTTGGGCATGGTTGTTTGCTCCTTGTATCTCATGTATGTGTTGTGGCGGATCAACTCTCACCAACAAACTTTGTGGCCCGTAGTATCTCGTTCTCCGGCCTTGTTGTTACATTACTGTTCAACTCATATTTTCTTTACATGTGATGACATAGCGGAATATATGCTAATGCGAAAAATGTGGCGAAGAGTTTATTGTTATTAATGTTTTTATTCACAGATATATTGAACCATTTTCATTTCTTTAATGGAGGTTTTTCATTCTTATCTTAGACAGTGAATAGCATTGAAAGAGGAAAAGAACTGGATTAAATGTTAGGATTTTGATAATTTGTTCTTGCTCCATAAAAAGTTACAAAAAGTCTGTCCCATTGTGTGGGAGTCGGTTGCGTATAAACGGAAAGGTCACTTTTTTCATGCCATCTATGTGCATTATGAAAGCTGCTACAATGCTATTTCGTATTTTAAGATTATGAGCAGATTCAAGTAAACTACTGCGTGGCGTACAAGTGTGTAAACATTGAAGTTATCTTCCTATATATTGTGACGTATCTTCAGATGCGTTGAGCAAGCATATTTCTTCTCGAGGCCCGAACCACGTAAATCGTAGGCTATTTGTTTTGTAAACTTTACTTGAAAAAATAAAAGCATTTATATTATGTTCTAACTTCTACAAGCATTTTTATAAAAACGAAATGATGATATTCAAATAAAATATAATCATTTAAATTATTTTTGTAGAATATATTGCAGTAGTAAAATATTGTTGAGTAAATATCTTAAAATATCATTTGATAACAATAACCATTACGTTTAATTTCATTACTTGGTAAGTTTCATTTAGTTTTGTGAGTTTTTATTTTTTAAACAGCAAATATTTAATTACACTATTTGATGACATTTCGTATTACAGTCTAATGCATTTTCTTGTCATGTTATAAGAGCAGTGAGCAACGTTTTAAAGTTTTCTTTCAAAGTTTAACGCAATGCTTATCGCTTTATTAAAACGCCTCTGAATAGTTTACGACTACGATCACGATGCGTAAGTTTCTAGGTTACAGGACAAATGTCAGAGATGTAACAGGTAAAACATTCGCGCATTCAGTTGACTAAATTGCTCCGTCAGTCACGTTCTCACCTGGAGGTTTTCGTGCCTCTACTGAAATATATATTGAAGAAGAATGACAATCATCGTGAGTCATTTTGAGTCACTTTGAGCGTGACAATCTTCGTGAAATGAACCCTGTTTTCTTTTGCTATTTTATTTTATTTTGTTGTCATTTTGCAACAAAAAAATAAAGAAATAAGAATAGTTGAAATGCAATTCGTACATAGATTGCTTCCGGGATCTGAAGCATATTTATATGCTGCAAAGTCAATATGGATATAGTTAATGGCTTCTCGTATCTGTATCTAAAGGAAAAAAGACAAATAAACTTTTTGTATGATTGCAAGCTTATTGAGGTCAGTATACATTTACAAGACATCTATTCCCGATGCAAAAGCCAACAAAACTTATGCCCGTATCTGCACCTCTTAACCCGACAGCGTCTGCCTTTTGGCCGGAACCCAGATAACCTCGATGTAGAAGAGTTTATTAAGTGTGTTTGTCTTGAGTTAGGCGAACAGAGGGTCATCCCACCGACACGTGAAGAGGTCCCCGATAGCCTTATCTATATGATCTACATCAATATTGTTCGCAGAAGAGAGAATTCTACGATTCAGCAGTGACGGTTCTTTGTACAATTGCAGTTATGGGTGCAGTTATTGCAGTCAGGTGGATGCAGTTATGACAAAAAATTGTCACTGTGCTGAAATACGAACTTCAAACAAACTTTGGGTAGAAAAGCAAGGCGGGACGCGGAACGAACGAAATCGTGAATTTTTGCGAGCAGTCACACTCAGCAAGCGACGCCGCGAGTCCCGCCTCGGATATGCTTGTATTTGTGTTCGTCCTTTCACCCTTTATCATCACCGTATCATTTCGTCTTCACAGTTACCAAAACAACTTCAATAGCGGTCGCTAATGACCTGGATGTTGATGCGACCTTAAATAACAAAAAGCGTGGGAAGAAACAGTACGAGCAACGGGCACAATCATGTAAATTCGTTTGTCTCAACATACTGCATTCATCAACTCACTTTGCTTTCGCCTTAAAGTTTTCCATTCAATATCCTCACGCAGCCAGAACACGTGTGGTTTCGACGGAGCCATTTTCCCTACTCTTCGCGCCGTTTCTCGACGTATCTCGTATTGGGTATGTGACATCGCCAACAAAACATTGATGTTTCGAAACATCAACAAAATGTTGAAGTGCAGTAGTGCACACTCCCAGAACTATCGGCTGGGTCGGCAGCCAGCTAATACCTACTATCTTTCCAACATGACACTACGCGGTCGGTATCAATGACAGTTGATGCTCTTTGAGCACCGCTCCGCGACTCACACGGGCAAGAGTCTCAAGAGCAACACGCAGATATTATTTATTCTGCCCCTTCATTCCTTCAGCCACCCCTTTAACCTGTCATCGCAGGGGATCGGGTCTAAAAGCACTTATAGCAACGAATGCTATATTTCGAATATTCTATGTTTTGAATAGCGATGAATGGTCTCATGGATATTGTCCTGGGAATTGAAGTTTGCCGTAAACTTTGTGCCAGCTTAGAGCGAGTGCTCAAACGCCCTGGGTGAGAGCTGTGTCACAGCCCGCGCCATTGTCAGCGCCACCTGAGAGTGACAGCTGCGACGTTGCTGTTGCCATTTGCGCCTGGATGCCGCCTACCTACACTGCGAGGATTGCGCGGCAATAAAGAGGTACACTCTATATTCTTCTGACTAGCTGTGAAGGCTCAGCTGAAATGGGGCTTCATGAGCGACAAATATGTTTTATGTGAATATACGAGTAGAACGCATAATACTGGACAAAGTCAAAAGCTTTCTTGTTCTCTTCCTTCCTTTTATTCTCCTCCTTCTCCTCCTCATATTTATTATTTTTCTCCTCCTAGTCCTTGTCCTGGTCCTCTTTCTCCATCTCCTGATCACCATCTTGTAATATAAGGCCTATATTTTTTAGACCTATGCAGTTTATATTTTTAAGAGTACTAATAATACAAATAATTTAATAATTAAATTGATTTTATCAAATTTTAATACTTAAAAATATTCTACTTGGCATTGCATGTCGATAAATAATATTTGGATCCTCTCGGGCATCTTATTCAAAGTTTTATAGTTAAATATTCGGATATAAAACACAATGATAACACGCAGACACACGTGTATATGCAAGTGAACATTTTGGTTTAAAGGATTTAAATGGATTTAATAAAATGATTAACAACTGGGGACAAAATATGATAATATACATTGAAGCCAACAGATGGCAGGAGTCGAAAATAATAGTGTAAAAAACATTAAAAGTTTTTTGTATTCCAGCATTATAAACAGCCCTTTTCCATTAGCAAAATCGTTCATAATATAGCATATTATTGCACGAGTCATTACGTCATCGCTATTTCTGCACGAAGTGAGTCATCACTGACATATAGTCACAGCCCCCATTTATCATCAGTTATGGAATATAAAGAAGGCAGTGGTGCCATGCAAATAGATTCTGTGTTCGCAGTAAAATAAAATCTATTTTGAAAAAACTTGCACTTTTAAAATCTAGTTTATTAACTTATTACTACTTTAAAATGACATGTTGCTGTTTTTCGGTAATATTTAACAATAATTACAAAGAACATCTAATTAATTTTTATGAATATGAATGTTAATAGTACAGTCGGATAAATTTGCCTAAGACCCTCTAGAAAATGTATTTAATTCCAAAGTGCTTATTTTTTCTTTACTTTCCGCACTAACCAATATCTTTTTCCAATGTAAATCTTATTATTCACTTATTTTTCAATGTAAGATTCAGCTACATTTAAATACCGCCACCCTCCTTGACATGTAAGTGCAGTAATATCACCTCCATTATGGGCGAAAAATGTCGCGGATATCCTCTTAAACGAAAACATTTACACATTGCCTTTAATTTTGAATATGTTCACCATGAGGTAGACGCTTTACACGCTGTGAACTTAATGTTTTAAAGAATCATGCATCATAACTACAATTTTTATTCTAACATGTGCTTATAGTAACTTAACCAACCGACTCCGACAGATAGGAAAGAACAACAACCTCGCATACAAAATTTGCATATTTTTAATCCATCCAGCATTCATTTTCTGCTTTGGCAGCTTCTTCCTAAATTTCTTTTGGCAAAGAATCCATAATGTTTGAAACGTAATTTTCAACCTAATTGCCATGTGTAAAGAAATTAGTTTCTTAGGTAGCACTCATGACGTCATAACATGAATCCGAGGATACAACTTAACATTCAAATTGACTTCGCTTCCTTAAATTTTTATAATACTGTTATACAAAAAAATAGCGTATGCAACTCGTTTATAATGTTACTTTTTTGCACTCATAAAAAATTATTACTGAACTTACTCCTAACGTCTTTCGTTCGGTAGTATTTTCTTATTCGTGCAAAAAAGACAAAATTATAAAGTAATTGCATAATATACTATTTATGGTTTACTAGTTTATTGCTGTCTGTTTACAGACCTCAAACAAAACACGTAACGGTATTGTTAATACTCTTGCGGGCCTTTCTGATTCTTTATGCCCTCAGGCCTTTTGAATACATTATGGCCCGCTCTAATACTAACATAACACTACAACATTTTTATGAATTCGATTTATTAAAGATACTATACAATTAAATACAGTAAATAAATGGCATAATGTTCAAATAAGTAAAATAACTCGTTATAAACCGTATTTTCTTTAACTGATATGAAATTTACAATTTTGTAATGTTCCCGTGAATATACAATTGCCACCAGTCACTCATATTTCACTGTTACCTATCACCGTTTTTTAAAAATATAGTATGTGCTTCTTGAGTAGCAGTACTACTCGTAGTAATAAGATGTATCAGGCACATCAGTTGACATCCTTGAAATGTTGTTTGATTGGTGCTATAACATATTCTAAATTCCTTTTGGCATTAGAAGGAAATAACCTAAAAGTACCGTTTTATCAACGCAATTTACACTGTTATTCACACTGTTATATAACTCTCAAATAAACCACAAACATTTGCATATCTTTTTCGAAATTTTACTGAAAACCACTGTCGGTAGTTTTGTTGCCTTATGCGAGAATTTTCGCAGGAATTTCACAATATTGCTTCATTTTGTGCGAACAAATTAGTCCAATAACAATTATTCAATAGTAAACAAATACACACTGTTTTGTTTATCTGACGTCATTTTGACAAATGATGATTACAATGCATCTTTTCACTTTAGACGCAAGGAAAATTATAAAATGTTTCGAATTCTCGTTTAATTCAGCAAAGAACGAGTAAACCTTAAAGTTTTGAATGCACCACGGACGTTACTAAATGTTTTGCCCTTCAGGCAACTTCCAAACCCTGGGGCCTCTGGGGCAAAAACATCTACTTAACGCCTTTGATCCATCAATAACTATTATAGACTCCAGGCTAGAATCCTTTTTATAGACTATGGCTTTCAATTCAGTCGAACATGAGTATGTTATAAATGCACTACAACTCTCGTTATTTGAAGCTTTTTCTTCCCTTGAAGAAACTGAGAAGTGTTCAAACCTGTTGAAATGTTAGTTCGAGCTTTTGACTTCCAGGTAGAGGCCCGTGCGCGCGAGCATGTGTAAATAAGGTGAAGAGGAGTGAGCATGACAGCTTATCTTTGTTAGAAGCTCGTGTAGCCTTCGTGAAGCACGTGCTACCTGTGTGCACGATCATTGTTCACCAAAGATCTTGGCGTTGGTGATAAGTTTTAGAAGCAAAAAGGGCTTTACATTATGTCTTTTCAAAAAATGTTTTAGGAAATATGTTTTTAGGTTTTTACTTATCTTAGATTGTATTTTATATAAATTGACTTTTATAATTTATGCGTTATGGCTAATACCCGAAACCGAATATTCACCGAACTCGAGATGAAGTTGAGGTAGCCAACACGTGATGGTTTGGCTAGCAGTAGTAAGTTAGGTTGACAAACAATGGTAGTTATATAATAAGCAGGGATCAGAATGCGGTAGGAAGTTCCTAGACACACAGAGAGACGAGGTATATACTTTAGAGTTTCGTTGTGTTTAATCATACATTTCTAATTATATTAACCACCAAATCTAACCTCACTGTACCTCAGTTGACGCTTCGCTACGCTTTGCAAATTTTCGTATTGTCGAAGAGACTTCGGTCTTCGGCTTTCACGTTTCTTATAAAAACAACTTTGAGTCTGCGCAAAACACATTTACAAGGCATTTTTATGCTTTATACTTCTAGCGAACACCCAAGACTCCTCACACCGGGACAATCGTCTTTCTTCAGTTTGTGCCCCGTGATTGGCACTATCATTAGCGGATGAAGTCCAAAATGATCCCTTCATTGTTAGTCGTACAGCTTTATCCACATTCATCGCGCTAATTTGTATTTTAACTAGACACTCCGAACAGTAACCACATATTTGTCTTTTGCTATAACACATGCAAATACATGGATACAAAGATCCTATACTAGATTAAAGTTGAAATAATTCATAAACCACTCCCTGCAGTTCAATATCCAGTGTACATGGCCACACGAGAAAGGAGGTATTTGTGTTTATATTATGTGAGGCGAGTCCCGGATATTTCATTGGGAGGCAGTCTTGGACAATACGCTGAGTTGTTTGTTCTGGAGCTATTAACTCACAAGCAGAGAATTCAAGTACTCTCCATTTATATTTTGTTGTTACAATTTTCTTAATGAGTTTTGTTTAGTTCATGATATTTTATTAACAAGCTCAGACAGCTCTTAGTTAAGGCTTATATACTACAATAGTGGTTGCTTAGACGGTCATTTCAGATTTGACATCACTCTTTTCCAGCGTGTCCCTAAAGGCGCAGATATTGTTACGCGATAAGCGTCTTGGGAAAGGGTCAGTTACGATCTCGTGTTGGTAGGTTGTGTGAGTTGTAAGAACTAAGATTTAATCGATTCTTAATGCTTATTTCTAGTCATCGGTGGTAGTGTTGGCGTAAATAAAGAAAGAACTGATTTGAAGAAAATATATCGAAACGTTGAAAATCTAAGTGAGAGTAGTTCTAATGTGACTGAATTTGCAAATAGTGAAAAAGAGGAATTTGAAACACGAGTTAAACCTTCCACTATAACCAAGCCTATTTTTTATATTCATCAGTTTATACTCAATCATCTCTTGTTTGGAATGGAACTGCTTCCCAGCCAAGTCCAATCTTTGTCAAGACTTTACAAAAAGAATTGCAGCATTTCACAATTACGAAGCCTAACATTGTTTATTGGCCATTATCTTTCATTCTTGGATTCACGCAAATCGGAATCCAAAGGTATCTAAATCCAAAAGAATTATTAGATTGTATTCAACACTTTGCAAACTAGGCTTTTTTTCTTATATATTCTTCTTTGATAGGAGTAAAACTTCGTTTTACTTTCGATAGGAAAAAACTATCGTTTTACTCCTATCCTCCTAAAACTTCGTTTTACTCCTATCGTTTTACTCCTTCGTTTTACCTAAAAAAAGTGCTAGATTTCCACGTAAGCTTCCGCGGCTCGAGTCAATGACTTCTTGGCTGTCCGGGTGACGCCGCGTCGTAGGCTCAGAGGCCTCTCAGTCCACGACGCGGCGTCGCCCAGTCATAGTGCAACCTCTATCATAAACTCTGAAATATTACGTTGGAAATAATTCATGTATTCATAGCAGTAGTTTAAAACCATTACGGTTAAAACAAGTTATGAACTCATATATATATATATATATATATATATATATATATATATATATATATATATATATATATATTGTGATATACCAAAATGACGAACCATTTGTGTATGAAAATGTCATTTATATGAAGTAGGATATAGGGATGTCAAAAGACGATCGCGAGGGCGATCACTGTGTGACAAGTAAACAACCGCATTTAAAGATCATTTTCGCTAGGTGGAGGATGTGGAAATAGTATTGTTTTTGTTAGACAAAAGAGGATGATATGGAGTTCTGATGCACTGGGTTGTAGGAAGAACAGTAACATTCTCTCTAGCAACGCGGTAATGAGCGGGTCGGCTCCTGACATTTTACCAAGTCAAGGAAAGACTGGTGATGGACAACCAAATACGATGCATAACTTTTAGTATAATTAAGTCTATCGTTTCTTATATTAGGATGAAACGTTCACGTGGGAAAAGACGAAGGAATTCTACAAAGTAATAGTCAGCATGTGTATAGGCGTCCACCCGTGATGCGAGTAAGGGAAGTAACGGGTAATAATAGTATCGCTGGGAGAATTTGAACTTGATCGCGAACATTAGGCGGAGGACTTTATGAAGAAGGAAGATTCTGCTGCGACGACGGAGAAGATTCAACGGGGCGTCATCGAATGGAGAAGTGAAGAGTGCGCGAAGATCCGCGAATATAACAAGGTTGTTTTATAATTATTACAAGATAGAGAAAACTGGCCATGACCAAAGATAATTTAATTTTAATTAACGATGTAACAATTCTTGTTTAACTTTTATCAGAATCATAATATTTCACATTATAATAAATTCCAATTTGTTACTTTAAAAGAAAGCTGATTATCATTATTCGTTACGTGCAATCCATTAGTAGATATTTTGATAAGATTTTCAGATTCCTCGCTACTCCGTATGGGTGGCAGATTGAGTAATGGGTTGCAGAGTAAGTAGCAACAATTATGAACTTCGAACACAATTAACTGAGCTAGCACGACATAATTTTGGATAAGAAATATTAAAGTTACGTAGGAAACATTAGGGGTACAGTCGTAATTATTTCCTGCGCTCAAATCAATAACTAAATTATTCGGAAAATAATTACGAGTGTCATTCAAACGAAACGAGTCATGAATCTAACGTAATTAATAATTCGTGAAATTACGAATTTTGCTGGTAGGAAGAAGGGCTTGTTCCAATATATATATATATATATATATATATATATATATATATATATATATATATATAATTATTTTTCATGTACTACATTCTATAGCAAGTTGCTTATATAGATCGAATAGTTTCTTTTAAATAATCTGTTTGCATTTTCAGTTATGATGTTATCTTATTGACATTTTTTAATACTTTTGTTTCCTTACCTGTGCCATTTAGTCGCCGAGCGAATTCATTTGAAATAAGAATGTTTGCCAGTTTAGTCATCGCATATATCTGAGAGCCGCCGATCTTTTTTGCGACATCGTATTCCAGTTGTTCGGGTTTCAGCTTGGCGAACTCATGTGCCACTGAAGCCACGAAAATGATCCTGGAGGGCGCAGACTTCTTGAGCAGATCAACCAACAGCAGTGTGAAGAGGAACGGCCCGAAGTGGTTCACCTACGCAGAAATGTTTGGTGCGCCTATTTCTTGATTGCACTTCACGTAAGAGAAGTAAGTTGAAATTCTTTTTCTGACACCGCCAAACAAAGATCTGCCTCACTGAATCTTAGGGAAACAGATTAAGATTTTCTCCAGAAGAATTGTATGTAATATAAACTTGAACGCATGACACCATATCAGTTTACAGTTCGAGTTTTGCAAAGTATAAGCAAACCGGAGACGATATTGATAGTGGTATCTTAGAAGTGATACTTTGGAGAAGGTCATGCTGAAGTTTACGTTATTTCGTTAAGTACACTTATAAAATGTTTTCGAAGTAAACTCGCTACACTCTAATTTTTAAATCTCGTAACATTTTAAAATAATAATCGCAAAACATCTCTCCCCTTTAACCTTTCTGAAATGTTTGTCGCAAGGTTTATGCATCTTTGCAATCCCTTAGATGTGTCGATAAATGTCTCCCTACAATTACGAAGGAAATGTTAGTAAAACGCCTGTTATGTTCTCATTTCGACTCGCAAACATTTGGAGCACAAAATATGTTATTCAATTCTAATTGTTTTAATTTCCGTCTATGACTTAATAATTCTTTCAAACAAAACTTGTAACATTTCTGTGACTATTTTAACCTCTTATATTATCCTTTTTATAAGTTGATTTTAAATTATACTTGGTTTTCCATTAACTACTTACAACTTACATTTACTTTTACATTTGTAAATGATATTACATTTTTGAACTCGTTGTTGAACTATCAATAAAGGCATTTAATAATAATAATAATAATAATAATAATAATAATAATAATAATAATATCCACAGACGCATAATACACACAGTTTACCAAGCAACGCAATGCCCACACAGAGCACGAATGCACGACGCATGCCACAAATATTTTCCAGGGGACAATTTCCGATACACATCAGCTGAGCCCAAAGTTTGGCAAAATGCCCTTTTGTAAGTGTCACTATTTCACCCCTTTTAATAAAAGCATCACTTAATTGTACTTCTAGAGTTGTTTCAGTAGTTTTTTTATTTTGCTTCTTTTTGTCTCTTTTAGTTTCTGATGCCTGTTTTTGACATTTTGTCTTATTTTTTTCTGCCTTTTACGTTGTAATTTTGTTTTGTTTCTCTCCTCATACTAATCTCGATCAAGCTGATATAAAACAGGACACGGACGTGTTTTGTAAGAGCGAGTAACATAAATTCGTAACCATTCTATTGGTTTCTCATGTGGAATCAAGATTACAAAGAAAAGATCATTTCCTTATACGTTATTTCCTTATACGTTACGCTTATACGTAAATTTTAAAATTAGAAGAAAAATGTGGATCATTTTAATTGTTATTTTTTACAATAATCCATTTTAAAGTAATTTTTCATTTTTAAATGCCTTTTGAATTAATACTTTTGCAAGAATAAATAGTTTTTAGCATGCTCATCTTGGTAAAATTAAATACCATTTTCCCTACCTATTTCAGGTAAAATAATTGTCTGAACATTCGGGCTCTACACAATCATAAATATTTGCGGCAAGATTAGAGCGTAACGCAAAGATTTGCGAGTGTAGTCCTGGCTTTAAATACTTAGTTGCATGCACTACACTACCACACATGTCGGGAGACGAGTGGGAAGCTTTAGAGTGTGCCCCGAGTGGGGCGGTGCCCCGAAAAGGAGATACCTGAAGGGGAAACCCGGCCAGTCGATGTGTAGGTCCTCACCTAATCTCACCTTCCAGCGAAGGAGGAACACCTCATCGACCCGAGATAAAACTTGCGCTACAATTACGGAATTAATTATCGTAGTAGTTGTCGCGTCCCAAAAGACCAAATTATTGGCGGTCTTGCTGAGGGGGTTCACCTGGAAGCCGGTGTGCAGGCCGTCGGCTGTCTTGTCGTTGCTGAGTAAGGCTGCCCCCGCGTTGTTGATGAGGACGTCGAGCTTGGGCTCCGTGGCGAGGACATGCGCGGCACACGCGCGGACAGACTCCAGCGACTCCAGGTCCAGCTCCAGCAGCGCCACCGTCGCGTCCTTGGTGGCCACGCTGCGCACCTCCTCTGTGCACACGCCAACGAACGCACTGTCAACCCAGGAGTACACGTCTAGGTCCCTCGGCAGCGCTTCCGAGTGGCGCTTCTGCTGGCAAAATGGGCCATGCGGCACACCTAACTATCCGCACACGCCAACGAAAGCACTCTCAACCCGGGAGTACACGTATAGAGCCTCTCGGCAGCGCTTCCGAGTGGCGCTTCTCCTGGGAAAACATTGGTTTATTCACAGGAACGGCGCAGTCGCGCAGTTGTGGCTGTTAGAGGCGCCACCAGCGCTTCCACGGTTCCGCACCACCGACAGCAGGACACACTAGGCCTCTTCGAAGCGCTACTGAGTTTGTTGTGTGTTGACTGCCTTGCGGATGCTGGCGCCCACAGCGGTGTGACTCGCATATGTTTCAAACTGATCTTCATTTAGTAAAGCGTAGGTAAATGTTTTGGGCTTGAGCGTTTGATTTACAGGAGTCCCACCAACTGTGGGCCAACCTCATAACTTCTAAACGGTTTGTGATATCGACATGTAGATTTCGCTCAACAATGCACAATCACGGAGCAAGTAATATTCTGTATAGATATTATTAGTTATATTTTTAGTTTTTGAGAAATTTAATTATCTTTGATTTTTTAAGCGGAATGCTATATTTTTCTCGCCAACAATGGCATGTTTCATTCGTTAGTATTTTGTTAGAAATTGTAGTACAAAAATAGACTTTCTGGCATGTGATTTTAAGTTAAACGGACAATATTTCCCCTCGCAACTGTCGCCTTTGGGGAAGGTTGTCTTCGCGGCGCCTGTTACGGACGGCAGCGCCGCGAAGCGAAGGCTATCTTCTCCAAAGTCGACAGTTGAAAGGGTTACTGAAGAAAATAATGTCCGTTTAATTTAAAATCACATGTCAGAAAGCCAACTTTTATACTAAAATTTCATTCAAAATACTAACATATAAAACATCATTGAATTCTTCTTTTTCCTTCTCTATCCTCTACTGATGAGAAAAGTATATACTTCCATTTCAATATTCAACCATTATTGAATTTCTCAAAAACTAAAAATATTTCAAAACTATACCTCTACGGCATATTACTTTCCCCGTGATTCCGCATTGATGAGAGAGAACTGCATGTCGATACCATGAATGGTTTATAAGTTGTGGGGGTGGTCCATAGTTGGTGGGACACGGTAGAAGAGGTAGAGTGAAAGTGCGACTCACCGAGCGCCGCCTGGCCTTTCTGGGGGTTCCTGCAGGCCAACAGCACACGCGCGCCCCGCCGCGCAAGCTCCTTGGCCGTCTCCAAGCCGATGCCTGCCACACACAGCACGAAACAACTCCGTATTGTTAAGTGCATCGAAGACTCAATACAATACAACTGACTTACTTAACACTGGGAACATATTTTCATGTAATGAAAAATGATATGATATTTATAATGAATGTAATGAAAACTGATATTTATAGTTACAACACTCGACGTAGAAATCATGTTCATCAAGTGTCAGTATCAACAGCTCACTACAAGAAATTTTCATACGATACATGTACGTTACTTTAAAACGCATTGCCAGATCAAATTAAACAATTACAACTGGTACACAAATTTAAGTTAAAAGTAAAATCTTTTCTGCTGCATAACTGTTTCTATACAATTAGAGACTATACTGATCGTCAAGAAGAAAAATAATGTTTACTATAACAAAACAATGATATATTATAATAAATTAGTTTGAATTTGTATTGTATATTTTTTAAAAAGACAATATGCCTGTAACAAGTAATGTACTTCAGCTTCCGGGTCAATGACCCCCATCTCGATCGGATTTTTGTCCAGTTTCCCTGATCCATTGAGCAAATGCTGAGATGGCCCCTTGATTTGCTTCTGGACGTAAATGTAGCTTCACTATGCGCACGTTTTGTTGAGCTTTCCTTTTGCTTGTAGTGGTAGTAGAGCTTAGGGTGAGTTTCTATTTGTTAGCAATACAGAAAAATCAAATCCGTTCGTTTACCGTTACAAATAAGGTTTCTATAATTCGGCAACGAAAATATCTAGTTTTTGAAATGTTAATCTCTCACTGTTTTAAAATTTATTATTATTATTATTATTATTATTATTATTATTATTATTATTATTATTATTATTATTATTATTATTGTTTTCATCTTTCAACTATTAATAGTTAAATTGTTGGGAAGGGATTCTGAATCTCAAGAAAGCGTGCGCAGAAGATTTTCTCCCCCATACGTCACATACAGTTTTTGACAAAATAAATAAATAAAATAACTAAGCAGTAACAGTTACACAAGTGAGAGATGTTTGAGAACCAGTTAACAATAAACTGACAAATTATGCAAGATTCTTTTGACGTCGTGGAAGAAACTCCTAGATGAGCTTCAAGGAAAAAGTTTCCGTTTGTCTTGCACACATATGGCCTTAGTGGTACACCACAAGCTGAAAGAAGTCGATAAAATACTAATACCTGCCCAAATAAATGTCATTTGATCTTATATCATCATGTTTAGTTTAATTGTATTCAGGCGAGACGTTTCAAGCTCCCAGGTACTCTCTAAAGAATACTAATAAGTTTTACACATAGGGTACATATTGTAGGTAATACTAGGAGTGTATCGGAAATTTTCGGATCGCGAAAAAACGCGGGAAACTATTTTAATATTTGTGAAAAATCACAAGTAGCATTAAATTGGGACAATTACACTATACCACAACACAAAACAACTCCGTATTGTCAAGTGCATCGAAGATTCAATACAATATTGACTAACCAGTAAGTTACACTAGTTAGAGATATTTTATATATTATACAGTTATACTAGTTATATATATGTATAATATATATATATATATATATATATATATATATATATATATATATATATATATATAGTTTCATAAAACTACCCTACAGAATTTCAGAATGCGTCATTTTTAATTCCACGAGTGTTCTTCAATCAACTCTATTATCTCGTTAGTTCAACCATGATCGTCTGCTATTGCTAAGTGTGATCCTAAGAGGGGTCAGAAAGAAAAGGCGATATTTCTTTTAGATTCGCCGCCTTGATTGGTGTTTCACAGATATATTGTTAATCGAGTGGTGTTAATTTCGCGAGTCCAATAGTCGTCATATCTATCGCTCGACCGCGCCGGTCTTTTGACCTTAATGAATTATTGGAAAAGATTAAAAAGCGACTTATCACACTACACTCGTAGTAGATAACGCATTCCTAAAGTGACGTGCCGAACTGAAGAGCGAAGGCGTTAAAAGTTGTGAGAAATTGTTACGTGTTCGAACTCGAGACACGTCTAAGGAATGGTTTTCATCCCACGGCCAATGTGATAATTAATTCTTCATTTATCCCTTAAATATTGCCCACGACAGCCAATGATCAGTTATCTCTAGTTGGCTGGTAAAGCTCCCTCAGAGATATGGGCCCAAGAAGGAGATAGTGATGGTTTACGCTCACCTGTGTTGGCGCCAGTGATGAGAACCGTGCACCCGTCAAGGCGCTTCTTGGAAGTGCACACGCCGGTGCTCAATTTGTACCACATCCGGAACATCGCATATATGAACATCACCACCAGCAGCGCTATCAACGGCCCCAACCATGCCCACAGGACCATTGCAAATTCGCTGTTATTCAAACGGAGGCGCGCTGGGATGGGAGATGCTTTGATACTCAACTTGCAGTGGCCGATCGACTGTCGATCATCTACTCAGAGTGTTCATTACACACTCCCATTTCTAGAAGCGATCTCTCGTGTGATCAAGTGGAATGATTTATAAAAGATACGCAGTCACACTTATCAATAGCCAACTGACCTTGTTACATGATGAATATCTTTTATCATTCTTCTTTATATATTCACATAGCATTCCCGAATTACGGTTTTGCTTCGTCATGATGTGACAGTGAAATTAACAAATGAATTCTCAAATTACTCTCATAGACAATTTTAGTGTTTGATTCATGTTTCTATTTTTGTATTTCCCGTAAAGAGAATGGGAGTTATAAAATAAGTTACAACAATTAAGCCTGCGCATTTCAGTAGTTTAAAAAAATCTACTGGATGTCACTGACGTGTAGCAACTACCAGTCATACTCCGAAACTTGGGCAACGCTATACAATCACCTCCGTTCTATCGCTTTAGTACATCTCGGCCTTGTGACTGAACCCATTTCGAAACAGAAAAATCCGTTCCTTGAAATGAAAATTGTTGCAAAGGAAGTCAACTTCTTCTTAATAAATAATTTAAAAACGTAGAATGCATGACCCAGCCAAATATTTTGTAATGCTGTTATAAGTTTGTAGCGTACGTGTATGATTTTTAGAGTATAATAAAACAATGATATCTGAAAATCTAACGAACACATTACAATGACATTCATATACTTTTAGTGAATTATTACAGACACAGAATGTATTTTCTTACTGACAGATTTGGGTAAGAGTGAAAGAAAACACAAACGCGGACAAAAATTAAGAAATAGTTCCAGTCAACAAATATTGGTCATAGAATGGAGCTTGCATTTGAAAAAAATTGTAACTCACGAATTCAAATACAAGAATTAATATATTTTCCATTACTTAATTGATTAATGTTACACATATTTTTATGTACAAACGTACACCTCATGAATCAAGAAGCCCTGACATGTTCAAGTCTGGACAATAAAGATCTAACCTTACATTCTAATACAGAATTTTAATATAGTTTTGAACATTATTTCAAATCACGCATAGTTTTAAATCAAATTAATAATTAATACATTTGTTTAATTTGTTTAATAATAATGTTTATTCATGTTCATTTATAATATTTTAAATGTATATAATTTTTATTTTAATTTATGATTATTATCAAACATTTATAATAATTATTTGAGAATAATTTAAGTTCTAATATTCTTTTACTTTCATGGCAGAAATATTTTTAAAATATTTCTCGCCATATCGGGCATGCGTTTAATAGTAAAGACGGCTGTGTACGGCGCCCGCGCCTTGAAGCCCAGGTGGTGCGGGGCCAAGACCCTACGCGTACGTCGGCCGCTCGTCGTCCCTGAGCTGCACCAGCTGCTCGCTCTTCTCCCACACGGCGCGCGCCAGGCCCCTGTCGTACGCCGCCTTCGCCATCCGCCTCTCCTGCGCAAACGCATTCATTGATTGGTTTTGATTGATTGACAGATTTTTTCGTGTTTCCGGGCGCGTCAACTGCTTTGGTCATTAGTCCCGTTAGTGTAGTGCATGTTTTTTTTGTGGGCGGTGATCTTCCCTCGCTGGATGGCAAGATCCGGCGCCGACCTACCGTCGGCTAGTGGGGTTTCCCCCTAACCACGACTCTCCCACCAGCGGGGCACCGCCCCAGTCGGGACAAGCTCTAAGCCCCCGACCGATCTCCCGGAATATGTGGTAGTGTGGTGCATGTTAGTGTAAGTGTGTGTGTAAGGGGAGAGGATAGGACAAGGAAGAGGGACAGATCGCGCGCGGTGCGTGGCCCGTTTGGTAGGGTACTGCTCCGTCATTCGCCTGGTGTTGATCGGAGAAACCACGGAAAACTACCGATCAGAGCAGCCGGCCGCTAGAATTCTCCTCCAGACAGCGACTGAATTCGACCTAGCTGAAAAGCTAAATCATGCCGCCATCAGGACTCGAACCTAGGACCTTCCGGTCAGAGGCGCTGCAGTGACATCAGTTGATGCACTGAGCTACCGCTCCCGGTATTCATTGATTGGTTATTAAGGACGCGTCCGCTGCTGTGATCGTTCGTTCCGTAAGTGTAGTTTATGATTTTGCTGCGGGAGGTGGCGGTGATCTTCCCGCGCCGACCTAGCCGACGGCTTGTGGGTTTTCCCCGATCAGATATCTCCCATCAGCGGGGCACCGCCCCAGCCGGGGCAAGCTCTAAACTCCCGACTGTTCTCCCGAGAAGTGCGGAACTGTAGTGTATATACGTGTGTGTAAGTAAAGGATGAGGGTAAGAGAAGGGAGAGTTAGGAAATATCGCACACGCTGCGTGGTCAGTTTGTTAGGGTACTGTTCCGGTTATCACCTGGTGTGAATCAGAGAAACCACGGAAAACTACCGATCAGAGCAGCCGCCGCTAGTTTTCTTCTGCAGACAGTCTAAATTCGGCCTAGTTATATAGCTAGTGTCAAAAACCCTACGCCGTCGGGACTCGAACACTGGCATCTCACGATCAGAGGCATCAGCCACATGGGAGCAGGGGCGACAGACTTTGAAGAGGGGGACCTAAACATGGATTCTGATAACTCTCTGAAAAACTAGTCACGCGTTCACACAAGCAATTGTGCATTAATTTTTAAGGTTAACAGAAATTAAGACAATTAGGGAAATGTAAATGTTTTCGTTTGCTGTAAAAGGGACGAGTATAGAAACTTGAATATTTACGAAAAAGAAGACAAATTTCACTGGTCTCTAACAATTTTCATAACGATATCTACGTTGTCAATACATTTTGTAATACTAGCAGCTTTTTCAGAAATGTTTTCCAGGGAGCTGCCAAAATGATGAACATCTTTCTATTTCCCTCTAATAACTGACTTCAGCTCCGCCGTCCTGAATTTTTCCGCCGCCTACTAGGGAAGACCCTGAAGCAACACGACACACGGGCGCGGACACTCTCTCTCACACACACACACGCACGCACGCACGCGCACACACGTACGCGCGCACGCACACACACGCACACGCACACACATGCACGCATGCATATAAAAACACACGTGGGTTTAATCTGGCCCATGGAGCATGCCTCCCTACTTTGTTTGAGTTCCCCAATTTCGCCTAACTACAGAAAGTATTTACGTTCATGGTACTTCCCTCTACATAGCAATGACTAGAAGTCTCTTTTCCGACTGAGAGATATGACGGAGGAGAGAGAGAGAGAGAAAGAAAGAAAGAAAGAAAGAAAGAAAGAAAGAAAGAAAGAAAGAAAGAAAGAAAGAAAGAAAGATAGAAAGGGAGGGAGATAGTACCATAGTGAAAATATGAAGAAAACAGAATCACCAGAAAAAAATCAGATTCGGATTTTCGTTTATGATTTTAATATTGAACTTGAAATAATATGTATTTTGTACTTTTAAATATACATTAAAATAAAAATCGGATGTTACTAAATCAATTTATTAATTACCCTCATAATTGCCGACCTTCTTATTCCCTTTAGTTATTAGGTTTGTTGAGAACTCTAAAATTTCATAATCTATCCAAAACGCATTTACTGTTCTCTAATGAAATTCGCGGTTTCATTGATCTTTGGTAAACAATTTCAACGTCATGAAGTAATTTTTGTACTTATTATATTCTCTTACCCTACAGTCGGAGAAGTATCCGCCTGTAATTCCTTCGACTTGTTCAGACACTGCCAAGTGGATGCTTGTCTGCGCGCCTTCTTCTGCAGACTGCCAACAGAAATTCATCACCAGCTTTCACTTTTGCAAAAATCGTGCAATATTTGCATCCAATAATGCTTGACTTTAAAAATATTCAGAGGTTTCTGAATATGATTCTTCTGGTTTCAAAAGCAGAGATTTCACTTTTTACATTCAATTTCAAGACACAAAGAATAGATAAAATACATTGTTTTAAGTATATTTTTCATATCGCTGCGAGACCGACATACACTTCGTGTACCTAAACGAAGGCTTTGTGAAAGTATTACTTTGAATGAAAAAAAGACTGTGGTTTTATTTGGTCTACAACAATGTTTGTGATGTATCTGTTTTTCAAACAAAAGTATTTGAGTTTACTGATTGGGTAATGATCGATGCGAACAATACACAGTAATTACTAGACTTTTTATTGTTCTGCGTTTGAAACTGACTTTGGTATTTTTCTAGTTTTGTTAACCAATTCTTTTGTGTTTAAAATTTTTTAATCAAATTTTGAATGGTATAACGTAGTCTACTGAAAGATATAAATATTTAGAAATAGAAAATAACCTGTAAAAACCTAAGTTTTGGATCTAGCAGTAGTAGAGTAATGTAGTAGATATTCATAAAATATTTCACCTACCAAATAATAAATATTATATTAATATCGTTATTATTATCTTACCTTAAAAAATAGTCCAAACATGAAGTGAACGATTTTATCAATTCCGTAGGGTATATGACGGAAGATATCTGTCTGAACAGCACCTGGATGTAGACTGTTTACTGTCACACCTGAGGAAAGACAATTCTCTCTTAATTAAGGCTACGGGAAATATCTGCATTTGTACTGGGTTATAATAGTCTCAGGAACCCTTGTTCCATGTCCATCAATAGTACATCTCCTACAGGATGATGTTTGATACCTTTTGCCACGTGAAATAAATCCTGCTAACTCGAAAGATACACTCCAAAACTGAATGCAGTCCATCCTACTTCATACGACTATCAACTGAACGCAGCCCATCCTAATAAATTTAACCCAATATTTTTATTCACAAAATGTATGCCATATTTTCACTGGATTTCGGTGAGCGACATTGAAACGGAAATAATAATAATAATAATAATAATAATAATAATAATAATAATAATAATAATAATTATTATTATTATTATTATTATTATTATTATTATTATTATTATTATTATTATTATTATTATAAAACTGTGAACCATTTCACCAACATGTTAGTGAGTTTGAGATGAGTCGTGGTGACAAAGGAAATGTCGATTTAAACCCAACAACACGACATTTCACAGGGAAGGAATACTTTCTCTTCCTGGTCATCTATTGCAACTTACCTGTACCATCTAACCGTCGTGCCAGCTCATTAGATACAAGCACATTAGCCAGCTTGGTCTTTCCGTAAATTGAAGTGTCGTCTATATTCTTGGCCACCTCGTGGTCAAGTTCCCCAGGTGACAGCGTAGAATACTCGTGCGCAATTGAAGAAACGAAAATGATCCTGGAGGGCGCAGACTTCTTGAGCAGATCAACCAACAGTAGCGTGAAGAGGAACGGTCCGAAGTGATTCACCTACACAGGAAATTTTTCTACAGGTATATCAATATAAAAGATACAAACTTTTAATGAATGTAGAGGGCGAGGCGAAGATGGCCACTTATTAAAAATAAACCATTGGTCAGAAATTTCATATAACGAAGTTGTAAACAAGACATTTTCCAAAAAATTGGCTGGAAACTCATCTTGCACCTGTGTTGTCAGGTACATGAAATATTTAATTATTATGTGAATCTGTGTTTGACAACAGGCTAGTATCATGAGTTGTTTGGGTAGCACAGGAGATTATATTGTACGTAAAATTCATTCCTTTCCCTTTCTAATAGAGATTGTGTGAAATATCCGTGCAACGTGAGGTACTTCAACAAGTTTCAACGACATTTCACTTGCACCATTAATATCGTAAACTAGCGTACCCGTGCGAGAACTCTCGCATGTTGAATCCCACCCTTTTCCCTGCATTTTTCATTTCCACATTAATCCCAAAATTTATCTTTTCTTAATGAATCTCTTATCGTCCGTCACTTGTTCTAAATGTCTCCAAGTAATATTGTACTAACTGAACGAGTTTTATCACAACAGAACAATACACTCTTGTCAATACAAACTGTTCTTTTCTTTACGTTATTACGTAACAGAGAGGTAAACCTGTGGAATTCAATCGTGCATAGAATAGTAAGTAATACGTTTAATTTCACACACAGTTGCTGATTCTGCAAGTTTCTGCACAGATCGAGTAGAGTCGAAGAGCGCTGAACTATCAAAAATGTAGTAGTATGTAACGTAATCCAAGATCTCATCGTATAGATCACAGTGGTATGATGTACGTTTCTTTGAGACCTTTGGCCTCGAAATTCCACGATTTAAGGCTCTACAACGCTTTGTTTTGGAATCAAATAACTATATAGATTTCAACAATGCTGCCAGAGTGTTGCGTGTTGCATTTGACATAAATATTTAGATGAGTTTTCATTCAACAAATCCTTCACATTTTTAAAGTTAAAGTGCAATTAGTCATGTGCCTGTGAAATTTTCTTTCTTTGGAGACCTTGTTTATAAAGAAAGGTTGCCTGTGAGAGCCGCAAAACTCGTCTATACTACTGAAATAATATAGAAAAATATAAATTCAATTGCAAAGTGTTTTTTATAGCCATTAACATACCTAGAAACGTTATGAGTGTTATTACTGCCGAGGCCAAAAGTTAAAAATCGAGGCGGAGCGTAGCGGAGCCGAAATTTTTAATTTGGACGACGCAGAACAACACTGTAACATTTCGTGGTATGTTCAGCATTTTATCGGTCACCATAAAATCTCACGAACTGTGCGAAAATTTACATTACTACGATAGTAAACACGTGAATTCTGTTGCCGCGGCACGTTAGTACGATATTGTAAGGTGTTGTTTCCGATATATCTCTATAAAAAATATTCATATACCGTGATTCGCGAAAGATGGATGCAAATAATTCTCCTGAACCTAAAGATGCCTAGAGAAACGACGTTCGGTTAGGAAATTGGCGTGTTGACTTCCAGTGGCGACACCTTCACATCGTCAGTAAATACAACTACAGGAGTAGTTTCATTTGGTGGAATGTGAGGGAAATGAGGTTAATTTACCTAATACACATTTTTCTGATTGTACTATTCATATTACAATTAAGAATAATTATTCCCCAAACCAATATAAATTACTTCTGAATTGTTTGAATATGATTTGTTTTGTACATCGTCATGTTTTTCCTTAACAAACATTTGACTTGCGATGAAACGATGGTTGTTTATGTCGCTAAGGATGTTAAAGGCGTTGCTAAGGATGTTAAATTTCTTAACATACAAGTACTACTCGGGCAACTTTTCTTGAACGATGGATTGAAGAAATGCGGGCGGAGTGGGGGTATTAGTTACACAGTCGGCCGCTAGAGTATTTACAGTAATGCCAACCTCTGGAAAATGAAAGTCAAACCCACTACGGCGAGGTCATTGCTCTGAGTAGGCACCGACAGAGACACTAGATAGAAGTTTAGGTGCCTCCCTTGAAGGACCTGGACCTACCTCAGCCATTTATTTAGGTAATAGTAATAAAGCTAAACAGACGTTCTCGATTATGATAGCAACTAGCTTTGGCTAGCTTATGTTTCGCGCCAACTAAGTTTTAATGCTTGGAATGTTGTCATCAGTGCTCGCTGCGAGCATTTCCCTTCAACTGTTCATTGCTGAAGGGAGGGGGAAGTAAGGTCATCATTCAAGAAAAGTTGCGCGAGTAGTAGGTACAAACGCAGGGTTGCATGTTAAGAGGGGTTAAAGACGCATGCGAGATAGCCTTGGCGGCGTAGACGGGAGGCTGACCTGGAGGCCGCGGTGGAGTCCGTCGGGGGTCTTCTTGGCGCCGACGCCGCCCGCGCCCGCGTTGTTGATGAGGACGTCGAGGCGCGGCTCGGACTCGCGCACCTTGGCCGCGCACGCGCGCACCGACTGCAGGTCGCCCAGGTCCAGCGCCAGGAGCGCCACCGTCGCGCCCCCGGAGGCCTCTGCGCGGATCTTCGCTGCACACACACCGTTTTATTTAGTTGACGTCAAAAACCGTTAAAAACTGTATGTGACGTGCTACGGGGAGAAGTAAATTCTGAGCACGTTTTCATAATTCTGTGATCCCCCCATATACTACTGGAATTTTGAATACAGAAAGAAAATGAGCGTTTTTTGCAAGGATCGTTAACAAATATTCGCTCCGATGTAATAAAATATATTTTCAAGGGTAAATCAGTAAAAATTTGGGCTCATAACTCATCATGCGTTATATGTGATCTGTGTGGATTGAAGTCTCGAAATTGTCTCCCACTGACGAGGTTGAGTGCGGAGTGGCACGGGCACTCACCGAGCGCCTGCTGGCCTCGCTGCGGGTCCCTGCAGGCGATCAGCACGCGCGCGCCCCGACGCGCCATCTCCAGCGCCGTCTGCAGCCCAATGCCTGCGACACAACACAAATACCAGATTATTACACCATCTTAAATTTCTTGTATGATGTTAGGTATCAGTCATTATTGAGTGGGCATGAACATACATGCACCACGGAGCCATTTCAGGGGCGAGCAGAATTACGGTAAAATTACAGAGATATATAGATACAAGCTTTATTCTACAACAGCACAGATGGTGCCAGATGACAGATTGCAGAAACATAAAAGTACAATTACAATGACAAATACAATTTCAATCTGTACCTGCACACAAAATCAATATAAAATCATATTATTTTTGTCATTACCTAGCACATGAAGGTGACACTTACGTGCATTGTCAACATACAAATGCAGATGGTATTGGTACACAATGCAGATGGCATTTGTATGATTGTGTATTCCATTAATATACATACAAATATACACAGACCCAGGAATCCTCGCTTTCACACAAATCTGCACCTAGTCATTCAAAATCATATGCAGACAAATATGGATACACATTTTTACCTAACACCTCAATATAATAATATACAATACTTACAATAATTATTACATGTCTAACACGTAAAACACTCGTTAACGTAAATCAATAAATACCAGGTATGCCAGAATAGCCAAAAAACTACGTTTTAGATTAGCGAAACAGAAATGAAATCACTTCACTCCACTGCACTTTACCAACGTATAAACTGGTCTTTACTTTTTAACTGTAGACTATCCATAATCGCACTAAAGTTTCACAACACGTTTTTATCCCCATTGACTTATTTCCTATATTTTTTTCCCCTAAAACCTCGCGCTGAGCAAGGGAAGGATTCAAAAACGACCGCTGACAAATCATTCCAATCTACTTTTGTTCTAATTACAAAGGAGAATTTGCCTACGCCCGTTCTTTATTTTCTTGTTCTAATTTTATACGTGTGATCAAATGTATTCAAATCTGGAATATCTAGCCTATGAAAATTGATTGACATGTGTTTCCGGGCCCATCAACGGCTAAGGTAATTATTCCCGTAAGTATAGTGTACGTTTTCTATCACGGGACGTGGCAGAGATCTTCCCCTCTGGATGGCGTGATCTGGCGCCGACCTACACTTAGGTTTGCGATGTTTTCCCTTCAACCAGGTATCTCCCAACGGCGGCAGGGCACCGCTCTACGCTCTTCACATGTGAGGTAGTGTAGTGAATGGGTGTATAAATAAGGGGTGAAGATAGGGCCACTGCCCTCGAAGAAAGGAAAGATCGCACGCGGTTCCTGGCGCTTATATAGGAGTACTGCTCCGATGAGATTAATTGTTAGTGGTTCCGGGAACATCAAATACTATGATCATTAGTCCCGTACGTGTACGTGTTTTTACGCGGGAGATGGTGATGGTCTTCCCCCGCTGGATGGCGAGATCCGGTGCCAACCTACCGTCGGCTAGAGGGGTTTCCCCCTAATCAGGACTATCCCACGAGCGGGGCACCACCCCAGCCGGAAGAAGCTCTAAGCTCCCGACCGGTCTCTCGGAATATGTGGTAGTGTAGTGCATGTTAGTGTGTGTGTGTGTGTGTGTGTGTGTGTGTGTGTGTGTGTGTGTGTAAGGGGAAAGGATAGGACAAGGAAGAGGAAGGAAAGATCGGGCGCGGTCCGTGGCCAGGGTATTAGGGTACTGCTCCGGCATTCGCCTGGTGTTGATGGGAGAAACCATGGAAAACTACCGATCAGAGCAGCCGGCCTCTAGAATTCCCCTTCAGTCGGCGTCTGAATACGTCTTAGCTATAGAAAGTAGCGAAAAGTAGTCCTGCCATCGACCTAAGACCTTCCGGTCAGAGGCACTTCACTGACATCAATCGATGCTCTGAGACACCAAAGCCGGTCAGAGATGAGAAAATTGGGTTCCTATTTCTTGTACCTAACGCGAAGGAATAAACTATTTTTCGTGAGAACACGGGAAATAACACGGACTCGCTAGCGGAACGATGTAGGATTTATTACCTAAAACGTTTAAGGCGGAGATACACTTTGATACGTGTCCTAAGTTATCGACGGGCCAAGAACTAAGATTAATTTCTACTGAACTGTAAACCACGTAAATGAAAATAAAATTTCAATTTGATTGATTATTGATCATTAGCGCATCAACTGCGACGGATATTACCGTATGTGTAGTTCATGTTTTTATCGCGGAAGGTGGCGGTGATCTCTCCCGAGGAATGACGGGATCTGGCGCCGACCTATGCTTTCTTGCAAGGATTTTTCCCTTATGAGGTACCGCCCTCCAGCGTGGCTCCGCCCCAGCCGGGACAAGCTCTAATCTTCCGAATGGTCTCCCGACAAATGTGGTAGTGTAGTGCATGTGAGAGTAAGTATGTGTAAGTAAAGGGCGTGGATAGAACAAGGAAGAGGAAGGAAAGATTACGCGCGGTCCGTGGCCCATATCATAGGGTGCAGCTCCGTCATTCGGTTGGTGTTGATCGGAGAAACCACAGAAAACTACCAATCAGAGCAGCCGTTCGCTAGAATTCTTGTTCAGATAGCGGCTTAATTCGATCTAGTTGTTGAGCGAGAATCGAAAATCTTACCACGGTACGGGACAGAATTTTCGACACTGGGATTCGAACCCTAAGACCTTCCGGTCAGAGGCATTGCAGTGACATTAGCTGATGCCTTGAGCCAGCTTTGCGGGTTTTAATTTGATTACTAGATTATTTTGTGATTACTATTTGCAATCATCAATAATTACGTGCGACTAATAACACTGGTCGACAGTAATTTTGTTAAAAAGCTAACTGTAGCTGTTTCTTGTGTAGTTTGCTTCGCTAAAGCCGACTTCAACAATAAAAGTTCCCCACCGGGCTCAGTTTTTGTGTAATCGCACGTATATTAAAACGATATATATTTCGCAGATAATCACGTGCCGTTTATGCTGAAAAGCTACTTGCTTGCAGGTTGTTACAAGACAGCAGCCGCCAACTATGTGTGATATTGTAGATTTCACTAAAGATAAACAGAAGTCAGACGATCAAATCAGTTGAGCAGCTTTGGGAATTGCCAAGTGAAGTGTGATTAGCCACGTACACGACCCGCCGACTCGCTCCGTTGGGTACGCGAGTCACTACAAGTTAGTTGCACCTTGCCTGTTGAGTGAGAAAGGACCGGGAGCGGTACCTCAGTGCATCAACTGATGTCACTGCAGCGCCTCTAACCGGGAGGTCCTAGGTTCGGGTCCTGACGGCGGCGGGATTTTCGACACTAGCTCTTCAGCTAGGTCGAATTCGGCTGCTTTCTGGAGGAGAATTCTAGCGGCCGGCTGCTCTGATCGGTAGTTTTCCGTGGTTTCTCCGATCAACCCCAGGCGAATGCCGGAGCAGTACCCTACCAAACGGACCACGGACCGCGCGCGATCTGTCCTTCCTCTTCCTTGTCCTATCCTCTCCCCTTACACACACACTTACACTAACATGCACTACACTACCACATATTCCGGGAGACCGGTCGGGAGCTTAGAGCTTGTCCCGACTGGGGCGGTGTCCCGTTGGTGGGAGAGTCCTGGTTAGGGGGAAACCCCACTAGCCGACGGTAGGTCGGCGCCGGATCTCGCCATCCAGCGGGGGAAGATCACCGCCATCTCCCGAAAAAACATGCACTACACTAACGGGACTAATGACCACAGACTCGCCCGGAAACACGAAAAAAATCAATCAGTTGAGTGAGAAAGGTGTTGGAATTACTGCAAAGGGCACGATTTATCGTCACGTAGCGGACGAGTGTTAATTTTTGAACGAACAGATTCCTTGCAATACTGCGACAGTGCGTAAACCATCCAAACAATTTCTGTTATGTGAGTGGAGAGGTAACTTTGAAGAGCCAAAAGCGGAATATTATTCCCTTGCTCTTGCCTATGCTGTCCACTTGAAAGAGACCTATGGCATCATGAAACTTTTGTTATCGAAGATACAATACCAACAGCATTCGTGAATTGTACGAGGCAATTTGAAAGTTATCGCACAAGTTTCCAACAAGGATATTATAAATTTTGTTGTTTTCTACGCAAATGGGCTAGCAGAGATCGCAAAAACCATTTACTGAAGCACTGCCTTCAACGGATAAACGACATCTGATACGTGGACAAAAATGTTTCTTTCCAACTACTTGTAAATCCTTGCACATCAAACCCGGATAGATAAAAATATTTTTGGAGCCGACGGGTATTGGGCCAGGTTTCCTAAACGTAAAGAACAAATTCCCGAGGTATAGCGAGGCGAAAATAAAGTAGGATATATTTGTAGAACTCCAAGTAAAGGATATTATGAATGACCATGTCTTTGGGGAGAGTTTGAATAGTGATACAAACAATAGAGAAAGAGAGAAAGTTTGAATTATTTACATCTATCATTTTACCCACATACGTCACACAGTGTTTATCTGTTTTTTGTAGTTTAATAAACAATTATTTCCTAAAATTTTAAAGCACTTTTTTATTGGTCAGAACTTTCGTGGGAATACAACTACTGAGGTCATTATTTCCGTACGTGTAGTGTATGTTTTTCCTCGGAAGGTGGGAGTGATCTTCCTCCGCTGGATGGCGAGATCCCGCGCCGACCTAACGTCGGCTAGCGGGGTTTCTCACAGCCAGATATCTCCCACCAGAGGGGCACCGTCCCAGCCAGGCTCTAAGCTCCCGACCGATCTTGCGACATATATGGTAGTGTAGTTCATGTTAGTGTAAGTGTGTAAGTGGAAAGGATAGGACAAGGAAGAGGAAGGAAAGATCGTGCGCGGCCCGGGGCCCGTTTCTTAGGGCACTGTTCGGGCATTCGTCTGGTGTTGATCGGAGAAACCACAGAAAACTACCAATCAGAGCAGCCGACGTCTAGAATTCTCCCCCCGACAGCGACTGAATTCGACGTAGCTAACACGTTAGTGTCGAAAATCACGTTACTGTCGGGACACGAACCTAGAGCCTTCCGGTCAGAAGAACTGCAGTAACACCATTTGATCCTGGTCATAATGATCGAAAATTGTATGCATAAATTTCGGAGATTGAGTGAGGAGTGGAGGAAAACGAAGAAAAACGCTTGTGGGGCCATATATCTAACGACTTAATTCCAGAAATACAACTGGGGTCAAAAGGTCGGGGACTTTTATCAATGCGTGAAGAGATTCGACCTCCATCGCTTCTCAAGTGTACAGATGGAAATGTAAAACCATTTAAAAAATGAAAAATACGATGGTAAATGACAGAAATATGAAATATATCTTTGTATTCTTATTTGTGTAAAGCTCATGCTTATTTGGTCAACTTGTGTTGCAGAGACAGGTGCGCCCCTGCCAAGGAACATCGGTACTACGAAACAAGAGGAGAACAATTCCTGGACATCCTCGGAACTAGGGATATGGCATCGATATTGATATTTTCAAAATATCGATTTATTGAAGCTAATTGTTGTTGTTTTTGTTTAGTTTTACATCGAAGTTTTATTTTTGAATGAATGAAGTACCAAAAGAAAAACCTAACTTTGACACATCAATAAATTGAACTTTCAGACAAGTGAGTACGGATGGAGAATGTAAAAAGAGAAAGAAATTTTACGTTTTAGAAGAGTTTCCCTTTCGTCTAACAAGGAGTCTTGTCCAACGAAACAAATGGCAACCAATCAGTTGGAATTTTCCGAGTGAAATGTCCCGAATGAATAGGCACACGTATCACAATAACAAACGTTTATATGGCAAAAATTCACAATATTCAGTATCCAAACCACTATTATACACTAGGTCAATAATAATTTCGTGTAACGTACAGAAAACCGTATTCTGAAATATATTTCCAAAATAGCCGGAGATGTCCGGGTTCTTCCCAACCAGGTATCTCCCACCAGCGGGGAACCGGCCCAGTCAGCTCAAGCTCTAAACTGCCGACCGGTCTCCGGACATTGTGGTAGTGTAGTGCATGTAAGTGTTAGTGTGTGTAAGGGATGAGGTTAAGACAAGGAAGGTGAAGGAAAGATCGCGAGCCGCCCACTCTGCCATGGTTGGTTTGCCCATAAAGCGCGCATATGCGGCCCAATTAACGGCTCAACACACATTGCACCTAGTAGAAGAAAACTCCCTTTTTAGTGTGGGAAATTTCTAGGCTCGTAGTTAATGAGGATGGAATAAATGAATCCACCCTTCCGTCATTTTTTTTTTTTTTTATTTCTTTATCAAGGACTTTTATCCAGCCAACAGCCGGTTACCCTTTACGCCCCGATGGGACGCATATTCGACCATACACTAGACACCAACACACTTGCGGGCTCCTCTGATCTGGGGTCAGCAGAACGCGAGGCCCTCCGTGACAACACATACATACAAAGTCAAGGGACAAACAGCCATGTCCAAGGCGGGACTCGACCCCGCGACCCTTCGGACCGAAGCGCTGAGTCGGTACTCGCTCTTAGCCACCTCGGCCATCCAGGTCAGCCAAATAATTTCAATTATAAATTAATAAACACGCACATCATTAAATTAATATCCACGTGAACATCAATGTTGAGAGGCTACTAAATTTTTTTTAAAACATCGATGTTTGAGGCAATATTTTATTGATATCGATATTTTGTTGATGCCGCTTCTCGGAACAAGCTTATAACCAAATCCTCAATGGAAATGATCTGCTTCGCATGTGAAAAGAAGCCCTCTGATCTCAAACCCGTGCCGCACTCACCTGTGTTGGCTCCAGTGATAAGGACAGTCTTGCCATCGAGGCGACGGGTAGACGTGCAGACGCCGGTTGTGAGCTTGTACCAGAAACGATAGATCGCCGCGGCGGTGGCTACCAACAACACCCACCGGCTGAGAAACAGCGCCCCTAAAATCGCCAACACACTCATGGCTGCGTCGATCGCTCACTAACGTAATGAGTCAAGCAATGCAGGCCTCGGGCAGACCTCGTTACGTCACGCCATTCAGCCGATTTGAAGTATTGTCTCACGCCCCAGGTGTCGAATGACACGGCAAGATAACTTTCGTTATCTACACTTGCGACCTGCTAATGCACAGGTGGCGGCGATGAGTATCAGAATATTATTTAATTCTGTGGAGATACATTAGAGGTGAATTGTCCATAATCTTTGGTCCTTCCTCTTTTATATTTATGAAGTAATTCACACGGACGTAGATTTATATATACTTTTTTGGAAGAAAAACGTTAAATTCTATTATTTTCTACTCTCATCTGACCTAAATTTTCACAACCGAACGTACTTTCTCGTATTATTGATAACGGTTAGGTAATATAATATTCATGACAAACGCTTCCGCAGCTGGCCATGCGAATGATCTTGGCTGCCCGGGTGACGCCGCGTCGAAGGCTGTGTTGCCGAACTTCGACCATCTTATCGTAGTCTTCCTCCAACATTATATGAATTACTTGAAAACTCCTAACAAAATAAAGAGTGGAAGGTTTGAACAAAAATACATCATTTTAATTTATTGAAAATTCAAAAGTTTAAATGAAAATTGTTTCTGACCATTAAATCAAGGGTATTGTTTTAATCTTACAAAAGTTAGAAGAAAGAAAACACTCATATTGGGATTCGGATCTGCGCGCTGCAAAATAGTAATTTTAAGATTTTAAATGTTTTATCTTCAAGAGAAATTTATCAAAAAAGTATATTAGTCCGTGTAATAAATATATAAAATTAAATATGATCTTTTAAACTTATATGTCTGTCATCATATCTTTTATGCGAGGAATAGGCTCAAGTAATTTATTGAAATGAGCAGTATCATCTCAAGGAAATCTATTTTTAATAAACAAAAAATATTATTAATAATTTAATATGGTTTTACAAACTAAGATATGGAAGCAACAACAAAAGGATTAGAGCGATCCGGAAAAAGGAATATAGACACAATAACATCGATACGCTGAAAAGACAATGGGACAGTAGGCACGGCTGACTTGCAGTCGGCCGTGCAGTAAGATCAAAAGAAAAACAGTATTATTGAAAAACGAAAACAGATGGTTGTATGTCATGGTATGGTCCGGACTCATAGCAAGATGTCGCTATAAAAGCGTTCGGACGTACAGCAGACATGGCATGAAGTGTCATAATGAACAGTAGTGTATGGAGAAAATAAGTTTTTGTTTTTGAATTGATGTAGTAGAATAGTTATTACCGGAGAAAGGAAGGAAATATATAAATGCTTCTACCGTTAGTGGAAATTTAGTTCCGGTGAAGAAAATAGGAATTTAACAAACAAGCATGCTACGCCGACTTCCAAAAAGGAAATGAAAATTCAAAAAAGAAAAGAACTTTCTAAATTCCTGTTCAGGGCCAAGAATGTAGTAAATATTAAGATAATTAAAAAGAAAATCAACTGGTAAATGGCCATTAAAAATATGTCTTAAAATCAATAATACCGCATGGATCCCAGCACATAAAAATGATTGTCATTTATAAATATGTGTGATTGTGGTTGTCTATTTTTACTTTCTCGTATACGTACTAATATACAGAGTAATATGCGTTGTATAGAGAAAGTTATGTAATGCTGCGCGAAAAAACGGCGGATTTTACCCCAAAAAATTCATTGCTGGGCCCTGAAAACAAGAAACTGGATAAATCCAGTTGCTAAATTAGGAGAAGAAATCCTCTAACATGTGGTGTAGCCCCAGTGTAACACGTAGTGTAGAATCCCAGTTTTGTGGCTTCTTGATGGCGTAAAACTAATTGAAAGCAAAACGCCCATCCGTCCGTTCGTCTGTCTGTGATCACTACTAGCGCCTAAACCACGGGTACGATCGTTTCCGAATTGAAGAAATCCCTGTCTATCTAACTCTAGTTGAAGCTTAGAAATTTTGAAAAACATTCTTTAAAATTTGGGGGTACTTTACATGAAGTCTCCCTTACATTTTCAAATTTTTCTCAAAAACGGCTCCAAATTTTTTCTTTAAATTTCTTGTAAGAATAGAGTAATATACACTTATAAAGTCCAATTTTCACGGTTAACTCTGAATTTTCTAAAATTGTAAAAGTTTGAATTTTCTTCGGCGTTTTCCCACAACTTCAAAATTGAAGATAGTTTTTCATTCATATGAAATTTGTTGCTAATAAATAGTTCTTTCATTAATGTCATGTACATTTGTTTGAAAGTTTTCGTGAAATAGAGCGTGAAATATTAGCAATTTAAAAAAAACTGCAAAAACTAGATTTTCTCAAAAATGGCTCCAAATTTTCTCTTTAATTTTTTGGTAGGATTAATGCCAAACTACCCCTATACGATGACATAAACGCCATATTGCTTTATTCCTTTGGTTTTTTCAAATATTACAAAAATGTAATTTTTTGACTTGTCTTCCACATCATAAATATTTGCATTAGAGGCGATTTCTTCACGTTATCCTAATTATGAATACATGTGCATTAAATAATGTCATACAAGGTTTCTCGAAAACTCAACAGTTTTCTGTTAAAATTAGATCAAAATTCCGCATTTTCAGAAACGCTCAAACGCCATTTTCTCCAAACTAGCTCAACATTTTTTCTTTAAATTTTGTATACAGATAGTAAAAATTACACTTTTTAAGATGACACAAAATTCATTTTGATATTCTTTTATTTTTCAAAAATTACACAAATGTATTTTTTACTGTCTCACGCCATACATATGCACATTTCCGTCGATCTGTATACATTATTGCATTTGTGAGTTGTCAAGCTCAATAAATACCAGCGAAAATAACTTCAAAATTTGCATTTACAGTAATGTTTAAGCGTCATTTTCTTAAAAACGGCTCCAAATTTTTTCAATGAAAATTTCTATTTAGGACGAGGCTTCACTCTTCTTTAATATTCTTAAGTTATATTTCCGTTGTACTATTAGGAAAGAAAAAGTTGAGAAAATTTTTAAAAAATGTTCTTTAGGCGACGATAAATGGCAACTCACATGAGGATGGGGTAACACCGTAAAGCCAGTCCACACCAAAGAAATTAGAAAACGTTTCTACGAGAAAGCCTGTGCTATTCTGTATTACATCTAGTTTATTCTAGGAATTGTTTTCAGTAAATGTTTATTTTTTTAAATTTATTTTTGGTCGCATCAACTATGAGGTCATTAGAGACCGCACCAATTACAATTTCTAATACAGTTCGCATTTAGATTTCTAATACAAAATTACATTGTTTTAATACCATAATTCTACATTAGTATAATACAACATAGTTATCAATAATTACCATGTTGTTGCATGCTAAGATCTAACTTAAAGACGTAATCATTTATTTAATCTTGAGTTACTGTTGGTGGAATATCTGTAATTTTGAACTTATTTACTGGGCCAGTCTAAATTGCTTCGCCGGCCGTAGAAACGAGAGTTCTGGATTAAAATACTATATCAGTAATGTTCGTGTGAATCTACACATTTCACGTCTAAATTATGCGAAAACTACCATTTTTCAAATGGGTTTAAACCTTGAATTATTTGAAGATCAGATATTGCAGAATTCTTTGCATTAAAAAAGTCTCCAGATTCAACATTCCGTTCCAAAAAGTTCAAAATTTCGAGTGTTTTTTGTAGAATTTGTGCTTGAAATTAAAGCAAAGTATAGAAATAATTCTCGAAAACGGCTATAAATTGTATCTTTAATTTTTTTTCAGTTATAGAACAAGGGAGGCTTAAGAGAATGACGCATGTCTCACTTTCGTTCAACTCTGAAATTTGTTAAAATATAGTGTGAGAATGTAAGTAATGTTGTAGTAGTTTACACATTTTTGTTGTGAATGGCGATTAAAACAAATAATGTTTTCAATTATGATTAAATGAAATGTAAGAAAAAAGATTTTGTGAAGTATTGGAGTATCGGCTTGCATTTAATGAAAAGCAAAAGGGTAACTACTGCGTATCAGCCCTTTTTGTCCGAATTATCTAAAATAACAGAAATGATTTCTACGAGGATTTTTCAGAATAATGAGAAAGCAAACATTCCATGAAGTAACTATATTGTTTATTTCAGAAACTGTCCACACAAGGTCATAAACAAGAATAAGAAAGTTGTAGTGTCTTTAAATTCCTATTTTGCCAACCTATTTCTAGTTTTTCGTCCCCATATGCTTACTCATAACATAAAAGGACTTGCAAAAAATCCCCATATTCCAAAACTGTGCAAAATATTTCAATTCTCGTGCCACAAACTAGTTTTAAAATTTGATTTATATTCAGAAAATGCCAACATTTGCCACATTCGATCGATAACTGTGCTCTGAGGCGTTTTTCCGAAACTTATGTGTTTTTCAGAGTTCAAAGATCATGGCCATTTTCACATTCTATCGCTCCTAATCTATTTGTTCTACAGCTCTGAGATTTAGTCGCGATTATCGGTACATAACTCTTCATCTTGCAGTTTAGACTATGGTGGTTATTTCCACCATGGTTTAGACAATTTTAAGCCTAAGGCTACCGGTGAAACATGGCCAGTCTTAAAATGCATTTTTGTGAGAAATGACGTTTTTCACGTTGTTCACGAATAGCTGGCAAACGAATCATTTGAAAGAAATTTGCTTTTCCCCAGTGGATTGGACATTGAATTTCGTTCTAGGACACTGGTTTTGAGCAGAATCTAGCACATATTGAGTGAGTACAAGTGCTCAAATGATTTCCTTTGACGAATCTATGAAACTCGATTTTTTCTGTGAAAATGAGCTCGAAATTGTGCGTTTTCAGAAACACTCAAATGGCACTTTTTTTCCGAAATCAATTCAAATGTTTTTCTTGAACTTTTCGGACTAAATGACCTAACTGAATGCACTAAATGACCTAACACAAACGTCATTTTGGCTTTTAAAATATTACACAATATTTTAATATCTCTCTCACGACGTTGCCGTATATATTAGGACCTTCTTTATAGATTATTGCATTTGTGATTACGAGTGCTTCAAATGATTTATAATGAAGTTTCCCGAAAACTCAAAATTTTTCAATGAAAATATATTTTAGGCACCAATATTTTGCAGTTGGGGCAAAATCTTTAAGTTATCCCAGACGCAAGGAAATAACTAACACAAAAAAGACTGCCACCATGTAGCAGCATGAGTTTTTAAGGCATTCATATTTAAGGAATGATTTAGATCTTGTAACTTCGCCTTGCCATTTTATACATGAGGAGCGTTCATGCAAAAACAAATATATCCATCGGGGGAAAAATTGAGTTAGCATTGCAGTAAGACTAATGACCGTCAACTGCATCTTCTATCGATACGGAGGAGGAAAAATAAATGTATCTTGTCAACAATTAGCTTTTCGCTGTTTCTGAAGAATCTTGATTTGATGGATATGTTGGTATTTGCATCAACGCTCTTCATATTATATTATTTCAGCCTCAGAGTTTGTCACTTACGAGAATTTTGTCCTTTTTGAATCTGGAAGTTTTGCTTGTAAACAAAAAAGAAAGTTTTGTTGAACTATCATGTGCTTTCTTGTTTAGTCATTACTAATCTGAAAATAATAACATTTCTCAAGTTTTTTTTCTCGTTAATAATATATTATGTGAAGAATTTTTAATGTTTTTATTATTATTTTGGATGAAAAAAAAGTACTACATTTTCCTTTTTTATTTTTATTGATCACGGTTTATGTACCACAAATCTTACCTTATTCCTCTAGGAACTTTTTAACGGAACCCAAAAGAGAATTGACTTGAGAACATTTGTGTATTTTACAAACAAATCAAGGGGTTGAATAGTTTCTACTTAGAATAATATTAATAAAAAAAGACTTACACAATATTAATACAATAAAGAATACCTATCGGAAATAACTTATGCTCTGCGTTTCTTCAAAACGCATAATATCACAATAAAAAATTTGTAAATTCTTATACATTAATTAATTAGCATAAGTTCAAAATTTCTAAACGTACAGAGCTGAACAAACACTTCTTTTGAAACTATGCAAATTTTACGAAGAAAATTGACAACAAAACATTTCTCACTTAGAACTCTCTCACTCTCTTTTTGGTTACAAAAAGTGAAGCAGACCATTTCACTTTAAGAATATTGTAATATCACTTTCATTGGGAAGTATCCTAATCACATTTTACGAATATTTGACTTTGAAGGCACCGGATCTTCATAAGGAGGGAACATGAATGGTATCATGAAATAGTATTGCATTTTTGTTTCAAAAAGCACCATTCATAATGCACCCATTAAAACAATGTGTTAACTAACTAAAATAATAGCCACCTTAATATCGCAGCATTTGAAACGAAATTTTTGTTGAATACTTTTCATGGTTTTCTCTCACTTTTGTTAATAAATACATGAGGTAAATGTTAAAATTCTGACGCAAAAAATCCAACACTTGATATTCCCTTCAAAATGAATCCTCATTAAGGTCGAGATCAAGAAACTGTATTTTCTGGGCTTGCAACTCTTTAATTTTAACCCTGAGTTATTGCAATTCAAAGAATGCCCCTCTCTCATTTCACGGAGATTTAAGTTACAGAGATGATTAGCATCTAAGATAAAGGGAATAAAGATATGTGAACAGAAAACTACAATAAAATATTGTGAAAGGCTGGGGTTTTATATATTCTTATTTGTAAAGCCGTGTGAAAATCAATCTGCACCAATCCTTTTCTTCAATATTAGAAGCAATACGAAGACTGCCTCCCTCCTCTTTCATGTGTGTGGCCAGGCATGTTAAATGTCAGAAGAAATTATGTTTCCGAAGTCTGCTCGTATGTTTTTCCACGAAGAAGCAAACCGTCACTGTTCACCGTAAGAAAGACGGGCACTCTCTGTCCTTCAAGTTCAACAGCTCGATGCTCTTCTTGTACACCGCCCTGGAGAGCTCCTCGTCTTCGGCTGTCCTCGCCATTTGCGCCTCCTGCACACGAAGAAATCCACGTCCCGTTACGCGCTCTGGGGATACTAGCGCAGACTTGGTTATGAGCCGAGTGCGATGTACATTTGTTCGCTGACGTCATCCCCACCCTAGTTGTAATCATACAGCCAACCTAAGCCGAAGAAATATGAAACAGGAATGGATAGGACCCATATTGGCCCATACTCCATATTTGCATACAATTTGTTCCCGCCGCATTTTCATCTCAAATTACTTTCAAACGCAAGTTTTCACGCTTCGCTCGACCAAATCCAAGTCATGGCGAGGCTCTGGCCTTCACCCCTCGCGTTCACTATAAACATCCTTGAGTCTATCCAAAGCATAATTACCAATACACTTTTATAAGAATGTACTTTAATGGTTAAGTCCACTACTCTGCATTTCGTCTCTGCCGTGACAGACAAATGAACATCGCACAGCGCATAACCCAGTCTCCGCTGGAATACCCTATGCTCTTATTTAATTTGCACTGTGTGCGAGCAAATCTTGTGACAAACTAATTTTATTAATAAAGTTAAAGCTGCTGCTTAATCGGTCTTTAATGCAGTGAATTCTCTCTGGAAGACCACCCATCTCAACAACATTTTTCTCGAAATGGACACTGAAAACTTTTACTTCATGCAAATTATACCTATTAACAGACCACCTCTCTCCCCGACCATTCGCTTAATACAAATTTAAATTGTTTGCTTAAATTGTGAGAAGTGCGAGAAAAGCGAGATTTTGAGTTTCTAAAACAAATGTTTCCTTAATATCAAAATGACATAATATGTCAGTATTAAAGAGTCTACTCTACACATGGAGTTACCGGTTGTCAAATTCTGGTGAAACTAAATATGACAATGATTTAAACATTTATTTTTTAATTTTTAATCAAGAGAGGGAGATATAATTATTTTTAAATGCATTTAAAAAACTAGTAAACAAGTATAAAAGAAATTTACGTCGAAATGTTTAATTTTTCACAATGCGTGCGCGTGTAGATACTAAAACCCGTTTATAAATCTGTTTTAATAGGCACATAAACATTTGATGAGTAGTAGTAGTAACAAACCATTATTTTGTAAACAAAATGTAATTTTGTAAACAAATTTTTGTAACAAAACAAACACAATGCTTTAAACAAAATTTTGTAAACAAAATAATTCCCTCTATTAAGAAACGACCCCTCTAAAACCCTACTTCATTTCACGGAACCATCAGTGGCCACTTAATACAGGTTTCACTGCATGCTACTACAGTACCTCTTCATCCCCTGCGGACAATTAAACGTTTTAAATCTCATCCCACGGGCCCTCCAAGCAGTGGCACGTGCGCACTTCTGACGGCAACGCAGCGAACAGTTCCACTTGACGTACACCATCATTTCTTCATCTTGAATTATAATAAAAATTGAAATAAAATAACATTACGCGACGCATAAGATACTCCCTCCGGTCCTCCCATAAGATATCTTGCTCCCTTAGATAAAGTAGCTCTTTGTCCTTCTTGTATATGAAATTACATTTTACATTTAGTAGATTGGGTGTCCTATAGAAAAAAATATGGGCAATGTAGCCGAGCTGAGCTGAGCTGAGCTGGTTACTCTCACCTTGCAGTCGCGGAAGTAGCGGCCAGTGACTGCCGCCACCTTTTCGGACACTACCAAGTGGATGGTCGTCTGCGCGCCTTCCGATGGGGTCTGAAATGGGCACGAGCACTTGGTTAGTCTCGAAAAGGAACTACGCACTGGTCAGTGGCGCAGCGGGAGGGAATACCATGATTGATTCGTTTGTGTTTCCGATCGCGCGAACTGCTATCAGTAGTTTGATTGATTGTTAGTAATTCCGGCAGCGTCAACTAACGAGGTCATTATTCCCGTAAGTGTAGTACATGGTTTTTCCATTGGGAGGTGGCAGTGATATTACCCCGCTGGATGGCGAGATCCGGCGCCGATCTACCGTCGACTAGCGGCGATTTCCTCAACCAGGTATCTCTCACCAACGGGGCTCCCGGTATGTGTGGTAGGGTAGTGTATGTAAGTGTAAGTGTAAGGGTAAGTGTAAGTGTGTGTGTGTAAGGGGTAAGGATTGGGCAAGAAAGAAGAAAGATCGCACGCGGTCTGCGGTCGTTTGTTAGGGTACTGCTCTGGCATTCGCATGGTGTTGATCGGAGAAACCACGGAAAACTACCAATCGGAGCAGCCCGCCGCTAGAATTCTTCTCCAGACAGCGACTGAATTCGACCTAGCTGAAAAGCTAGTGTCGAAAATCCTGCCGCCGTCGTGACTTCAACCTAGGACCTCCCGGACAGAGGGACTGCAGTGACATCAGCTGATGCCCTGAGCCACCTCTCCCGGTCTGTCAGTAGTTCCGTTGGTGTTGTGCATGTTATATCTCTGGAGGTGGCGGTGTTTGTCGCCCGCTGGAACGTGAGTTCCGGCGATGACCTACACGTATTTTGCTTGCGGATCCAGGTATCTGCGACAGCGGAGCATCGTCCCAATATATTCGCAAAAATAAATAAAATTTACGGACCCTGGCAATATTATTAGGCTACTTGGAGAAATTATCTTTTCACGCCCACAGGTATCTTTCATCTTAGCAATCAAAGTCAAATCCTTTCCTTAATTACTTTCTCGCTACCGCTTACGCAGTAGAAGGAAAGTTATGTAATGCTGCAAGAAAAAGCGGCAAATTTTCGGCAGAAACATTCTTATTGCTCGGCCCTGGTAACGAAAAAGTTAATAAATCCAGTTGCTAAATGTAGAAAAAACATCCTCTTACACGTGGTGAAGCAGAATCAATGTTTTGTGGATCCTTGATACCGAAAAAGCTATTGACAGCAGTCCGTGTGTCAACAAGGCTAGTGGCTAAACCGTTTAGCCGATTTTTTTTTCAAAATTGACATTTCCCTATCTATCTGGTTGGATGTCGCGACCCCTTGAATTTAAAACTGATATTTTAATTTTCGAGGGTACTTTACATAGAGCCCTTGCGACGTTTTCAAAATTTTTAAAAGCATGGTTCCTATGTTTTTTATTAAACTTGGTTATTGGATAGTGTGGATGACGTTTAAGACAGCGGTGCAGGTCTCATGTTCGTTGAAAACTCTGATTTATCGAAAATTGCAAAAGTTCAAAATATTTTCGGAGTCTTCCTAAAACTACAGTAAACCCTCGTTAGCACGAACTCGCTTAACACGAATGTAGCCGTAACACGAACAAAACTTTGGTTCCGGAAAGGGATTACGGTAATATGGACATTTATAATGCTCGGATAACACAAACTCCGATTATTGCGATTCCTTGGAATTCCGGGTTAATGAGGTACAATTATGAAGATAGAGATTTTTTCCCTTCATGAAATGTTTCTTAAAAATGATTTTGAAATAAGGATATGTACAATTTTTAGAAAATTTGAGTACTTTTTGAGTAATTTTTCGTGAAATAGGGAAAATTAAAATTTTGTATAAAAACAATTTTTTCTCAAAAACCGGGTATAACAATTTTGATTATATTTTAACCGTGGATAGCGTATAGAACGCATACGAGAATGGTGTGGGTCTCATGTTCGTTCAAAATTCTGATTTTTGAAAGTTGAAAATTTGTTCGGCTCCTTCCTACAACTACAATTATGAAGATAAGTATGGTTTTCTTAATCAAAAGTGTTCATGATAAACATAACAATTATGTCATGTTCAAATTTTCAAAAAGATGAGTAGTGTTTCCGAAATTTTGTGCCAAAGATAGGCAATTTTTATATTCTTAATGACATTTTTTCTTTAAAAAAACGGCACAATTTTTTAAAATTAAATTTGGATCTTAAATAGCGTAAAAGAACGCTTAAGAGAATGATGCAGGTCTCATGTTCGTTGAAATGCCTGATTTTTCGAAAATTAAAAATTTTTCGGAGTCTTCTCACAACTACAACTGAAGATACAATTACACATTTCATTAATGTGTTCATCAAACACAGAACTTCAAATATGGTCATGTTCAATTTTTCCAAAACATGATTATTTCCTGTGTAATTTGGCGTCAAACAGTCACCGGCTTCGGATTTCCTGCGCACCGTGAATGTAATATGAGAGTGTTTCCAGGCAATTGGGTGTTACGAAAGATAGAATTTGTATATAGTTTTTATACTTCTTCGTCCGCTTCTTATTTTCAAGCTTTTATTATATGTTTACAAATTAATCTTTTAGAAATTATTTAAAACCTATTTGATAATCCATATTTTTTGTTCATGTTGCGAGGATTGTATTTGCATTCTCAATGTAATATGTTTTCTTTCAAGCAATCCGCAAACCTTATTGAAATTAGCCCGATTAGGATTCCTCTCTTAAAAATACGATTTAAATGTAATGTAAAAGAAAAATGTGTAGCTCAGGAAATATCAGATTGGAAATGCAACAAAGGCTTTCTGCGCCACGACGCGGCAGCTGAATTTCTGTGAGTTACACCTCATTGTTGGGACATGATTTAGCTGTATGAGAAGCATACGTAATCGCTTGTAATGAGAAGCATACGTAACAGCTTCTCATACGTAATCATATGAGAAGCAGTTATAATTGTCAAATTTGTGTTGATATTTGCTTGACAATATTTTTCGCATCAAATGTTCTACGATTTGTAATGAGTTTTACAAAAATGGTGACAGATGTGTTAATTTGGAGAAAAAATGTGGTATAAATATTATTACATAACCATTATTAAAGGCGAGAAAGTGCTGTTTTAGCACCACTAATTCTCCGGATCGACTGTCGTGAAACATTGCATTTTCAGGATATTTCACGTATATTACAGTTCTCTTTTGTTAAAAGACGAGTTCTTACATCTTTTTGTTCACCTGTGTGGTCTTTGAGTTTCTCATGCCAATATTCAGAAATTTTACTGAAAATTTAGTCCTGAGGGAACTGCAAAACCTTACACTTAAAAGAGACTGCACGAATGAGCTAAATCATAATTAGTTTCACCAAAACCTACTTCACAGACCACCATGCTGACACTCAGCTAAATGATACTTGACAATGAACAAAACTTTTTCAGAAAATACATATCTTAGGCTTCTTTGTTTCGTTGTTGCGTTATTGGCGGTTTTAGAACTTGTTAACAATCAGGATTACATATTATTGGCAACAAGTGAGTGTTGCATTTCAAATTATTAAATATCCACCAACTTGACAAGAAATATGAAAACTATAATCATACTGAATATTTTAAATTTTTTCTTGGAGGTTGCCTAATAATCTGGTCAAGGACTGTATTATCGAAAATCCCCCGCCGTCTAGACTTACTTCTGTAGCGCGCGCGAGGTTAAGAATGAAGTACAGGAACTTACGGTAAAGAAACATCCTCCGCCGTTAAAGCTGTAAACATTTTTTTACATCCTCATTAACATAATTTTTCATTCCAATAACTTTACGAGTACAATTATACTTCGAATACATAATATAATTACAAAAAATCGTGCTGAATATCTTTAGAATTTATTAATTCTTGTAGGGCGAGATACGTTCGGCTGTGGATCAGCCAGGTGCTACGTGCCCAGGCTGCCACATCATAGTATGTTTAGAAAGTACACATTTTCGTTCTTTACCTGTGTTTCGTTGCATTGTTTCTGAGACATGGATTTAATCATGCCAAAGTTAAATGTACTAATTTCTTTTACTTTTCTCCACGCGTGCGCATTCTTGTGCGTGCGTGCGTGCGCGCGCGCGTGCGTGTGTGTGTGTGTGTGTGTGTGTGTGCGTGCGCTTGCGTGTAGAGATGAGGAGACAAGGAAAAGGAAGAAAAGATTGCATGAAGTTCGTGGGCCGTTTCTTAGGATGCGGCATTCGCGAGATCAGATACTCACCTTACCAAATATTCCAAATATGAACGGAATCAGTTGATCGATTCCGTAAGGTGAATAACGGAATATCTCTGTCCGCACAGCACCAGGATGTAAACTGTTCACAGTCACACCTGAGGAACAACAGTCTCACATGAAACACGTTTCTTATTATTTGTTGGTTTCATTTTACTATTTCAGTCTATAATTTCTGGTGGCATTATTTTAGACAAGACTGAAGAAAGAGTGATTCATATGCAAATGTATTTAGAAATTTTTTAACGCGTTTAAAAAGATATTTAGAAATATATTTTCCATTTGAAATCACTTTCTTTATGATTATCTAAATAATGGAACTAAATACTGTAGATACACGAAACTCATTTTCATCAACAGAACAAGAGCATATCAAGATAGATTTATTAGTAATTACTTACTTTATGATATTGCGTACATATCCCAATTGTTTGTACATTTCACTGTAGTACATTACCCGAAGAGGAGTTTTGAACCCTTCGAGTTTCCTGTTTTGTTTGGCGAGTTTAAGTAAAGATATATTCAGTATTGAGAACTGTTTGAAGGCTTGATCTTCAATTCTAAAGTTACGCTTGCAGAAAATTCGTTAATGAGTTGACAGAATTCATAGCAAAACATACGTGGTTGAGGGGAAGAAAGCAGAGACGCTCGCAATTTTCTTCTTCTCCAATCTATTTTATAAATTTCCGAAGTGAGGAAACTGAAAGAAGCAACTTCCAGTCATGTGAAAGGTGTCTGTAGTTTCATTGGATACCGAAGAACTCAGGATAAATCCAAAAATAGGGCAACAGTTACAATTTGTTTGAGAATGCAATAGTTGTGTTATTGCGTCTATTCTCAAACTGTGCGTTCTAACTGAATTCTCGTAGGCAAACGAGTCCTTGAATACGAGACTTCTGGCGTCTTGCGACAGCAAGGCACCAAGGAAGAGAACGCGTGCCATTTTTTATTTTGGTATTTCCATTTTGCGCTAAGGGGGCTCCACAGCTTCGGCATTCGCCGACTCAAGTCACGCAAGTCACGACTGCTCGCATAATACCTAATAGCTATTGTGCTCTGCGAATGTTCGCTTCCTTTGATGTGTACAAAAGATCGACACGCGGTGGGTAGGAGGAGCAACGAGTATTTGTCGCTCTGCAAATAGCTAGCAACTCATCCACACTATTCGGGATTCGCCGGTCGGTCACTCGCTATTCGCCGAATACCGAATGTTTAGAGCCACCTTTATTGAAAATAACTTTTTTAGATATTCTTGGTATTAAATATCTACTGTACTGTATAGAAAAGTATTCTACACTATGTTGCTGCAGTATTCGTGAAGACTTTTGTTAAAATATTGAATTTATTACAATGTTTTATCAGAGTATTTTATTTGTTTTTAAGCTACTTGTTACTGTGTGTTTTTAAGTTGATTTCATTTCGACTCCTAAACATATTTCAATTTTAACATTTCTTACAATTAATTTTATTAAATGAAATATTCAAAAAATCTCACCTGCACTGCGAAGTCGTCGAGAGAGCTCATTGGCCACGAGGATGTTCGCCAATTTGCTTATTGCGTAAATCTGCAACTCCGGAATTCTTTTCGCGCGATCGTAGTCCAACATCTCAGCTCTCAGGGTGGCAATTTCGTGCATTATGGAAGACACGAACACTATTCGCGACGGCGAAGATTTTTCCAGCAAGTCCACCAGCAGCAGCGTCAGCAGCAAGGGTCCAAAGTGGTTTACCTGCGCAAGGACTTCCGTTTGTCACTAACTAAACGTGCCCTTCAAAGTAAACGGTTATTAAGTCCTGTATTCTATTATAGTTGAAGTGTGTTGCTACCAAAACGATTTTAATGATTTCGAATATCAAATTAATCTGTAGAGATATTAGTAATAGCTTAAACAAAGAAGGTGACGCTCTGTTAGGGATGCACAGTTTAATAATCAAGTTACACTGACAAAAAATATGGCGATTTTGTATGATGATGACCTAATCTACTGCAGGATGAAAGGGTATATCAAAGATGTTAATTTGCGATTTTCGAAATTTCAATAGAAGTAAATCAGTAAGTGTACATGCCACCAATAACACACGTTTCCATTGTGCATATCTGGAAAAGGATACTTACTAGACCCTTGAAGCGCTCTTAAAACACGAGCTGTATTTCTTACGACGCAGTTTACGAAATGAGACCTTTTTGGTCGTTATATTACATTTTCCTTTACGGTTCCAATATTCCGCCGTACAGATTGTTTCAAAACGCGCGAAGTTGGGTTGTGGTACGAAGATCGTTTCACTTGTACCAATTCACACGCGGCAATGTGAGGTCCTGTTCAGTCTTAAAATGACCCTGATGCACAGAACTGCGTGTGTTTCATACAGCCCCTTATTGGTGGCTTGGATTTGCGGGTGTGCATACGTAACGAAAATAGCTCATCCGTGTGACACTGCAGCAAATCGGAGCTTTATTCTTATCGCAGGCAGGACTGTTGTGGCCGCATAAGATTCTGACAGATCGTAACACGTGTTCCATTCAGGAGGAGCCTCGAGCAATCGGCAAATGAGGTTAGCATAAACGGAGGAGTTCTATGCTTCTTTGTTTACATCAGAATCATTCTAAGACGCTTGATTGATTAGGGATGCCAGACATGTCAACTGCTAACGTCATTAGTCCCGTAAGTGTAGTACTGTTCCTGAAGTGGCAGGGCGGCAGTAATGTTCCCTCACTAAATGGTGAGATTCTGCGCCGACCTACCGTCGGTTAGCGGAGTTTTCCCCAAACAGGGGTGTCCTTCCAACGGGTCATCGCCCCAGTCCAGACAAGATCTAATCTCCCGGCATGTGTGATGCCTGTAATGCATGTGAGTGTAAGTGTTTGTAATGATGAGAATAGGACAAGAAAGAGAAAGGAAAGATCGCGCACGGTCCGTCGCCCGTTTGTGTAAGTATTCGCCTGATGTTCATCGGAGAAACCACGAAAAAATACCGATCAGAAAAACCTTCCGCTAGAATTCTTCACCTGACAGCCGTTGAATTCGGCCTCGCAATGTAGTAGCTAGTACCGAAAATCCTGCCACCGTCAGGATTCGAATTCAGAAGCCATACAGAAGCACTGAAGTGACATCCATACAGAAGCACTAAAGTGACATCCATACAGAAGCACTAAAGTGACATCATCATTCTATTAAACAAACTCAGATGGTTACTTGAGTATTGCGTTGGTGGGCGCAGTGCGCTGACCTGGAGTCCGAGGTGCAGGCCGTCGTCCGTCTTGGCGTTGCCCAGGTAGCCCGCGCCGGCGTTGTTGACCAGGATGTCGAGGCGCGGCTCCGTGGAGAGGATGGTGGCGGCGCAGGCGCGCACAGACGCCAGCGACTGCAGGTCCAGCGCCAGCAGCTTCACCGTCGCGCCCCGCGACGCCTCCGCGCGCACCAGCTCTGCGCCCACCAAAAATTCCTCTAACACGCCGTGTCGCCACAATTCATGTTTTGCGCGTCCTTCATACCGCAATATCCATTGACCGCAAAACGTCTGTCTGTCCGTCTATCTGTACACAACGCTAGCACATAAATCGTTCAGACTATTTTCTTCAAAATTAGTATTCCCAATCGGTCTGACTGATATTGCGGTCCCTGGAACTTGAAATCGATGTATTAATTTTTTTTTTTTTGGGTGGTGGTGGTAGGGGGGGGGGGTACTTTGCATGAAGCCCCTCGGACATTTTCAAAAAATGGCTCCAAATTTTTTTATTAAATTTTGTTGTTGAATAGTGCGAAGGACGTTTAAGAGAACTGCACAGATCTCATTTTCATTGAATTCTCTGGTTTTTCGAAAAATGAAAAATAAATAAAAATTAAAACTATAAAATTGAAGATAGAGATTTTTGCCTCAAACAAATTATGTTATACAAAATTATATCTTTAAAAAAGGTGATGTACAATTTTTTGAAAAAAAACGCGCAGTTTTGGCGGAATTTGCAATTGAAATTTGTGATTTCCCCCCCTCAAATCCGCTCCAATTTTTTTCTTCAAAATTTCTCCACATATGTAATAAGGGACGGTAAGAAATATGGTGCTCGTCTCATTTTTGGGTATTGGTCGTGTTTCCGAAAATTGCGAAAAAAAATTCAAAACTACAAAATTGAAGATAAAGATTTTTGCGTAAGATAAAGTCTGTTATACAACACTAACTCTTTAAAAATGTGAAAAAATGTAACGTAAATTTTTTTTAAAAAACGAGCAGTTTTTTGCGTAATTTCTGCTTGAAATTAATGAAATACAGGATTTAAGGTTGAAGAATTACAGAGTAAAAACTGGAAAAAATGCCATTTTTTCTGGCCTCTTGGTGTTACTACAGGTTTGCGAGGTCAAAAATTTTAATTTTAGTCAGTGTCTAAGTAGACACATCTTCAAAGAAAAAGTGTTTACGTTCCTTTTCCCGGTAAAATTTGTTCGCCGACTGGACTATGTACGAATTAAACTCATCTTCATACGTCGGATGAAAAGATGTTTTGTCGAAAACCACTTTTTCAGATCGAGGATCCACAAAACGTGTATGACTACACTATGTATTCGAAAAAGCAATTTAATACGTACAGAAGCAAGAAAATCTATTTTTAGTATCAAATAGTAGTAGTATTGTAGTAATCAAGAAACTAATATGACAATATTACCGTAAAGTAACATCTGTTTAACAAGTAATTAGCTTGAACTAACAGATGGCTTAACACGAATGTTTATAGAATGTAATAAATAATATGTACTCGTATTTTACGTCTCTTCATTCTGTGCCTACTCTGTGCTGTCTTCCCGCCTGACATCTACCGGCGCAACCACTCAGATGGCCCAGTCTCTCCCACTCATGGCACCGACTTGGTTTATGCGTTTACATTGGTCATTGCACATTCGAAATTGAATTAGCCCTTTCAGTCCCACTGTAGCCATATTGTTACATCACATTCTTGGTCTAATTATACTGCTTGATTATCATTTTTACTAACAATCGCGATTTCTACGAAAATCTGTGACTTTCATAAATAATTTAACAAATAGATCATACGATATACATTTGTTCTGTGAATTTCTGGAGTTGGTTTCTCTATGGTGCGCGATCAAATGTTATTCACGACACTGCATCACATTTTTGTTGAATTTCTCAGCGATGGAAAATTTCTGAGATAATTTTTTTTACCGTTTTGAAAATAGTTTTTTGTTTACAGTACAGATCACTCTATAAGGATTTAAGTAAAAGCTTGAGATATATTTGAATCACAAATGCGTTGTTGCCAATGGCTACAACGGGCACACAGAGCATACATAACCTACAAATGGAGGTTCATTCATATCTGTCTTAACTGCGTTTAGATAACGATATAATCGTAATACAAATACATTTTTTTATTACAACAGAGGCTTAAATAAATGTATAGATAACAATAAACCCACTAAATTCCCCTCTTCATTGATGAAACAACGAGCATGACATCAGTGATCTATTTTCCAGACATGGTGGTAAGGCTGTTATTACTAGAGAAATATCGATGAAGAATGAAAATAATATTCTCGAAATGCACAATAACAAACTATTTATTGCAGGGAAACATTATGTTAAAAAAAGTAGGAAAGGTATATCATGTTTCAGATCACAATATAATTAATTTCAATGGTTAATCATTTGTTTACATCTATTTTCGATCTAGGAAAAGAAAACGTAAAAATATGAAAATGGAATTATTTCTGAATTAAATAAATTCCGTTTGTTGATAAAGAAAGTAACGCTTTCCAGTCGCACAGGGAGCAGTTCAAACAACTCTTGTTACTGTAAAAATTAGCAAAATGTAGAAGTTAACATTATCAGATGGCTTTTCAAGGATTAACTGTTTAAATTATGTGTCATGAGAGGGTATATATCACAAACCCTAAAAACCCATTTTATAATTGACTTTTGCAAAAATATTTTTTACTGCATTTATTTCTCTGATATAATGTTTGTGTAAATAATGTTTTGAACCACACTACACTGGTACAAAAGTCAAATTTCCAGCTGCCCTGCCAAACTCTCACATTATGTGGCGTTATAAATTCACCAACATTCGAAGTGTTAAGATATTAGATGTAAGTGTGAAATAAAATAAAAGTGTAACAAAGTTGCTGCCCAAATAGTTGATTGTATTTGTTTTAAATATTAACAAGCGTTTTATTTGCATTGATGAACAGCACTCACCTAGCGCCTTCTGTCCTCTCTGGGGGTCCCTGCAGGCTAACAGCACTCGCGCCCCGCGACGTGCCAGATCCTTTGCCGTCTCCAGTCCGATGCCTAAGCACAAGTTCATCACATCAACATGGATCACGAACCAAATCAAAGAGCAAAGCCCGGTACAGTTTTCGTGCAGATTGGACGTACAGAAAACGTGCAGTCCAGACTACACGTTTTCCGCATGAACATGTTCATAATTATTCATGCAGGTCTACAGTTTGACTCAAGCGTCTCTAGCGGCAGAATCATTCACTAACGGTAATCGGTCATTTCAATTTTGAGGTTAGGTGTGTCAAAGTGCGATTGTGTGAAGTGATATATTGTGATAAACTTCCTTTTACCCAATTCATGCCTTCCTATTTTTATTCTCAATGTTCCACATGATTAATTAATACCAAATAAAGATCAGAACCAGAACGCATACACAGAAATACCATCGACAGTATTCGGGCGTCACAAGTCAGTTGTTTCTCTTTAGACTCCCTAGCGGCGGCTTGTGGCGATTCGTGCACAAAACGTACAGACCGTGTATGTGCGACTCTTGGCTTTTATACCTCTAGTTTGGGATCTTGAACTTTCTGTACAGAAACTGTATGAGAATTTGCACGAAAACTGTACCGTGTATGTACGCTTTAGATATACGGTAAATCCTCATTAACACGAATTCCAAGTGACTGAAATATTCGGAGTTTGTGTTATCCGAGTATTATAAATATCCGTACTAGTGAGAACCCGTCAAAATTTGACGGTGAGACCTAAAATAAGTGTAAAATACTGTACCCAGACTAATGTTCACAATATATTGCATTGTTTGGATCTTGAGGGTATAACAAAGATATTCTGTGATGAGTTCCCAAAATTTTGAACACGTATGGCCCATGACCAGGTGGCAATGCAATATCGGCACAAAAGATATAGCACTATTATAATGAAGGATATTATTTCTAAAGTTTTTTTATGTGTCATCATCTCCTATAAACAACTGTTTGATTTCTTCTGGCATATTGCTCGAAGGTATACTTATTTTCCCATTTAAGCAACACAGAGTAAATCGTTTGCAGAATTTCTCTCACATAGAAAGTACAAAGCAGAACAAAACTGACATTTCATAGACAATGACCCAATAGAAAACGAAATGGCCTCACTATCACGACACCTACGCTGACTTTCTCTTTCCCTACGTCCAGTTAATGTATGTTTGCGTCTTTTGGGGCGCGTGGACAACGATTCGGAATTCGACATAACCTGAAAACAACTTCACTAAAGTACAACCGAGCAAAACCAACTGTGCGAATGTTCTCTACAAAATACACCACAGAAGCAAATACATGCAAACTGTCAACACCACAATACAATTATTACACTGAAACAAAACCTTTATGAATTGTAAACAAATCTCAATAATAAAAAAAAAATATCAAGCAGCGTAAACTCACATCTATGCACTCATATATATCGATTTTGAAACTGCCACCATTTGAAAGAAAACAATTGACTATTGATAAGCGTACTATTAAAGAATGATTTAATTAATTAATTTTCACCGTAAATGTTGGCGAATCAACACAAACAATATCTGATAACACATCTAGGGATCATACTCTTTAATTTAAAAGAAAAATACAACAATCGGTTCAGTAGAAGCTCTAAACGAAGCCATGGCAGAATACCTTATTTTTTTAAATATATAGATAGCCGTAATCCCTGGCTGGGACCGAAGTTTTGTTCGTGTCAAACTAGTTCGTGCTAAGAGCGTATTACGATGTATTTGCAAATAGCTAGGCGCCAGTCGGTTGGGCGTCAGCCAGCCGACCGAAAAGGAAGCAACAACCTTTCGCTACGCGTAGCTGTACACCTTCGCGAATTATCAGAAAGGGGGATCGTAGAAGGGCATCTTGAACCACGCAGGACTAGCGGAAAACTCCATCCCACAAGACAGAGAGTGCAAATTGAGAGAAGGATGTTGAAAGTTTCCACAGCGCAGCGTAAGTCCACACCCATCCCTAAGAACAGTGCCGGCGCTAGGCATGGACAGCCCGGAACCCACAAGTCAAGGGGATCATGGGGGACGGATGGGAAAAAATTAGTAAAACATTAAAAAAAATTAGAGCTCAAGAAAATTATTAAAGTAATTTTATATGTCGCGGTACAGTAGTCTGATTTTTCATAACACTTTCAATTAATTTTTCACCTTGAATAGTTAATTATAGTCATTAGTTTATGGCAGGACTCTGAAATTAATTAAATGATGTTAACATTAAAATATGTTGTACTAAAATTCATATTTATTGGACACTAAGTAATGTTATTAAACACTAACTAAAGACAGAAATTTTTTTAGCGTTTTAAGCTCACTGTGAAAATTGTATTATTTTATCACTTAATACTTTTACGTAAAACTATTATTTAAAATATATTTCCAAAAACTTAATTCACGCTTAAACGTATCTTCTGTTATTTGTTGAAATAAAATAACTCGCATAGTTTCCTGATACAATTTTCACATTTTTAATTATTTTCGTAAGAAGCACTTCATAGGAAGTGATCTTCTTTGTATTCACAAGGAAATGATGCAAAACTAAGGAAGACAAGATTAAAAAAATTAGTCTCAGGTTGCATATATTCGTCATTGATGTGCTACCTCATTTTTTGACCTGCTTTCAATTTGTTTACTAATTTTCGGTCGAACCCTGAGCGGTGGCCAACGGAAAACTGGGCCGCGAACCTACTCAACATCATCACCAAGCAGCTTCGAGGCCCTGCTTATGATGGTTACGGTGAGTTTACACTTACATGCACTACACTACCACACATGCCAGGAGCTTAGAGCTTGTCGCAGCTGGTGCGAAGCCCCGCTGGTGGGAGGTACCTGGTAGAGCAAAACCCCGCTAGCCCATGGTAGGTCTACGGCAGATCTCGCCATCCAAGTGGGAGATCGCCGTCAACCCCCGAGCAAAAAGCATGGACTACACTTACGGGACTAATAACCTCAGCAGTTGATGTTCCCGGCATTACTAGTAATCAATCAATCATGGTACAGTTTGGCCGACCGCTCACTTCCCCCGTCTCCATCCCGCCCTATCCGGCCTCCTTGCCACGCCCACCTACCCCTCGGCTCTTGCTGTTCATCTCTCTCCTTATGCTTCGACCGTATGTCGTTAAGACAGGATGGGAGGCAGTATGTAACGGGAGAAAGCTGAACTCCGACTTTATTATTAAAAGGGGTTTATAATGACACCTTGTTGCAAGCACGGTTACATCCTAACAGGTGACGCAGGTCAGCACTCAGTCGGTCGTCCCCATGAGGAGGGTGGGGGAAGGGTGGCTGGCAGCGGCGGCGAAGGCAGATAGGCTGGCGGTGGGTATGCAGTGAATTCCCACCTTGGTCAACCCGAGGGCAACCGTGGAGTGGGACGCCGGCGATCACTACCGCGCTCACGAACAGCGGGAAACAAGCGACAACTTCTGAGGCCGTTCGCCGGATCAGTCCATCTCTGAGTCAGCAGTGGTGGTGGCGTTGCGCTAGTTCGGGGGCACACACAGGGGTGCGGGGGTGGCGAGCGGTCAGCCTACATATCTGGACACCTACCAGCGCGGCCCGAGCGGAGGGCGAGCGGCGAGGGGCGCTAGACGGCGTCACCTCACCACACGCAACCCCTGCATGCCCTATCCTTCATGGCGGTGCCCACCCATCCACCCCCTTCCGCTGCTATCTGTTTCTCCCTTTCATCCCGCTTCGCCCACTCACCCCTCCTTCCTCTTTCTGCTTCGCCAATTCATTCCGCCTCCTCCTGCCTCTCCTTCCGCTTTTTGTGCTCCTCTCGTCCTGATGATCATTGTTAGTAATTCCGGGCGCGTCATCTACTGAAGTCATTAATCCCGAAAGTGTAGTGTATGTTTTTCATATCGAGAGACGGCGGTGATCTCCCCACGCTAGATGGCGAGATACGGTGCCGACCTACCGTCGGCTAGCGGGGTTTTTCTCAAGCAGGTAGCAAGCCCCCGGCCGGTCTCCCGTCATGAGTAGTACATGTTAGTAAGGGTAAGTTGGTAGTGTGTGTAAGGGGAGAGGATAGGACAAGGAAGAGATAGGAAAAATCGCGCGCGGTCTGTGGCCCGTGTGTTAGGGTACTGCTTCGACACTCGCCTGGTGTTGATCGGAGAAACCACGGAAAACCACCGATCAGAGCAGCCGGACACGAATTATCTTCCAGACAGAGATTGAATTCGAACTCGCTATCTAGTTAGTGTCGAATCTTTCCGTCCACTCGGCGCCGCCGCCCAAATCCAAGTGAAAAACACATGGCCGGGGGGGGGGGGCACTTTGAATGGCATTTGCTCTATTTTGAATCGCATTCTTGCTATCAAAGTAATCGTGCCAAATTTGGGAGCAATCATTCCAGTGGTACTAAAGTTTTCATGATACATGAGAACACACACAATTACACTTCTGTATAACAGGAATAGACTTTCATATAATAGAAAAACATAATAAAAGTTTTAACCAGCTGGTAGAATTATAAATTCGCCACATTACAAAAAAACGTTCAAAAATTCAAACGAGCAATTCTCTAAAAAATATCGCCACAAAAGCAAACATGCCGGGGAAAAGTATACATTTTTAAAATGAACATCCCTGAATATTTTACTCATTTAACAAGTTTAGGATCTGAAATAATCTTACATAAAACCGTGGATAAGTTTGGAAATCGTGTTTCTAATCATGACTAATCATAAAATAGCATCATTGTTTAATAAAGGGACATTAACAGAACTGACAGAAGCTCACCTGTGTTGGCACCAGTGATCAGCGCCGTTCTCCCCTCGAGACGGTTTTGGCAGGTGCAGAAGCCCATGGTCTTTCTGTACCAGAACCGGAACCCAAGGGCTCCGGCTAACGCCAACGCGGTCCACCAGTTCACCACCAAGAGGCCCACAAATGCCCAGAAGCCCATCGTGCTCTTGCTGGCTCAGGTCCTGCTACTCACACCAATACACAACGAAACAACACCGGGAATATATGTCACCGCGCTGCACACACAACTCTTCTCAGCCTCTTATACAGAGCAATTTTTGACGTCTGGGCAAAGACTGATCTCTCACCTACATACAATACACGTAATAGATACCACATCTTATCAATTCTTCGTGACAAAGTCCCATCAAGTTAATGTTGGTAGCAGTTAGGTAAGATACCATACTTTCCTCCTAACCGAGATAAATCGAATTCTTGCAATTAAAACCTTTCGAGAATACTAATAAAATCTATATCGACTAAGTTACACTAGTGGTGCTACAGCAGCACATATCTTTTATTAATAAAACATTGCAATCTTTTTATAACAATCCTTTATTATCAGCAGTTATACGAAGTTTCGTAACATGATTAGTTACATCTTAAGGTTACTTCTCCTTGTGACGAATGTGAGATCGATGAACTTGATGAATATATGAACTATCAGGAAGAATTCTTCTAGCACACACCTTTTTGCAATACTTGTAACTTTTGCAACTTTCTAAAATCCAGAAACTTGAAAGAAAATTAGACCCGCGTCATTTTTTAGCGTCCTTAATTTTTTCCTTGGTTAGAATAAAGCCGTTTTTTAAGATTTTTTATATAAATTGCATTAAATTTAAGCAGAAATTACGCAAAAACACTAATATTTTAAAAATTGTACATGACCTTATTTAATGATCTATTTTTAAAACAGAATTCATTTAAGAATACTGGACTTTACTTTAACAAAGTTAATTTTTTTACAATTTTCGAAAATATAGTGTTCGGGGAAAATGAGACCAGCTCTAATTTTCTTACCGTTCTTTAATACATTCAAGGAGAGAATTTAAAGAAAAATTGTGGCGAGTCTTTAAGAAATTAGTTGTTTAAATAATGCGTTCATTCCATGTACAATTACGCAAAAACTATTCATATTTTTGAGAAATTGTTCATAAACTTATTTCAAGATGACTGAAAAACAGATTTCATGGAGAAAACGGCTTTTTTTCAATATTGCAGTTGTAGAAAAATGGCGAAAAAGTTTTGAACTATTGCAATTTTTGAAAATTCAGATATTTAAGCGAAAATGTGATCCGCACAATTTTTAAGCGCCACTATCTCCGAAAAAGTTTGATAAAAAAATATGGAGCCATGTTTCAGAAAGTTTGGAAAATTTTGGGAGTGCATGTAAAGTATCCCCCAAAATCAAAATATTCGTTTCAAACTCGAAGGGTCAAGTTAGTTCAGAACTATCGGGGAGTATCAATTTTTGAGAAAATCGTCTCAACAGTTTAGACGCTAGCGTTGAACGCACACAAACAGAAGGAATCACTGACACAGACACAAATTTTGCCGTCAATCCATTTTTCGATATTAAGGACCCACAAAAGTTAGAGCACATGTTAGAGAAAGTAATTTACTGCGAGCAGAACACGTTTTATTCCCTTTTTCGATACCAGGCCACAGCAATTACTTTTTGGCCGAAAAAAATCCGCCGTACGATTTCAATACTGTCTCTTTTTTACGTAAATGCTCAATAAGGCGAGAATATGAAAATGTTATTTCAATCTTGGAGAAGAATTCGACAAAATACACTTTAGAACATTTGTAATAATTTCATAATCGCAGTAAACAACACACAGTACACACTCTCGTGACACACTTGACTAACTACAGAAACAAATCGTCAATTTACCTAGAAACGACGGATTCACGGCACTTCTTCCCACAAGAGAAAGTCCTACTTTGACTCATTCCCACCACAGCAACATTCTGTTCTCTACTGGATAAATACTAGTCCAGAACACCAAAATAAACGAAAATAAATAAGAAGTTATCAAAATCATTTTTCATTTATTTCTACCAAGCGGTCGTCGATAATTTGGAGCAAAGGTCGCGTCTGCGAATTCATTACGTAACGAAAGCAGGGGAGCGAAAAGATCTGTATGTAATTTTTGTATTTTAAAGTTTACAACGCAACGAAATGTTGCAAAAAGCTAAAACGGTCTGTGTGTATCTGTCCAACAATAACCTTTAACTTCGTAGCGAATTTATATGATTTGGCATATGTGTCTGTCGCTTCACGGCATAACTAAGTCAAATTTCCGGACATTTGGTTAGATTGATTGGTTGGTTGGTTGTTAGTGATTCCGGGCACGTCAACTACAGAGTTCATGAGTACCGTTAGTGTCATCCTTGTCTTTTCATGGGGAGGGGGCGGTGATCTTCCCCCGTTGAATGGCAAGATTTGGCGCCAACCTACCGTCGGGCAGCGGGGTTTCCCCCCACCAGCGGGGACGGCTCCAACCAGGACAAACTCAAAGCTCCCGACCGAAAGCTCCCGGCATCTGTGGTAGTGTAGAGCATGTTAGTGTAGTGTGTGTGTAAGTGGTGAGGTTAGTACAAGGAAGAGGAAGAAAAGATTGCACGCGGTCCGTGGCCCGTTTGGTAGGGTACTGCTCCGGTATTGGCCTGGTGTTGATCGGAGAAACCACGGAAAACTACCGATCAGTGCAGCCGGCCGCTAGAATTCTCCTCCAGACAGTGGCTGAATTCGAACTAGCAGACAAGCTAGTGTCGAAAATCTTGCCACTGTCGGGACTCGAACTAGGAGCTCCCGGTCAGAGTGCATCAGTGACATCAGTTGATGCACTAAACTAGCCACCTCTCCCGGTCTATTTTGTTAGAAATGGATGCTATGTAGATTAATACATTAGTTCACATTTGACAGATTTATTCCTGTTGGTGCATATTCGTGTAATTATAGGTGCATATTTCGTTAAAATTGAGACGTATCTCTACAACGTTTCATCTTTTCATAAAAATCCTAGTTGCATTAATGATGTACTGTATGGAAAGAACATTTTTGTTAAGAATACGTAAGAAGATTTGCAGCCAAATGATCTGTGCTATTTCATGTGTGCGCTTCTAAATTCCATGGAGGAAAGTTGCTTTTCGTTGTTAATAGAAAATCGCTGAGCTTTTACGTTTGGCAACATGCGTACGATACGGTATTTGAAACATACTGCAATGCAGCACTATAATTGTAAAAATGAAGTAAAATTGTAAGATGAAAATACATTGACGTTAAGCTATTGCGTTTAAAAAAATTCTTTAGATAACATATTTGTGTAAATGCAGGATATTTTTGGTTACCATATTTTTGCCCTCACGGCAACCTCCCTATTCAATGAGTGGAGCCGCCCTGCCAGCTCAGAGCTACTAGCTATCCAGGCTAGTCCAAACAATGCGCTACTAACATCCGCCGGGACAAGTCCCCCCTCTTTGCCCAGAGTATCGAGCCACTGCCACTACGAAGCCGAGAGCCCAACAGGGGGCTACCCCAACTAAGATCCGGGCGGCTCGGGGCACCCTTCCCGTCTCCTCACTGCCTGCACTTTTAGGTTCTTGACGTGAGTATCGCGAGAACCTAGGTTACCCGTTCTCCCCTTCTGGACTTCTATATGTGGGATCCAGAACGTTCTTCCGAACGTCCCTTGGTCCAATACAGCTTAAGGATAGGCGCCATTCACCCAATTGGTGGGTTACCGGGAATGCCTGCCAACACGGGGTTTAACATGTGCCTCTTCACTGCCTCGACATTGGAACTAACGACGTGAGTTGCACCGTGAAACTTAGGGTCCGGGTGATCGTCTACAACTCTCCACCAGAGATCGTGTCCACCAACGCAGCCACGATCTCCCCCTGCGGGGAGGTGAGAGATAGGTTGGGAAAGGACTGGAGGCAGGTGGGATCAACTAGGGTTTGGCCGATTGGTCTGTTCCGTCACCAAGATGATAGTCTCCATCTCCTTCTGGATATACTTGGACTTCGGGTGCGCAGTGGAGAAGGATTTTTGTTAGTCTCTCGTTACTCGTCCGTTAGCTAGAAGTATATCCTGCATAAGACCTTGGAATTACCATTTCAGCAGCCTCAATTTTTCTTCTGTGTGGGCGGTTCTTGCTCTAATTTTCACATCCATATCCAAATACACGAACAGCAATCACCTTTTAAAAATGTAATTTGTGTGTGCTTCCTTTCTGCGTTCTTAAAATTTCTTTGGGTTGTTTTTTCCTGTACGTCATTCTTGTTGCAATAAGAAATGTTCTGTTCAAGGTAGTTAAATTCTGATACTTGTACTAGTATGCTTATTTTTACAACTATTTTGCACCTCATATGATGCTTGCCCACAAACGCCATTTCTTTAAATTCCTAAGTCGATATCCATAACTCATAACACTTTAATAAATTTTGCTAAGTATAGATATGATTCTGCAATCTACCCAGCGAGTCTTCCAAAATAACCTCGTCAGCAAATGAAATTGTTCTTAAGCCTTTTCCGTGAAATCTACTGCTTTCTTTCAATGAAGATTTCTGCCATTCCTTTATGACATTGACAATAAACTATTAGTGCTACAGAAATAAATATTTTATCGTACTAGTTAGAGAAAACCTACTAGGTAAATTAATTCCCATAATTTCAAGGTTTGCGGATTGCTTGAAAGAAAATACGTCAATACACTGAGAATACAAATTGTAGAATAAAGTTCAAATTAATATTGGGATTTTCAATAGTATATTGAAATTTAAAAAAATATTAATATTCCTATCCTTTTGATCCATTTCTGTTCTCCGAGAATTTTTCTCTTGGCCGGTAGTTTGTGAGACATCTGTATACATTTCATTCATTTCAAGTAGAAATTTCGGGAAAAACTACTAGTTTACTTAGCACGGTTAAGATTTTGCAGTTTTCAAAAATATGGAGAGTTCAACGAAAATTAGACTTGTCCCCTTCTTTTAAACTTTTTTTGCAAAAAATAACAAAAATTAAAAATGTGTAAAGGTTTTTCAAAAAAATTAGAAATAAACTTCAAGCAGAAATTACTAAAAAACTACATTTTTTTCAAAGAAATTATACATGACCCTTCCAAAGAGATAATTTACTACATATAGGGATAAGATTTACCCACATTTTCTTTGCTAAGGCTCAGGAATAAGAGTTTTTGTGTCTAAATTCACCGTTTTTTCCCTGCAATATTAGAATACTTTCTCCATACTGCGAAAGCAGCAGAGAGAATGTAAAAGACAACAGAATACAGAAAGATGGCATTTATGTTATCATGCATTTCGCACTATCCGTAGAAAAAGTTTGAAGAAAAAATGGAGCCGCTTTTGAGGAAATATTGTTTTTAATATTTCCGATTTTGCATTCAAAATTACTATTATTTTCAAAAATGTGCAAAACATTAATTAAAAATGAAACAGTGTAAAACAAATTTGATTTCTTTAATATTGTAGTTCTTGGAAGTAGGCGAATGAATTTCAAATTTATGTAATTTTCGAAAAATCAGACTTAACTGTGAAAAATTTGAAGCCATTTCTCGTAAAATTTTGGAAATGTCACAGGGGCTTGATGTAAGGTACCCCCAAAATTGTTTTTCAAAATACCTGTGTTTTGATGCGGGTCAGATCGATCGAGGAATTTTTAGTTAGGAAAAAATTCTACAAATAGTTTGTGCTCTAGTGTTGTTCACAGACAGACAAAAGTTCGAAAAAGATCACTTTTTCGGTGTGAGGGGACCCCAAAACATAATTTCCATTGAAATCTCAAAATCCATTTTGCGCAATACGTAACTTCTCAATGCGTATTGTATTTTTCGACATACACCTACGTATACGAGAAAGTAAAGAGAGCACCCGACAGTGGCCTTTCTTTATATTACTGCTTGTTTTCTAACAATTCTTATTACAACACATCTTATTATCACTATACAAGCTTTTCATAACTTTTATCGCGCTGGTGGTTGGTTTGGAATTCCCTGCATCTTAAGAACGTCTCACAACTTTTCCTTGAACATTCAGACAAAGGCTTTTACGAAACCTACGAAGATATTGTAGGAAGGTAAATTGTTTCCCCTATGTTTCTGTATTTGTTGTTCCATTACGAAGACACAATCTGCGCATGTGTGCCCTATCATGAAGTCATGTTGTTCTTCTCCACATAAGCTTCATTAAGGCCATTCATCCTTTGGGACGACAGGGGAATCAGCCTTTTAAACACAGACAGCAACATATTAGTACATAAAATTACAATGCCATCTTCCTTGTTTGCCTTTCTCGAAAATGGGAGGTATCATGTCCACTTTCCATTCTTCTGGTACACTACAAGAATACCAACCTACATTTAAAAAAGTTACAAAATATTTGTGTCATTTCTATGGATACATATTTAAAAAATTCTATACGGATTCCGTGCATGCCGTGCGATTTCTTGTTTTTGAACCTTTCCTATGCTGCTTCTAGTTATTTTAGTTCAGTTGCATCTACATGTGATAGTTCCGACTCTTCATGGTCTACAAATTCCAGTTCTCCGCCTGGATTAGTCCGTAAGTTCTTATAGTATTTTATACGGCAGTTGGTATTATCTTCTTCATATTACGGAATAAGGCAGTTGACATTTTCTTGTACGCAGTAGCATATTACTTTATTTCAATAGGAAGCCAATTGATTGATCCATTGGTGGATCTAGGGGGTGGGGGTGTCATGGGGGCCATGCTCCTATCCCAAAAGGCCTACAGTTGTCGTTTACCTTTCTTCATTTGGAAAAATTGTTATTAATATGTGTTCGAATTATGTAATTATTTAAACAATAATTTTGTATAATATATCTACAGTACAGAAATAATAAACAAAATATTAACAAAGTTATTTGTAATTTAACAAAAATCTGAGTTGGCCCCCCTCTCAATGATCGGCTGGATCCCACCCTGGATTGATTTGATTTATTTAGTCTTCTTGGCTATTACTGATACACAATATCAAATGTTTGCGGATAAGGGGGGGGGCACGGCCCCATAGATTTCGGAAGGGGCCCGTGTAGGAAAACATTTTATTTCCATAAATAAGCTAAATTCTTTATTTTTCCCTTTTAAGCTGATAATTTGGGGAATTGATACACATTTGGGGAAGAGTCTTTGGTAACACTGTAATGGTTTCACATAAAATCAATTATATTTATTCATTTTTCAATTAATTTATCATTAAGTTCATTCCTGTTGTAGTATTTTTCATTTACTTCCTAGCAGTGCCAGATTACCAAACAGGCCGAGAAGGCTGCAGCCTGGGGCGCGCAATTTTCGGGGGCAGACGAATTTCAGCGGATGCAAAATTTCATAAAGGGAACTTTTGAATGTTTTTATAGAAATATTCCTTTTCATATCTGTATCAAAAGAAAGTGTGAATTAATCAAATATAGTTCTAAACGACCCAGTACAGTGGACCGTTGACGATTATTGTAGAGAAATGGTGGCCAAAGATGGATTTAAGCAAAATCATGACATCCATGTTTCTATCTCTAAAATGCATTATGCAAATCAAAGTCGATATTTATCAAAATCACATTTCTCTAAAACAATGACAAAAGGTATAGTTGTTAAAAGATTATGTTTAGTACATTCGCCATCTACAGAACATGTATATTGATCTCATTGCAAGTTATATGGTGGAACAAGTACATTACTCGCCACATAAGAGCTTAACGACTGGAAAAATAGCAACAGTATTTCTTAACATGATAAGAGTTCCGAACAACAAAATTGCGTTAGAAAATTTGTATGTATGTCTACAATTTTAAAAAGAGTGGATTGAGAGCTTGTGAAACAGCACACAAATAAAGTAGAATATTGGAGAAATATCCTGAAAAGAATTGTAAAAACTTAGAAATTTGTGGCATTAAGAGGATTGTCTTTTTCGGTAACAACGAGATTGTTGGTTACAAAATGAAAACTTCTTAAGCTGCGTTGAGTTCATATCCAAATTTAATCCGTTTCTGGCTGGCCATCTTGTTCGTTATGGAAACAAAGGGCCACATTTGTGAAAAAATGAATTAAAAAACGGTAATTCGGAGGGTATACTTTATTAAAGAAATTCTCGATCCAAGATATATTTCCAAATGAAGACATTATTTTAAGACTATTGATGTCCGTGACTAATGCAAATGGCGCACTATCTTTTTGTGCTTTGAAGCGCGTAAAAAATTATGAGATCGAGGCTTAAACAAGACACATTGAAAGAATTATCTGTTATACCTAGGAAATGACATTTTAGGATACCAAGAGTTTGAAGACACTGTTAAGAAATTTTCCGAGACTAAAGCGAGAAAACGAGATTCCATATGACAACAAATACGAGAAAGAGATTCCACAAAAACGACAAATACAAAAACGAGATTCCGCATGACAATAAATAAATAAATAAATAAATAAATAAGTAAATTAAACAACTCATATTTTCTATGTACATGTAAATGACTTTAATAGCCACATTTTTTGTAACAAAATGTAAATAATTTTAAAATATAGAAATTCTTTTATAATTACCTTATATTTTTTATTTATTGACCTAAAAATGTTTGATGTTATAAAAAATGCAAATATAAATCAATTACTTATACGTATTCAATATTTGCATCGGTTAAAAATATCTTACATTTTTAATTTAAAATATTATAAATATTTTTGTCAAAAAAGCAAATTAAAAAAGGGCGCTAAAACATTTGACAGCCTAGGTCGGAAATAAGTCAAAAGTCAGGTACTGCTTCTTAGTAAAGCACGTTTTACGTAAATAAAACTGTTTAATGGAAATGGGATCCAGAAATGTGGTTGCCTCCATTTTTGGTTTAATTAATAAATAATTTTCAAGTCAGTAATGATTTACAATTGTTTCCTTTAAAACAGAATATCAAGAAACGTAAAATGTTAATTTACTCCTTCGATAGCTCAGTTGGTAGAGCGGTGGACTGTAGAGGTATCCGGCAGAAATCCATAGGTCGCTGGTTCAAATCCGGCTCGAAGGAAAGTTTTTATATAAAAATTCGTACACAGTAGATTTTTTTCTTTGAAACCCACAAAAAATAAAATATTAAAATACCTTCATACCCTTGGTATGTTTGTCTTCTATGAGTATACTGCTTCCGGCCTGAAATTTTGAAACTCGCGGAATAATTTAAATTTAACTATTAATATAATTATAATTAACGGAATTTAACTTCATAAGGAAAATCTGGAATAGCTAACCGTTACACATCCGACTCTATCGCTAACAGAAAATATTTTGGCGATACTATTAGAGTGACGGGTGAAGAACGAAATCAGAAGAGCTCATGATTTGTTGGATAACAATTGAATCAGAAAGGTTCATCGTAAGTTATATTCTTACAAAATAATTCTTACCGAAATGGTGATAGTGATTAAGCATCAAAATCCATTTCCTAAAACAGATGTTTCAAATTTGTTCCGTAGTAACAAATTAATAGCAAATAAAACGGAAACGGTTTCAATGCAGCTTTCCATTTCAAATAAACAATTCTGTGCTCCATTGAAAATGAACAGTGTCATTCACTGATGTGAAGGTAACGACGTTTTTAGGTCTCTCAATCTAGTCAAACCTCAAATGAAACGTTCATTTTAAATGAACTGAACACAAAATTAAGTTCATTATGCTACGCGTTTAGAATTCTGTCAAATTCAGTCATCCTTCATACTGCTCGTTGAATGTATGAATATATTTATATATATTTCGGGAATATACGTTCCCTCCTAAGAAATGGCATAATATTTTGGAGAAGTACATATTATAGCTCCCAGACTTTTAGATTACAAAAAAGAATTGTACGAATAATAAGCAAATCCCACGCACGTGATTCTTGTAAGCCTTTCTTTATTAATCTAGAGATTTTACCATTACCTTGCCTCTTGATCTGCGAATAAGTGCTTTTTATCAAAAATGCCTTAAGAGCGGAAATATATTTTCAGCAATTTAATCAAATTCACCCCAAGACAGTATCAACAGCTCACTACACAAAATTCGCATACAATAAATGTACATTATTTTATCCACTTTGGTTAGGTAAAGTGAAACATTATGCCATTATAATCAGTTTCGTAATGAAGTACTTAAGCGCCCTAGAAATGTACTTCATTACCACACTAGGGTGGTAATTTAACGGTGTACTTTGCCACTATTCCTTTGAAAATATTTTGGACTTCGTTTTGTATCCTATTCTTTTCTCCTTTAAAAACGCTAATAGTGAACTTACTGATATCAATGTTTTCTTGGCTGCCTGGTGTTCAATACCGGTCGCGAAGCACAACTACGCTCGTGGCACATGGCGAAGTCGCTAGCCTTTCACCACTGAGGTCCGGGTTCGATTCCCGTCGAATCTCATGTGAAATTTGTTCCAACAAAATGAGTTTGGCTGCTTCACAAGGGCTAGTCCAACCCTTGTGAAGTGTCCTAAACCCTGCCCCTATCCTTACTCCTTCCCAATTCGGCCGCTGGGTAGTGACGCAGGAGCGCGTAGTAGGAGGCGCGTACGCGAGACGCTTTGCGTCAAAATGGACACAACAAATTAAATAAAAAAATAAATAAAAAAGCACTGCGGTTTCACTGCCCTGAGGAAGTCTGCGACAAAACAGGCAAAACATCGGCCTCTCAGCTAAAGAAGACATGAACGCGGCGTCACCCGGACAGCCAAGAACTCGAGCCGCGAAAGCTTACGTTTACATTTGATATCAATGTTGTCATTAAGTAATAGTGTACTCTTTAATATGTAGTAGTGGGACTAAAGACTATTTGGTATCCCCCTCTCTGACTTGCCAGAAAAGTAAGCAAACAACACTTTTTCCGATATGGAATTAAGTTTTTTCCACACCAATCTTTAAAAATTAAATACTCACACTCATATTTCTTTCTTGATTTGTTTTATAACAATGTTTCTAAAGTAGCATTTGCGGCTACAGTCGACTCCGGTTATAGTGAACTACAGACACTGGTCCCCTTTCACTTTCAATACAAATAAGCATAAAAAGATTCGGTTATAGTGAACCTGAACCTCGCTTATAGGAACCAAGACCTGCAAATTAATTCCCTCCTGGAAAAAAATATATCGCCACAGTGCTACATATTCCAACTCTAGGCAGCTAGGAAAAATATCGCTGAAAATCGAAATGATCTTCCCGATGTGAAAGTGACGAACCCGCACTTTGTGCACCTTTTTGATGAACTTATGCCACTCAATTTCACTGTGGAAACAAAGGTCGGGTCCTGCGTGGGCTATAACGATTGGCGGCGACGCGCGATTGCTTGCTTCAGTTTCAATCTTGGTGTTACTTGATATTCCGCGGGACTACGCGGATTGAGTCCTACGTATGCGGCAAGAAGCACGCGACTGCCACAGCCTGGCGATATCGGCCGTACCGCGCGGAAAACCATCAGTTTTATTAGCTGCTTGCGCCATGCCGCTATTAAAAGCATCTCATATGTTATTAGGCTACTAAAAGGGCCTTCGAAGAATGGGACGGGGTTCCTAAAATGCAGAATGCTGTGAAAATGAAATGCAAAATGAATCAAGAATGGAGAGAGCACGAACTATGAAGAAGGATATAGAGAAATTACCAATGAAAAAGTAAGAAGCAAACGATTGAAAATAATTGATTTTTTAAGAACAAATAAAGATATTGACATGTCCAGTGCATGCTCTCAATATATTTTGCTGTATCTCTATATTAAAAAATCAATCGTTATGGAGAAATTCTATTTAATTTTGACATCATCAGATATAATGAACCAAAAATGTTAGTCCGCAGGAGTTCACATTAACCGGAGTCGTCTAAATTTCTTTTTCCAAATCAGAACTGTATTCACTCATGTCGAAAAGTATATTTCAAGTGTGTTTCAATTGTTCTCCTTATTGAGAAAAGTATCGCAACTTACGAGAGAAAAAAGTATAAATACTAATTGAAGGTTGAGAAAGAAATTTCACATTAAATCTAACAAAATTTTAGAAAGTGGGTAAAACGTTGTACGATATTCGTGTCCTCAATTGGTTACCAAACTCGTATTGTAATCAGATTTTTTTCGACACATATCGTAACTATTTCACCACTTTTCCAGAGGTCATTAAACGATTAAATTGATTGAAAAGTTTAAATCCCAAGTGAAATCGTTTCTGCTGCATAACTTTCAATACAATTAGAGGCTATGCTGAGTATCACAAGAAAAGTAACATAATTTTAACAGCGATATTTAATGTATTATTTACCATTTGGACTGTGTAATTATAAACAATCTGTAATATATATTGTACCGCAGTTTCTGGGTCAATGACCCCTATCTCGATCGGGTTTTTCGTCCAGTTTCCCTGATCCATTTAGCAAATGCTGAGATGGCCCCTTGTTTTGCTTCTGGACATAAATGTAACTTCATTATCTGTGCATGTCATCTAGAATTCAGTGAGAAATATAGTAATTCAAATTATCGTTCCCCATGTTGTCGCGGCAGAAAGTGTTATTCCTTGACGAAGGGCAATGATGAGAGATAAGAGCCCAAATTTATTGATTTACTCTTGAAAATAGATTTTATTACATCAGGGCGAATATTTTGTTAAGAATCCTTGCAAAAGACGCTAATTTCTTTCTGTATTCAAAATTCAAGTAGTATGTGGCTTAGGGTATTGATCACAGAATTTTGAAAACGTGCACAGAATTCACTTCTCCCCATTTTAACTGTTTTTGACGTAAAATAAATAAATAAAAATATCTTTATTATCAACGAACGCTCTCAAGTAGATTGTATTAAAAGATAAAAACGTTTGAGAAATAAGTCTCTATTTTAACGAAATACCCAAAATTTTCCCTCTAATTACAAGAATATGCTCCAACGGGGAAAATAGTTCAAATAATGTCAAATATGCACTAACATATTAATCTACATAGCAGCCAATTCTAACCAAATGCCAAGAAATTTCACTTAGCGTGCCTTGAAGCAACAGACAAAATATGCAAAAATCATAGATATCCGCTCCGTAATTAATCGTAATTCGCTTTTATAATCAAAGAGTAGTTTATAATATTACTTGAAACCACAAAAATGTTTGACAATGATGGATTTCAAAAGGGATGTTTTGGATTAGAAATCAGCATAACCCCTAAACCCCCTGAAATCAGCAATAACCCCCTGAGTCGTCAAAACAGCCCTAAAGTTTTGTTTTTCATTGACCGTCAAAAACAGAATGTGACGCACTTCGGAGGGAAAAATGCTTTAAAAAGAAATGTAAGACAATTTTGCAGATTGTCTTTTGCATAATCTTGTTTACGTAATTTTTAAATGTTATAACCATGTCAAAGTCATAAGAAAACTACTCATCTTTTCAAAAGAAGATTACATGACTTTGTTCAAAGATCTAATTTGGAACAACATATTTCGTTAAAAATATCTTCAATTTTGTAGTTATTTCATTATTTCATGAAACTCTTACCAGTGTGTAAGCCGTACCAGTACCAGTCTGTAAGCATTCATTTCTCTGTTCGAGAAACAAATTAATCAAATAAATTTGAAACTTGTACTTCTTAGAAAATATGGAAGTATCAAAGGGCTTCATGTAAAGTACCCCAAAAAACTGAAAGATTCATTACATATTCGCAGGGTTTCGAGTGTGGCCAGACCGATCAGAGAATATCGTTTGGAGAAATCCTATAAATGGTTTAGGGACTACACTGTAGTATTGTCCACACACAAATAGACAAAACACACTTTTGATTGATTGTTTTGTGATGAAGGTATCCAACGCGATCTTTGACAACACAAAGTTTTAGAGAAAACCATTTGCAACGTATTGAATCAAGAATTATCCAGTAGGGATTAGATATCCACAAGCCATTTTTTCTGCAGGAAACTACACTTTTTGCTGCAGCATATCTTTCTCTCTTCTACGTAAGTAGTTTACGAAAAGTAAAACATACAACGTTGTCGACATGTACAGGCATAGCAAAATTTAAGAAAAATTGTAAATGTTTATTATATACAAAATAAAACACTGATTTCGTTTTGAACATTTCCTGAAATAGAATTCTGTCGTTCTACAAATGTCCGTAATGGAAGATTTATATAACTCATAGTATACTCTCTGATTTTGACTAGCATGCTGCTCACAAATCCCGGGCACTTGGTATACGCGATTCAGTGAGAATATCATGAAATATGTTTCCAGTGTCTAAAATGTAAAATATAATTATTGTATTGCATAAATAACGTGGTGGACAATTGAACATTTAAGATACACTACTAATTTATTCAATTTAGAAACGAAATTTTCCCAATTATGCATAGCAGAATAATGTTTTAGGAAATCTATTTTCGATACAGTCGATATAAAGAAAGTAACAAAACGTTACTTTGATTTATACTGTTCACAAGCTCAAAATGTGATGCACTAACATTAAATAAAGTACGTAAAAAGTATAAGTTTATTCCTGTTGTGTATGTAGATCTATAAATACCAAAATCAATTTAACATTAAGTAGTGAAGGATAGCTCTTCTAATAATTTTTTATTAAATACTCAAATTAATTTGCATGAAAAGGATTTTGAAGTATTGCATAAAGTTTCTAGACATTTACATTCAATAATTTTTTTGTATTATTGTAATTTTCATTCAATGGATGACAGTTAATTTGTAATTCATTCAAAGGCAAAACGAGCGAAGAAATTTAGATTATTAATAAAATTTTTCAAAAATTAGAGCAAAATATTATAATTAAAATGTAAAAAGTAGCAATATTCGTCCTTTGATACAATGAATGAAAATAAATGCAATTTAGATACTTTATCGTTAATAATGCAAAGAAATCTAACAATGAAACACATATCTATCTATCTGCAATACTTACTGTTCGTAGATATAACAGCTTCTTTGTTCGCCGCAAAGAAATTCAAAAAAGGATTATAGTAGGAAACTATAAGTAATATACGTATATAGGAATCTGTAGATTGTAGAACCTGCCGTCACTTCACAGTCCAGAGAGTATACATTCAAAGTCAATAGTCAGCATAGTATACTCTCTGATAGTCAGGACGTAACGTTTTTAGCAAACACATGATTGAAAATCCATGCACATAATTGGCAACGGCATCCAATTGGTGGATAGTAAATATTGCTACACTGCGATTTAATGGATATAATCGATTTAATATATTATACTGTTTTTTAACGATTGGTATACAGACAAAGCATTTTACGTTCACATTTATATTCAAAATTTCATTTCTTTCATTATTTTTATTACGATTAACATTTATTTACGATTCTTGACTTCTTCCTCTTATTGTGCATGTTTCCAATGCTTTCCACCATTGTTGATGTTTATCATATTTGATGTTTTTAACACTGTTGCCTATTATACCTGATTTTATTAGACAAATACTGATAATGTTTTCGTCTAATTACATTTTTAAGATTCATCATTACAATACTCGTATATTAATAGTAATGAATATTAAGACGATTCTTAGGAGTAATACACATTAATCCTTAACATGTCAGGCAATGAACTACACCACGAACCAATTATTTTGCAAGAAATAATTTCGTATTGTATATACTGTATTTTGAGAATACAATATTAAAATTGATGATTTACTAGTTCATTAGTATGCGTTTATGAACCTAAAAAGCAAGTACCTTATAAACCTTTTTCTCTTCTTATGAACGTCTATTTTAATTATTAATAAACATAGGCAATGTTTCGGCGACGTTTTTTAGCCATCTTCCCGTGTTGTTAGTAATGAGTTGGAATGTAACAATTTAAAAACTAGAATGGTTTGGAATTTAAAAACTAGAATGAGTTGGAATGTAACAATTTACAACACTAGAATAAAGTGAGATGCACATATTCAAGCCTTATAGCCGACTTAATACCCTTGCGGGCATTTCGGATTCTTTATGGCTGCATGGGTCTTTTCAGGTATTTATAACCGGCCCACTACCAATAATATTCGTTTTATCCTTTCAGTTCCCCGTCTTCTGAAGAAGTACGGAATACCTTAAGAAATTTAGGTAGGCCAAAGATCGCATCAATCAGAATATACATAATCGGTATGTATTTCAATTTACTCCTATTTGGCAACGCTGGCAAAACGTTCTAAAAGTTTCTATTATTATTTTATTTGTTGTGACTTCGTACTTTGGCGTTGTTTGGCGTACATTGCGTCTTTGACTGTGGCTCCCGCACTTTCTTTATGCGTTGAATATTAGTTCACATTGTTTAAAATCAAAGTGAATTATCGTCACATGATTTGTGGTAGAGTGTGATTCAAAACTTCTGAGTCAGTTTGTAATTATACTCCAAGAGCAACAGTGCTGATATACATGGGTTTTCATAATGTGGCGCGTGATGGTTGGTCTTCACGACGGAATATATCACGGCTCTTTGCGTCTTTCTCGGACGTGCCATGATCGCGACCGTATCAAGCAGTACTGCAGATCAAGCAACATCTAGCGGCACGATCGAGAAAAACATGAAAAGCCGTCTCATATTCCATCGTGAAGTCAAGGCCTTCACGCGCCACGTTACGAAAATCCAAATATAATATGATCATGTTCGAAAATGAGCTCAAAATTCCACATTTTCAGAAACGATCAAACGCCATTTTTTCAAAAATGGCTCCAATTTTTTTCCCCATGAATAGTGCTAATTGCACTGTTTAATATGACGCCCAGTTCATTTTCGTGTATTCATTTGTTTTTTCAAAAATTACACAATAGTATTTTTTTAAATACCTTTCAGGTCGTTAATATGCACATTTCCGTCCATTTGTATACTTTATGGCACTTGAGTGGAAGGTCTTTTAATGACTTCAAACGACGTTTTTCGAAAACTCAATAGATTCCTGTGAAAAAAGAGCTTCAAATTTCGCATTTACAGTAATATCTTAAAAACTGCTTCAAAATTTTCAATGAAAATGTCTATTTTGAACGAGGTGTTACTCTTCTTTAATACTTTTGAAGTACTATTAGGAAAGAAGAAATTGAAGAAAATGTCAAAAAAATGTACTTCGTGCGACGATAGAAGGCAGCTGGCCAGAGAATAGTGCCAGACCATAAAGCCAAGGAATTTACAAAAATTTGGTACGAGAATGTCTGTGCCATTCTATAGCACCTCTACTAAATTTTTCGAATACGTACGTATATACGGAGTAATATACATAATATACAGAAAGTTATGTAATGCTGCGCGATAAAACCGCGGATTTTCGACAGAAAAATATTCATTGCCGGGTTCTGGTAACAAAAGAGTGCATAAAATCAGTTGCTAAATTAAGAGAAAAAACTCCTAACACGTGTTGTAGCCAGAATCCCTGTTTTGTGGGCCCTTGATGCCGAAAAAGTAATTGGAAGTAAAACGTCCGTCCGTCCGTCCGTCCGTTCGGTGTATGTGGACAACAATAGCGCCTAAACTATGCGTACGATTTTTTCCAAACTGAACAAACCTCTGTCGATCTGGCCTGAGACAAAGCTCCGCTGTCCACACTCCTAGCGCCTAAACCATTCACACGATCTTCTCCAAATTTAATAATCCCCTGTCTATCTGGCTGTAGTTGAAGCTTGGAAATTTTGAAAAACATTCTTTAAAATTTGGAAGTACTTTACATAAAGCCCCCCGGACATTTCGAAAATTTTCTCCCGTGCGTCTACCCGTCTGTCGGGCCGGCCGTGTGTCTGTTTTATAATTCTAAAGAAAATCGTTATTTTGAAAGGTAGACGAAAATTAAATTAAGTGCTGAGTTTCCATTTGAAGATAAGTTGTAATAACTTCTACACTGCGTCTCGTAGACCCAACGTTACCACTGCAGGGTTAACTTATCTTGTATCAGGGTCGCTGTCTGGCACTGCTCTGGGCTGGGTTAAGCAGGACTGGGAAAGCCGACCTCATTGGAGAGCGGTTGCTGGCCATCAGAGCCTGGAAACGGACCGAGGCCACTCCACCCTGTGCGCGCAGCGGGGTTGTTGGTCTCACTACTGTACGCGCTCTGCCCGCAGTCACCGATTGAAACCACCTGCAGCGGACGAGCGTTTTGCGGTGCTATAGTGACTAGAGCGCTGCTGCTCTTTTCCTGGCTGCCGAGCCACTGTGATCTGCCCGTGCTCCGCTGCCACTGGCCTGGAAGAGGGGAAGAGGAAGGGGAAGCGGAAGGGAAAAAGATGTGAATCGATCCCCATCTCGGTCTCGATCTCGACCTCATCTCGATCAGGTTTTTCGTCCAGTTTCCCTGATCGTTTGAGTAAATGCTGAGATGGTCCCTTGTTTTACCTCAAGACACAAATGTAATTTCATTATCTGTGCACGTCTTCTACAATTCAGTAGGATATATAGTTATTCAAATTATCGTTCTCTATGTTGTCGCGGCAGGAAGTATTATTCCTTAGCGAAGGTCATGATGAGGAATGAGAACCTAAATTTATTGATATGCCCTTGAAAATAGATTTCATTACATCAGAGCGAATACTTTTGGTAACAATTCTTGCAAAAACTCTCATTTTTTTCGAAATTCAAGTACTATGTGCTTTAGGAATGGGATCACAGAATTTTGAAAACGTGCACAGAATTCACGTCTCACCATAGCACGTCACACAAAGGTTTTAACTGTTTTTTACGTTAAATAAAAATAAATAAATAAATAAATAAATAAATAAATAAATAAATAAATAAATAAATAAATAAATAAATAAATAAATAAATAAATAAATAAATAAATAAATAAATAAATAAATAAATAAATAAATAAATAAATAAATAAATAAATAAATAAATAAATAAATAAATAAATAAATAAATAAATAAATAAATAAATAAATAAATAAATAAATAAATAAATAAATAAATAAATAAATAAATAAATAAATAAATAAATAAATAAATAAATAAATAAATAAATAAATAAATAAATAAATAAATAAATAAATAATACAAATAAATAAATAAATAAATAAATAAATAAATAAATAAATAAATAAATAAATAAATAAATAAATAAATAAATAAATAAATAAATAAATAAAATAAATAAATAAATAAATAAATAAATAAATAAATAAATAAATAAATAAATAAATAAATAAATAAATAAATAAATAAATAAATAAATAAATAAATAAATAAATAAATAAATAAATAAATAAATAAATAAAATAAATAAATAAATAAATAAATAAATAAATAAATAAATAAATAAATAAATAAATAAATAAATAAATAAATAAATAAATAAATAAATAAATAAATAAATAAATAAATAAATAAATAAATAAATAAATAAATAAATAAATAAATAAATAAATAAATAAATAAATAAATAAATAAATAAATAAATAAATAAATAAATAAATAAATAAATAAATAAATAAATAAATAAATAAATAAATAAATAAATAAATAAATAAATAAATAAATAAATAAAAAAATAAAAAAATAAATAAATAAATAAAAAAACAAACAAATAAATAAATAAATAAATAAATAAATAAATAAATAAATAAATAAATAAATAAATAAATAAATAAATAAATAAATAAATAAATAAATAAATAAATAAATAAATAAAGGGAAGCGAGGGGAGGTCTGTAGAGGCGCGGGGCATTGATCGTTTGGACGCCGTTAAGCAATATACAGGCAGGCTTTGTACTAGCAACCCTACGCAAAGGGCTTCTATCTAGGGACTATAGTTGCGTAGAAAGTATGTAAATGGTCATTTCCGGTTGGATCCGTGCTAAATATCCGCACACTGATAGACGTTTGGCGGTCAAATGGTTTTCCGGTATCAAGGTCCCCCAAAACATGGATTCTGACTACACAACCTTTAATTATTTTTTTAAGTATTTATTTTAGGTCGCTTTAAAACATCTAAGGTCATTAGCAATTACTATTGATTTATACCAGATATATATTTTACAAATTAAAAAAAAGAGAAATACAGTAACAATAAAACAGTATAGAACAGAACAATACCGTACAGAAGTATAGAAAATTTACAACAACTCAGATCATATAATTAAGTCCAGCATTATTAAGATATTTTAAAATTGACTTGCAACCTTCAATTGAATTAAATTTACGTTTATTTTGTTCATTTTATTTTACATCAAAAACAGGTAAAACTGTGTGACGTTCTACAATGAGAAATATATTCTATGCACGTTTTAATTCTGGGATCCCTACTATTATCCATATACAAGTTGAATTTTCAATGCAAATAGAAAAGAGCGTTTCTGGCAAGAATTGTTAACAAAATATTTGCTTCAAAGTAATAGAATGTGTTTTCGAAGGCACATGAGCTATAGATTAGGGTTCCTATCCTTCATGTCCTTCGTGAAGGAATATATTTCTGCCACATGGAGAACTATAATTTGAATAACTATATTTCCCACTGGACTCTAGGAGACGTCCATAGATAATGAAGTTACATTTATGTCCAGAGGCAAAACAAAGGAAACGGAGGTTGTTTGCAGATTCTTCGAAAAGCAGCCTCAAAGCAATTCCCATGGAATTTTCAACCCCATGGAAACAAGGAATACTGATTGCCATGGCGACAAGAAATTTGACAGAGGAAGATGTAGTGGATAGAGAAGGCTAGAAAAGAGGAAACGAGAAACATGGACAGATGTGAGCAACTCGGATATATACGAATAATTATATTAATACATTAATATACGTAATAATAATACGTAATATTAATATACGTAAAAATATATTAATATACGTAATAATTCGTCCCTCAGAGCCGAGGTGGGCGGCCTCAGGGGAGCATTCTCACTCCTACCCTCCTCGGCGTATACTAAAACGCTCTCCGTTTCTGTTAAATTATTTATGCAACCGGTTTCCGAATTTATATCATTTTTGGGCGCCAGAAAAGGGTTGCGATTTTAAATTTCCCGCAAACACATCTAAAGGGAAATAATTATCCTACTAGCTCTGCCGGTTGGGTTCTTACGAAAATAATCGTCGCCGGTACTTACTTAATTCCTAGCAAACGATCATTCGATCCGCTATTCATACGGAAGAAGCGAGGAATCTGAAATTTGTTTCTGGAAAGAAATTATTAAACTGTGGATTGCACAAGATGCTAAAGAAATGATAGTCAGCTTTTCTTTTTCAAAATGAGAACGTTGTAAGTTTATTCATCGATTAATTCTTTGTAACATAAAATGTCACCTTGGACATGACCGGTAGTAAAAATTGTAAATAGCGCTATTATTCTTACTATTTATGTATCCATGCGCTCTTGGACGATGAGGCCAGGAAGAATTTTTCGAAGTTCCAAATAGAATTACGCACACAAAATTAAAGTCCTCACTGCTCAATTATTTCCCGCAAAATTCCACAAAGTCCCGCATCTATCATTTACAATGACCTCTACGATGTGCACGGTACGCGGTCTAAAGCTCCTCTCCTCAAATATTACGAAGTTCAACCCTCCATAACTTTCATACATTCTTGTCTCTTGTTTTACCAAAACAATCTCCAGTTTCCTTCTACGTCATACCCCATTACTAGTTTACCACCAATCCTTCATGCCCTTATATCACAATCTTCTGTTCGTTACTTGCCGCGCTATGTTTATTTACTTCCACCTCCCTGGTTGCTAAGGAACGCCCTGCCTGCAATGCCTATGCCCTCAACATTTACACTTTTTACGAAGAATTTAATAAATTCTTGTCCCCAATTCCCATCAAAATATTGTGTGACAGTCTGGTATGTCACAATACTTTAATGATGCGCCGCTTCCTGCTGATAAAAGAACTGGTATTGAACGCTGAGGGCTCCTGATGTTTGCGGATGATTTTGCGTATTACGCGAAATCGCCGAACGGAAAGCGGTCAAATAAGTACTTAAGCGATTGTCTCGCCGCCTTTCCCGAATGGTTGAGTTGGAAACGTCTCGTTCTTAACTTCGGGAAGTGTGTGTCCGTCAACTTCACTCGCAAGAGGGCAGATCCCAATGAAACAATGAGCTTGGCCGCCGCGAGACTCCCGTGGCAGAGCGAAGCGAGATATTTGGGCGTGCTACTTGATAGTGATCTGCGCTGGCATGCACCCACACGCTATCTCGCTGCCAAAATCAAAATTCGAACCATTCTTCTGAAATCTCTTCTCCGTTCTCCTGATCTGCACCTTTCCTTGAAACGATGCTTTTTCACCGCCCGTTGTGAGCGTATGCATGAGAGGTTTTCGCGAGTGCTCCTCTTTCTACTTTGCGGCATATCCAGGTCACAGAAAAATGAGTCGGCGTATTCCCAATCTCCAACCTGACCGCACACCTAAAACCGCTTACGTTTTCAGAGCGTCGAAGCTACAGTTGGTAACAGCCTTATTTGTTCGTCCATTATTTGCTCGAAAAACATTAACTTTAAGACGAAACTTGATACTACCGCAAAATACACTACAAGATAACTGAATAATTACAGGTAAATAAAATGCCACTTTGTACACCTAGATGAAATAGCCTTGAATTAGAAATTCACTAGCACATATAATTAGTAAAATATTGTAGATTTCAGAGTAATCCAACAATAAAAATATCACAAATCAGAATCATTCAAAATATCACACACATAACAGGAAGAAGCATAGGTTTCACTTCGAATCTGCACAAAACAGAATTAGTTGTGACAAAAAAACAGCAAAATGTTTATTCGCATTAACATTACACATACTTCAATATAATGTTTGCAAACGCATATTTATTTTAATGAAATCAGTCTTTCGTTCTTCAGAACACTGAAACTGAACTGATGTGTCCCCCCGGGAGCAATGCGTGGTGCTTCTTCAGCCGAAGGAGGGCCTCTCGTCGTCCCTGAGCTTCACCAGCTGCTCGCTCTTCTCCCAGATGGCGCGCGCCAACCCCACGTTGCTCGCAGCCTCCGACATCCGCGCCTCCTGCGCACGCCACAGGCGCACAAAACACGCGACATTAGACTTTACGCACCGACATTAAACAATGCTTTAGTCGCCACAGTCATTTATACGACTACCACATATTGCTCGCAGCCTCCGACATCCGCGCCTCCTGCGCACGCCAAAGGCGCACAAAACGCACGACATTAGGCCTTACGCACCAACACTAAAGTTTGCTTTAGATGAGATGACTCCCCAACCTCACGTTGCTCGCAGCCTCCGATATCCGTGCCTACTACGCACGCCACAACCACAAAACAAAACGCGGCAATAAACATTACGCATACGCACCATCACTAAGAAGGGATTTACATGCGAAAAGCAATTACGCACTGTTACTAAAGGATTTTTAAAAGCAGAAAGCAATTACGAAAAGATCAGATGCGAGTGAGCGAAGAGAAAAACTAACTGATGCTTGGTGTATTGAACTTTCATGTCAGATTGGCTTACGCGGCATCTGCTTGAGAGATTAAATCGCGGTCACAATAGGTTTAAAGACTATCTGCGAGACATAGCGAAGACTTTATCACTCACCTTGCAGTCGGTGAAATAGCGACCTGTCACCCCTTCAACCTCTTCCGACACGGCCAAGTGGATCGTTGTCTGCGCACCTTCCTCAGCATTCTGCAAAGTAATGTTTTGGGTTTTCCCTCCCTAAGGACTATTTACATTTGACTCTGTATTTTACGCTAGTAAAGTTCGTTAAACAACTTTTTGGTTAATAAAAGGAATATGAGTATTCATCAACGCATTGCTTCGAACTAAATTTTCATTAATGCAATTCAAATAAAATGTAAATTGCTACTATGGACGGAAATTTAAATTAAAAACACTGACGTCATTCTGTAGTCCTTGAAACTTGCAAGAATATTGTCGACTGAATGAACATAATTTTATTTTATAAATTTAAAAATATAATATACATAACTTCTTAATAAATATTATATATTATAACAAAATGATATACAAATTTATAAAAAGAATGTAATTAGTTTAATTCTATTTAATATTTCTAACCATTCTTATTTATCGGAATGTAAATATTTCTCCGTCTTTGACATTGTGTAACGAGAGTACCAAATTATGTGGAGTGACATTATGACATACTAGGTTTCCTATATTTCTAAAAACACGCTAATCATAAAAATAAAGACTAAGCATAATAAAGACTAAGCATACGTTTGCTAAAACATTCGCTAAAACTATATTGCAAATATAGTCTTTCACATTACCCATGAATAAGACGTTATAAAAATAGCAATTTTTGTAAAATGAATTTTCTTTTATAGTCAATTTTTAGTCCTTATAAATTAAAATTTCGCGGTATCAGTTTACTCACCGCCGGTATCAGTATCTCACCGCATTTTGTAATAAACATAATGATAATTAAACATCGAATGTATAACTGTCGTAATGTTATTAAGGTATGAACGTGTCACCTTGAAGAAGAGGATAAGTATCACTTTTATTGGTTCCCGCATCCATCCAGGCATAGAGCGGATAATGTCAGTTAGTACGAGACCTGGATGAAGGCTGTTCACTGCTACTCCTGCCAACAGAGAAAAATTTCACTTAGTGCCAAAATAGGAGAAAGATCATTTTTAACCATATTTTATTTCCTATCTTCTAAACGACGCTATATTATGTAAAAATAACATATTTTAGAGACATTTAGTTTGTACAGAGTTGACAATTTAAATAGGACTTAAAACCGATAGTAAACTATTATAAAACAAATAAAAATATTTAAAACGCTATTTCTAGAATATCAGTACTCAGGGACAGTGACTTACCCATAAATTGTCATCTTTTAGTTAAGTGAAGAATGTTTAGAAGTTCACAAGATAGCTGATATTGTACAGAGTCCAATTTTGCCCTCTAATACATTTCTCCACTAAATATAAAACAGTTATCTAGCAAAATGATTTTTTTGCTCTGTCTCGGTTTTTGTGTGCTGACTATGTATTATGTGATTTTTAATTAATTTACATGAAAATAACTGTCAGAAATCAGTACCTTTTGTGATGAATAATGTACTCGAGTGCAGAAAGGAATTTATTTTCTTGAATGTTTTAATCGTGTTTGCGTACCTGCGTCCCTCAATCGCCTCGCTAGCTCGTTGGAAACCAGCACGTTTGCTAGCTTCGTCATTGCGTAGATTTCCAAATCGTTGAAATCCTTGGCCACGGAATATTCCAGGCGTTCGGGCGTCAGCTTCCCGTTCTCATGCGCTAAAGAAGACACGAACACAATCCGTGAGGGGGCAGACTTCTTCAACAGGTCTACCAGCAGAAGGGTTAACAAGAACGGCCCGAAGTGATTTGACTGAAGAGAGAACACACATGTAACTAATAGCTTTTCACAATTTTTGTACTAAAATTGCTTTCAAATGTATTACATCACAATATAATTGAAAAGTATAGACTCCTTGTGGCAAAATCCAAATTGTCTGGCAGTTATTCCTTATTGGTTAAACGGCACGCAAGAAGGCTCAAGTACTCCCTTAGGGGGTGCAAAGTAGACAATACCGTACCTGCAGCCCCCTGTGGAGGCCGTCGGCAGTTTTGTCAGAGCCAAGCCCGCCAATGCTCGCTCCCGCGTTGTTGACAAGAATGTCGAGGCGGGGCTCCGACGCCAGGACCTTGGCGGCGCACGCCCTCACGGAGTCCAGCGACGCCAGGTCCAGCGACAGTAGCTCCACCGTCGCGTAGCCCCGCGCCGCGGCGCGCACCACCTCTGCAACGGCGCAAGGAGACTTCGTAAAAGAGTGCGTTTGGCGCACGGAGACATAAAAGGGAGTTTGGCGCACGCGCGCAAGGACTCCAGCGACGCCAGGTCCAGCGACAGCAGCTCCACCGTCGCGTCGCCCCGCGCCACAGCGCGCACCACCTCTGCAACGGCGCAAGGAGACTTCATAAAAGAGTGCGTTTGGCGCACGGAGTAATAAAAGGGAGTTTGGCGCACGCGCGCAAGGAGTCCAGCGACGCCAGGTCCAGCGACAGCAGCTCCACCGCCGCGTCGCCCCGCGCCACAGCGCGCACCACCTCTGCAACGGCGCAAGGAGACTTCATAAAAGAGTGCTTTTGGCGCACGGAGTAATAAAAGGGAGTTTGGCGCACGCGCGCAAGGAATTCATCAACGCAAGGTCCAGCGACAGCAACTCCACCGTCGCGTCGCCCCGCGCCACAGCGCGCACCACCTCTGCAACGGCGCAAGGAGACTTCATAAAAGAGTGCGTTTGGCGCACGGAGTAATAAAAGGGAGTTTGGCGCACGCGCGCAAGGAATCCATGAACGCCAGGTTCAGCGACAGCAGCTCCACCGTCGCGTCGCCCCGCGCCACAGCGCGCACCACCTCTGCAACGGCGCAAGGAGACTTCAGGAAAGAGTGCGTTTGGCGCACGGAGTAATAAAAGGGAGTTTGGCGCACGCGCGAAAGGAGACCAGGAAGAGCTGTCGCAACGTCCTATTCGGGCAACGCCATACAGGACCGAGGTCAGTTCCAGGAGCAAGGGCGACCGTCATTTAACCCTGCTGAAGGGTGTCAAATTAAGAGGACACGAACAGTGAGGCTGGTCTCTGAGACCGGGTTATCGAGTTTCCTACGCGTAATAAAATGGGAACAGTAACAATGGATCAGATATTACTAAGACTAAATTACCTCACACTGACAATTAATAAACACACAAGATAAAGGACCAATAAAACTAGCATATACAAAAATATGTTATTACAAGCGGCGTAGTTTTCAACCTATATCCTTAACAGGAATAGAATATAGAAGAGGTAAAACAAAATCACCTACACTCCACAAAACGCATCTTACGTCACTGTCTAGGAAAGCATTTTAATTTCGTGTGTTTTGTACGAAATTTGATTCAGTGAAGAGAGATGTTTAAAATGTCTTCATGAGTCCTTTCTGGTGAAGTGATCTTCCTGTTACTTACCAAGGGCCTTCTGTCCTCGCTGGGGGTCCCTGCAGGCCATCAGGACTCGGGCCCCTCTCCGCGCCAGGTCCTTGGCCGTCTCCAGCCCAATGCCTGCGACACAACACAATCTTATAGTTCCTGGTTCTCCATAACTAATTAATTGCATTCCTAAAGAATTTAGTGGTAAACGAATGATCGGTAAACCAAGAACTCTGGTACTAGTGAACATAGTTTTCGGTCGGTTTATGTTCGAACACTGATCACACTCATTACTGAATTTTTAGTGAACGTTTTATATTTTCCAAAAATAATTTGCAATAGCCACAAAAAACATGGAAAATTGGTGTCCTATTAATACTGCCGGCGCCGAGACTAGAAATTTTTACTGGTATTGCTGCTTACTGGATTCCCATTTGTAATGTAGTAGCGTAATATAGAGCGCTGAAATCATTGTTTATACGTATTTCGTAAGCATGGAATATGGCTTACATCCATCAGCAGAATAGTCCCCATACGAGTGTTCAAGTTGAACTTACAAGTTTTATGCCATTGTTGAGAAATCTGTAAAAACAAATAATTATTTTCATACTAAATCATGGTAAAATTCCATACATTCAGTGATAAGCAAGAAAATGCTTGTTATTGCTCACATTTCCTGATGTTCAATGTATATTTTATTGCGTAAGTCATTTCGTATGCCAATAGTTATGACGAAAACAAAGATAAATCAGGATTCGTATTTGAGATAAAATTTTCAAACTCATCTCACCTGAGCAGAGATTTATCTAATTTAGCGAACACTTCTCGCCGCGTATCGTATTGTCTTTCTTGTCTATAGTTTTAGCTAGAGATATCAAACTTTATTGAATAAGACAATACAGGTATCTTCGTATATTCTAAGAGCAATATTGTGTCACCCAGCGCTCTCCAGAAGTACGATACCCCTCCCGATAAAAATTATTCAACATTAAATAAGTTTTGAACTCGTAGCTATGAGATCCGATACATATATCCTTTTATGAAAAGGTAATTATATAACTCCTTTCCATCGTTGTTGCGCATTTACAACCAGGGCTCTAATAAGGATAGTTGTAATTATTTATTGGTTTTAACGTGTTTAGTCAGTCCGTCCGACTGATAGTCTAACAGAAAGAAGGAAGGAAAGTTTTCCAATCTGTTTGTCTTTCTGCCGTTCGTTCGTCTGCCCGATCATTAGTCTACCCAACTGTTCGTCGTTCGACAGCCTGTCTTCCCATCCGTCACAACGGACGAATCTACGTGTGGAAGCGCGCCTTTGTACTCCTGGTTAAGCGAAAGGGCAGATATCAAGCGATGGGACGGGCAGACATGAACGAACGGCTGGCCAATCTAAATTCCTCCTAGCTAGTGGTAAGGTGTTTCATGGGTCGGTTAGAAGCTGTTTCGCGCACCTGCGTTGGCGCCCGTGACGAGCGCGGTGAGTCCGTCCAGGCGACGCGAGGACGAGCAGATGCCCACCGACGACTTGTACCACAGTTTGAAGACCACGGCGGCACCGATCGCCAGCACCAGCCAGTGATCCAGAACGCACGACACCAGCGCCCAGCACCAACCCATGGTGTCACTTGGCAGCAACTTCAGGTAGCCCTTCGCGCTTGCTCGTCTCCACTCCTAGAAGATTCTCTTGCTACTGAGGTGGGTGGCAATGTTTGTGTACGTCACAGGGCCTTTACTCTCTCGATATCACATTCAATGTCATGGCATGAGATACTGAATCACCACTCGATTAGATAAAATATCCGTTTATAAGGCCCTTAGCACGTGCCAATTTTTGTAGGTATTTCTATCGTTAAGTTCAGAGCATTTTAAACCGCAATTAAGTCAAATTAAAAATATAATATTGCGGTGTCGACATGGATGGTCGAGGTGGCTAGAGTGTGCGTCGACTCAGCGCCTCGGTTCGAAGAGTTGCTGGTTCGAACCCCGCCTTGGGCATGGTTGTTTGTTCCTAGTCTTTCATGTATGAGTGTTGTCCTGGAAGCCTTGAGAGTCTGCTGATCACTAGGGGCCAGATTTTTATGTACTTATATATTTTTTGTCTTTGTACTTACCGATCTCAAATTTGTAATCTTGGCGAATCGTCGCCGTCCAAATACAATATCCAATTTCTTCGTTACATATTTTTAAATTTTTAGTGCTATATTACATATTATACATAGTTTGTTTTTTCCAAAATATTTTTTACTCTTTTTTCTTCAATTTTATTTCTTGTTTTTATAAAAAGAAGAATTTTCGAAAAATTTGGAATTTTTTTCTACGGTGAACACGCCTGATGTTCTCACAAACCGACGTGCTTGTTACGGTTACCTCAGTGGAAGTGCGCGTCAGCGATTGATATCATTTTCACCTTTGTGTGAGAGAAGTACCACCGACGCGACGTCGCGGATCGTGACCTTTAACCTTAATTTCGGAGGAACATTGGCCGACAATCAGTCAGTAACACTTCAGTTAGAGGGGTTCACGCTGCAATGATTGTTTGCTGGTCGTAGATAACGCCTGTTTGTGCGATGAATGATGTTAATATAATTATTGTGTCTAGTCGGGCTGCCAAACTACGGACCTGGATAGTAAGTAGCATGAAACTACGGACCTGGATAGTAAGTAGTATACATGAAGCTTCTCCAATGACGGAAAAACTGTATGGTATGAATGCACATGTGCTCTTCAAATGAATTTTAAGACAATTGCAATATTTTTAAAATTTGTGTGTTTTTAAATGTGTTTTTAAAAGCTGCAATTTTTTTAAGACCCGTGTTGTTACAGTGTAGCCATCCGTATTTTGTATTGTATTATTTTTCAAGCATTTTCTTTCCTTTAGTGCCGTCAGTCACACATATAATAGTCTGATTCCAAGGATAATGTTTAACAATGTATCATGAATCTTATAGAGAAAACATTTATTTTATTAATGCTCGTAACTATACTTAATTACAGATAAATATGCCTTGTATGCTTCATTGTTTTCCTTTTTGGATCCCACTAACATCAAGATCGAAATAGACATATTTTTCCATTACAATAACAACAAAAGTGAATATATTACCGATTGCTTTCTATAAATTATGAATTTGAGTGCCGAAATTCGAAAAACAATATAGATTTTTTGTCTCGTAGATTATATATGGAATGTCTTGCAATCGTATCACCTCGGTAGATAGTACAATGAAATGATAAATAGGCACATAAGAAATCCAACAACTTGAGAATAATTTAAATACCAAAAACGTAACAGGAATAATCATAGCTTTACATTGAAACTGCACAAAATAGAATTACTTGTGAAAACAAAAAACAGTAAAAAGTTTATTCGCATTAACATTACACATACTTCAATATATTGTTTGCAAACGCATATTTATTTTAATGAAATCAGTCTTTCGTTCTTCAGAACACTGAAACTGAACTGATGTGTTCCCCCGGGAGAAATGTAAGGTGCTTCTTCAGCCGAAGGAGGGCCTCTCGTCGTCCCTGAGCTTCACCAGCTGCTCGCTCTTCTCCCAGATGGCGCGCGCCAACCCCACGTTGCTCGCAGCCTCCGACATCCGCGCCTCCTGCGCACGCCACAGGCGCACACAACAGACGACATTATACTCTACGCATTACACTAAATAATGCTTTAAACGTGACAAGGAATTATGCGCACTTCAGATTCGCTGCCTCTCACATCCGCGCCTCCTGCGCACGCCACTGGCGCACACAACATTAGACTTCACGCACCGACTTAAACAATGCTTTAGACGCGACAAGGAATTACGCGCCAACTTCAGATTCGCTGCCTCCGACATCCGCGCCTCCTGCGCACGACACAGGCACAGAAAACGCACGACATTAGGCCTTACGCACCAACACTAAATTATGCTTTAGATGCGACAAGGAATTACGCGCCAACTTCAGATTCGCTGTCTCCGACATTCGCACCTCCTGCGCACGCTACAGGCGCACAAAACATTAAACTTTACGCACCGACATTAAACAATGCTTTAGAGGCGACAACCAATTCCTCCCCTACCTCACGCAGCTCGCACCCTCCGACATCCGCGCCTCTTTCCCACGCCAAAGGCGCACACATTAGACTTTACGTACCGACATTAAACAATGCTTTAGACGCTGCAAGCAATTACTCTCCAACCTCACGTAGCTCTCGCAGCCTCCGACATCCGCGCCTCCTGCGCACGCCACAGGCGCACACAACAGACGACATTAGACTCTACGCAACAACACTAAATAATGCATTAGACGCGGCAAGCAATTACGCGCCATCTTCAGATTCGCTGCCTCCGACCTCGGCGCCTCCTGCGCACGCCACGGGCGAACAAAACATTAGACTTTACGCACCGACATTAAACAATGCTTTAAAGGTGATAAGCAATTACGCGCTACCCCAACTTGCACTCGCCGACATCCGCGTACTGTGTATTACGCAGCCGCCACATAACACATTATAGACTTGACGCACCAATACTAAACGATGTTTTAAAAGTGAAAGCAATTACGCACCAACCCAACGTTTCCTGCATCCTCCGACATCCGCAGTTAGTGCGTACACCACAGCTCCACACAACTCGCGAATTTCTACTTTACGCACCTACACTAAACGATGCTTTAAACGCGACAATAACGCGCCAATCTCACGTTTCTCGCCGCCACCGACATCCATGCTTTCTGCAGACGCCCCAATCAATACATGACGTTAATCATTGGGCACCGACACTGATCCCATGCTGTAAATGCGAAACGCAATTACGAAAATATGAAATGCGTGTAGGCAAAAATGTGAGAAGAACCGATGTTCGCTATGGTAGTGTAGAATAGTTATTTACTATTCAGAATACATCCATGGCATGTTTGCGAGATTGAATCGCGATGTGAAAGCTTTCGCTATAGTGTTGAAACAAATATGGTAAGGACTAATGAAGCGAATTATTAAATTGTCGAAAAAGAAGAAAAATGTTATTGTAATGATTGGGAATTGAGATTTATTTTATTCAGGTCAAAGTTAAGATAGAAAGTGAAAGGAATTGTAGAAGCATTTTGATTAAACATTGAGGAAATAAATAATTGGACACCCTTCAGGAACAACGTTGAACGAATTGCTGCATTTTATTCAGTAATTTACGTTCAGCACACCTGATCCCACTTTATCTGAAAATCTAACCCTGAGAAATTCCTAACCTGGGGGCGTCTTTCCCTCTACTGGTAGCAATCCCGTAGATATCTTTGGCATCTGTCATCTGTCATCTTTGGCATCTGTCGAAGATTGGCGTGGGTGGTAAGTTGGTGGGTATTTTTCGCAACTTCCTGCCAAGTACGCCTGTCGCCCAGCCCTGGCAATACATGTCCCGAGGTGGAGACGCTACAGTGTGGAGTTTTACGACCTGCTTGCGAGACAGTGCGAGTACTTCATCTCTTACCCAAAGAGTATATCGCTATCACCTTGCAGTCGGAGAAGTAGCGGCCTGTCACCCCTTCAACCTCCTCCGACACGGCCAAGTGGATCGTAGTCTGCGCGCCTTCTTCAGCATTCTGTAACAAAAGTCTAGGTATTACAAAGAATCTCTTCATTGGAATGCATCTTCAGAATTTTATGACAAAGTTGTGTTTATCTGTCTCGTTATTAAAAACAATTCTTTATTACTATCTGACTAGGAGGTGAGACTGACCTTGAAGAAGAGAAGAAGCAATACTTTGAAGGGTTCACGTATCCACCAAGGCAAGAAGCGAATGATGTCAGTCAACACGACGCCAGGATGAAGGCTGTTTACTGTCACTCCTGCGCAAGTGAAGTATTTTACACAATGATCAAATATGGAATAAATAAATCATACACAATATTGATTCGAGGGAGAGATACCTGGTCGCGAGAGTACCTGGTCGCGAGAGATACCTGGTCGCAGGAGATACCTGGTCGCGGGAGATACCTGGTCGCGGGAGATACCTTGGTCGCAGAAAAATCACTAGCCCATGTTCAGATTGGGACCGATTCTCGCCTTCACGTGGGAAAATACCCGACACCTCCAGCAATAAAAACATGTACTATACATTCAATGGGTTATTATAATTCAACGGGTCAAATTGCTTTAGCAGTTGACGCGCTCGGAATTATCATTCACCCAATCGGTGAGCATAGAGGAGAAGTTCACGCAGAGCACCATCTGATGCGTCATCATCCCAGCGCCACCGTCATTTTGACCGCTCTTAAGCTGGCTCTACAATTATCGGTTACAATAAAAACAAAAATGGTACTGTTTTGAACTATGTCATTAGTAATTATTTACACAAGAGAAATATAATTGCTCTTCCAACTTACGAGTAATTAGTGATCAATCAGCACCTAAGACTGAAGCTTCCAACAGCAAAGCCGGATACTGTAGTCAGCAAAAACTCATAACAGTTTTTATTCACAATTCAACTTTTACAAGGATGAACCAGAGACAAACACACACAACAAAATAAATTTCCGAAATCCCAGGAGGCGTACGTAAACAAGTTATATCACCGAGAGCCAAGAAGAGGTTCAATAAGACTTGCGAAGTTGCCGAATAATCAATAGAAAAGTTCAGAAATGTCATTTGTATGTCGCGACCAGATCACTTGCCACCACGTAGAAATCTGCACTCTCGTATCGCTCGCCTGATGAATACATCCTGTTCGCTCTCCGCAGCGGGGCCGATTTACACCCCCTACGGGCCGAGGGCTCGCTGGCGCGCCGGTGTACGGTTGGTGTCGGATCTCCGAGCGCCAGCAGAAGTGTAACGAACGCCTTAGCTCCGCCTCTGGTGACCTCTCTCTGGCGGCGGAGGTCGAGTTTCCTCTGGCACCGCCGCTTTGCTGTGGCGCTCGTGCGGTGGGTCTTTCTAGTGGTCAAGTGCAACTACGACAGTTACTACAAAACAAAAATGCCATCAAGTAGAACGATTTTATTGCTAATTAATTTGGCAAAAATTTATTTAATTCCTCTTCAAACGGACGATTAATTAACGGTGCACACGCACTTAAGACCTAATTACTCGAAAGTTTGCAGAGCAATTAAATTCTTTTTTCCGTATTTGATTAACAATAAAATCGTTCCACAAAATGGCATGTGTGTTTTTGTAGTAACAAATTGTGGTGGTGCAATCTTAATCTTAAGCCAGCTCACTATTAATTTTAAGCCAGCTCACTAAGGCTCTGTATTACCACCTTCAGTTAAAGTTCCGGTTAGAATTAACCGGAAGTTAGCGACCGAAATTCATATTACGAGCGTCGGTTAAAATAAACCGGAGGTTTACCGGGCGGTTAAGTTAACCGGAGATTGAAGTAAGGGTTACTGAGTTAACTGCTGGTTAGGCGAAATGGCAGATATAATAAATGTAGAAACTGATTCTGAAGACGAAATGCTATTGGAATATTTTGTCAATACCAGACGGCTCAAACGTGTTCGGCACAGACGGGATAATTTCGGAGACTGGGACTGCGACGAATTTTTCGTGCGTTTCAGGATTACAAAAGAAACTGCTTTGTTCGTGTTGCAACAGGTTGAAGATGAACTGGAATACGTAACAGACAGGTATGATAATGTATATAATAACTAATTCATGACGCTAGTAATAGTATGTTCCCTCGGTTTCTACCTATCCTTAGCTTTCTCTCTTCGTCTGAATTTTTGTACTGTAGCTTTAATTGAAATAATAGGGTTATGTTATAACCTGTGCTGTAAGGCATTGAAATGATGTATTATTTAATTTGACATATTTACAAATTATTGCCTTATTAAATAGTAAGTAACCCAATGAAAACAAATATTAAATTAGTGGTTTTATTAATACTTTACTAGTTGTCAACAGTAAGTTGACATCATTTCTTTTTCTGTTAACGGAGTGCTATCACCAAAATTTTTATTATTTAAATTATTACTAAATAGTAGTAGTATCCAGTCGCAATTACAAATTTGAATGAATAATATCACAACCTCATTTTGATTTCAAACCTTCGTGGATATTACTAAAATTAAATAATATTCATTAGAAAATGATTGGTTCATTTTTAAGCATATTTGAAATTGAAATGAATATTATTTAAATGAAATATTGAATGTTCTGTAGTCCTAACCTGCTGTAAATTGAAATGGGGTTACATTGTATTTAATGAAATTACCTATTCTTGTTGTATGACTTTCTCTTTCCTATCATAAAGGGTTTCTGCATTACTAAAATTCAGAAGTTTATACATCAATAATTTTTTTTTGTATTATATTTTGCATACATTCGTTAAGAAATAAGTTTTATATGAAACCTTCCTAATGTAAATTACAAATTAAATGAACATATCTTTTCATACCATTCAAACTTTCAATTTCAATTTTTAAAATCAAATTCATAGTTGTGCAACTTGTCGTTACCTTATACACCACACAATTTTTAACACACTTTTCTATAAACTACTAGAATATTTTATGATGTATTGTAATTTGTTATTATAAGTAATATTTTATATTATTTCACATTTCATTTGGTTATGTTTTCAATTTATGAAGTACAAAAAAATTATAGAATTGGTGGAGGGTTTTTCAAATTTCAAGCAAATAAGTTTCATAAAATGTTGATAATTAATAAACCAAAATTAGTTTCCACTAATTTTGATTTAATCTATTTTTGATTATACATTTTTACAAAAGTAATGTAAGATATTTTTCGTAAGTATCAACAAAACTTCATCTTTATTACCTAAAATTGTCTTTTCATTAAATAACTAGAAAATTATTTTCGAGTTAAGAATTAAAATCAATTTTGATATATCAGCACTTCGGAAACATGTACCCTACTAAGAATTCTATTGTTTTGTTTCAGAAATTGCTCGTTGTCTCCTATGAACCAGTTACTACTAACATTAAGATTTTATGCAACTGCTGGTTCTCTAACAGCAGTTGGTGACTTCTCGGGGGTGCATAAAACCACTGCTGGGAGAATAATAACATAAGTCTTCCATGCTCTTGCATCTCTAAGGAGAAAATTTATTTACATGCCAAGAAACCGAGAAGAAAAATTAACCATTCAAAGAAAGTTCTTTGAAGTGGCTGCTTTTCCGAGGGTGATTGGTGCCATTGACTGCACTCACGTGCGTAGTGTTTCACCCGGTGGAGTTTTTCGGAACAGGAAAGGCTACTTCAGCTTCAACGTGCAAACTGTTGCAAGCCCGGACTTGTGCATTCAAAATGTAGTTGCAAGATGGCCTGGGTCAAGCCACGATGCCACAATATACAGAAACTCTGTTATTAAAGCTCGGGTGGAGAGGGGAGATTTTTTTAATGGGGTGCTGCTTGACGATGCAGGATATCCTACGGGAGCAACACTTTTAACACCTCTTCGCAATCCTCGCTTACCGGAGGAAAATTTGTATAACGAATCACATATTAGGACACGCAACACGGTTGAAAGATTATACGGTGTTTGGAAAGCTAGATTCCCTATTTTAGCACTAGGAATAAGGCAGGACATTTCACTAGTGCAGCCCATAATTGTGGCGTGTGCTGTAATACATAACATTGCCATCCAGAGGAAGGAAGCAGATCCTCCACCTGTTCCAGGAATGGATCAAGAAGAATTGCAATTGGCAGTTCAGGAAGGGCAGATAACTCCTGCCATAAATTTAGAAGTGCCACAAAGGGAAGCAGTTAGAGAAACGTTTGTGAGGTTCTTCAGGGACAGAATACATAGAAATTAAATGTTACTCAACATTCATTTGTTTATTAATTAAAAAATTAAAGTCACAGTTCATAAAAATGGTAAAAATACTTTATTTTTAATGTTTGGATGCCCTCTCCCTTTCCTCCACATCCATTTCCACAAGCTTTCTTTTTGCTTTAATTAAAAGAAGTTCTTCTTCCTTAATTCGTATGTTTAATAAATGCAGTTCTCTCTCTCGCTCCTACTTTTCTTCGAACTCCTTCAGAAGCAATTCTTTCTGCAGTTGGGCCACTTCAGTCCTTGCAGAAGCCCAGGAGTGTAACTTCTGCCCACTTGCAGAAGGAGCAACTGCACACTCACCCATTTGTGGTCGTCGTCTTGACGAATTTGGGGTCACAATTAAATTGCTATTACGTTTCCGCTTCAGCATCGCAGGCGTGTACATTGACCAGTCCTGAATTTCACATTGTTGCACCACACCACCAGACTGCACAGGTAGAACTTCCACCTGTGTTACCGGAAGTTCTATTTCTTTTTCTTCTCCTGTTGCTGCTGCATCTTCTTCTTCTTCTTCTATACACATTTCATCGTCACAGTCGTAAGTGGGCAGCATACCTCCAGCACTTACACCTATAATGCCAACAACCTTTTCCAAAATAGAGTCTTGAGGAACTTTGGTTGCTGGCCCTCCTCCGGTTTTAAGAGTTTCCTCTCTCCCTCTGCCCAACATTTTCTTTGCTTCTTCTTTTAAGTTCTCGTATTTTTCCTTTAACTGCTTTACAGTGCGGCAAGAAGCAGTGGCCGCATTGAAGCTGTTTGTTATTTTCTCCCATGCTTGATCCTGCAAAATTAAAAAAAAAATTACAGTAAAAACATATTGAAAAAGTTGTAAAGCTAATACGATATCAAAAGTTTAAAATTGAATAGAGTCTTTGGATATGAAAGATAGTTCATTATTTCATTATTACCTTTTCTTTAGTCGTGGTTCCATTAGTTTTTTTGTTTTCCACTATTTCGGTGAACTGATCCACCAAATTAACTAAAGTGGCACTTTCTTCTTTAGTGAAATTGGCGCCACGCTTCCTTTTCGCGGACGTTTCGGTGGAATTCTGCATGGTAAATCGGAAGTATAGGGTGGCACGGTTCCTTTGATTCACTGATTCGGTTCATTAGAAGAGAATCGACTCCATGAACTGAATCCTTGTTTATACGTAGTAGTCAAGTTCATGATGTTACAGCAATAAATATAATTATTTACATTAAAGGTTGATCGGGATTTTTTTTTTGAAGACGCACAAAACGCACACAAAAAAAAACGTGTTCACCGAACCTATGCACGAGCAAAAACAGAACCGAATACAACACAAATCTCCGAACATACAGTGAAAAGTAAAAGTCAAAGACATTAGAATAGTAAACGTCGTACAAAAAGTTGAATATCGAAAGCATTATGCTGCACTCTATGAATCCTTTTGAGTACTAGAAAGTATTGCCAACCATCACCGAGTAAACGTTAAAGTGATGGTTAGCTAACTTCCAGTTACCTCACACTCGTAATACGCGAAGTCCGTTTTAACCAGAAGTTAGATTAACCGGGAGTTAGATAACCGGCGGTTGTAACTGAAGGTGGTTATACAGGGCCTAAGAGTAATTAAATTGAATTTGGGTAATTAATTAACAATCAAAACGTTCTGCAAGACGCCGTATTTGGTTTTGTGGTAATCGAAAGCTTTACCTTAAGCCAGCTCACCATAAACAACGCAAAAATTTGAAGATAAAAAAATAACGTTTGCGTAATTAATTATCAATTAAATAATTTGCTAATTCTCTATAAAGCTAAATGGTGATATATTTGTGGTCTGTGGTAACCAATTATAGTAGTGCCACCTTAAGAGACGTGTCATTTTTCGCTTAGCCCGATGAATGCGCGAGACGCGAAGAGTTCTACCAAAGCGAGGACTGCACTGATGTTGGTTGCCATCGCGCAGAACGCAAGACTTTGAAAGATGCGACAGAAGCACTAACAAGAGACCTTGGAACGAGAGTATTTGTGAGATTGCAAAACACACTGATCTTTTTAGCTCCACTGTGCACAGATCGATTCAAAACCGCAGCCTTCTTCCGTTCTGTTTTACAGTCGTGCATGGTTCAAACGTCGCATGTTTAGATTGACCTTTTGTAAGTGGCTTCTCCGACAACAGGCAATGGATGAAACATTTGTTATGAAAGTGCTCTGGACTGACTTTTTACCCGAGTTGATAGTTTTAAGAGGCGCAGCAGCAAACCCCTCGCGTCATTTGGAACAGGAGCCATCAAGTAAAGCGGAAGTTAAATTTGTGGGTGGAAATTCTCGAAGGATAAATCATCGGCCGTTATTTGCTTCCCAGTCGTTTGGATTCTGACATTCATTAGAAATGTTTAAAATCAGTTCTTCCAGGAATCCCAGCGCAAGTGCCCCAGGCGCGCCGACAGCTAATGTGGCTGCAGCAGGATAAGTCACCCGCTCATAACGGGGACGAAGTTCGTGGGTATCTTGATGAGACCTTTCCAAATCGTTTAATTTTCATGGTGGCCCCGTCAATTGGCCTATGAGATCTGCTGATTTAACGTAGTTGCATTTTCTCTCTCTGAATCTACGTAAAATAAAAAGTACGATGACTCTAAGGGTTAATGTGGATGCTTTAGCAAGCTTGCACGCTACTGTGACAGTTTCAGTGAAGTTGTGCTTACTGAATGTGACGAAAGCTTTCACTGCTAACGCACTGGCGTAAAATGACAAGAATGGAGGATACTGAGATTGATTAGTGATTCGGGTCGGGTCAACTGCTAAGGTCACTAATGTCGTAAGTACAGTGCACGTTTTATCGCCAGAGGTGGCGGTTATCTTCCCCCACTGGACAGCCGGAACCGCCGCCGATCTACCCAGCAGCTTTCGGTTTTCCCTCACCAGGTATCTCCCATCAGGGCCCCTCCCCAGCCGGGAAAAGCTCCAAGCTTCCAACTGATCTCCCGGCATGTGTAGTATACTTGTTTTTTTTTTTAATGTGGCATCTGTGGGTAGTATCTCCAAGATGGAATTCTGCATGACTTTTTGCGTCTTTCTTGTTCCTCCACCAAGACGTCGCATGATCTTGAACATATCAAGCGGTGCTGCAGATCAGGCGACTCTAACAGCAGGACTGAGAATGACGCAAAAAGTCGTGCCAAATTCCATCTTGGAGACACTACCCATAGCTGCCACGTTAGAAAAACCCAACTATAGTACAGTGCATGTAAATGTAAGTGTATGTTAGAAGGGCCGAGGATAGGAAGGAAAGATCGCACGCGACCCGTAGCCCGTTAGTTAGGTTTCGTCATTAGCCATGTGTTGATCGGAGAAACCACGGAAAACTACCGACCAGCGCATCCGGCCGGTAGATTATTTCTCTAGGTAGCGGCTGAATTCGACCTACTTAGGCTCGTATTTATGAAGCTCTGCCAGCAGAACTCTTAGATGCCTGCCATGTGGGCAGGCCTTGCTGGGAGGTCAAGGGGTGACTGCAATTGGCCGGGGGCCGTTCATAAATTTCAAAACCGAACACTGGCAGCCTGCTAGACCTCGCAGGCCTCTGGCAGAGGTTTATCAATAGGCCCCTAATGCCCTAACTCCTGCCATCGTCGGGACTCGGACTCTAGGACCTCCTGGGCAGAGGCACGGCAGTGACATCAATTGATGCCCAGGAACACCTAAGCCGGTGAGGTCACTTCGAACACATTAGACCTTAAGTTTTCTAACGCTAATATCCGGGAGCGTCTTATTGACTAGTCAGGATTTAAAACAAAATAGATTCCTGCGCGGTTGATGGGAAAGCTATGCTTTCATCTGAGCAAAAAACTCCACATTAGTATATTTTTCATTCGTTTGTGGATTATGTGTTTCTTTTATTTAAAATTATTTGTTTTTCTTTTTGCTAATATAACAACTGTTTCGTTTCCACCAATATCACACTGTGAAAGTATTTATAAATAATATATTTGTTTTTCAATTGTAAATGTATTTTTTCGCCGACCTGGATGGCCGAGGTGGCTACGAGCGAGTACCGACTCAGCGCTTCGGTCCGAAGGGTCGCGGGTTCGAGTCCCGCCTTGGGCATGGCTGTTTGTCCCTTGACTTTGTGTGTGTGTTGTCGCGGAGGGCCTCGCGTTCTGCTGACCCCAGAACAGAGGAGCCCGCAAGTGTTTGTCTAGTGTATGGTCGAGTATGCGTCCTTTCGGGACGTAAAGGGCAACCGGCTGGATAAAAGCCCTAGAGAAAAAAAATGTATTTTTTAATCATATAATGATTTTCTGAAATTAAATGTTCTTAAACTAATGCTATGATATGAAACCATGTATTCTTTGGTCGTTCATGTGTTACATCAAGCAATAGAAGACTGAAGTAAAATATTAGTTAACTCAAAAACATAAAGTTTCATTTATTTCTTATTGATCTAATTATTCATAAACTATATTTTAATTGATTTCCACATCTTCTGTTAATACTTTTCCTCCCCCATCTGCAACAAACTATAACCTGACTTGCAATTTAAAAGTCTGAGTACTAAAGGATGAGCGTCCCCAGAATATTATGCCATATCTCATGCGGAAATGTACATTTGCAAAATACAAGCAACAAGTTGCATTAAAGTTACACTTAATCATAGATTGTTTCAACATTGCATTTGCCAAGGTTCGAAATACGTTCAAATGGAATCACTAAAATATGGCTGTCCTACCTGTGTCCCTTAAACGCCTGGCGAGCTCGTTGGAAACCAGAACGTTTCCCAGTTTGCTCATCGAGTAGATCTGCATGTCGCCGAAATCCTTGGCTGTGGAATACTCCAAGCGGTCCGGCGTAATATAGCCTTTCTCATACAGGAAAGAAGACACGAACACAATCCGTGACGGGGCAGATTTCTTCAACAGGTCTACCAGCAGAAGAGTAAACAGGAATGGCCCGAAGAGATTTGTCTACGGTGAAACAACATTCATTACATATCACTAATCATCTGACTAAAGTGCAGGAAAGAACTGGTGAGAATATTCGCAACTGCGAAATCAATTTGCATGAGAAATTGTACAATAATTTTTAAGAAACGTATGGAGATTCGAGGAAGGAATACAAGAAACCATTATCAATTAAAATTCCAGAATGTCGAGTAAAAAATATAATACACGTTAATCAAGGTGTTAATGTTAAATATAAGATAAAATTTAGAAACTAAATCGGTAAACCAGTAATCAATTCGAGTGAATTATTAATAATTAGCAACGATCAAGAGAATCTTTTCTTTCTATGAGGTTAGATAAAATTATAGAAATTCACACCAAAAATACAGTATCAAAATTTGAAATTCTTAGCAGTTTATCATTTTCTACAATACTTAGACGAAATGCTTGTTCAGCTCCTGAATGTTACTTATCTTTTGTTACTTATTTCTTGTTTTATATAAATAACTACAAATGAATTGAGTAGGCCACAGTAAATATTTCGTGCAATTTTTTGTGACGATCGCATAGAGATTTGGATTAATGATTAAGCCCGATTTCTTTTACAATTTTACTTGGCACCAAATATACTAAATGAATGATATGCATGTGTCTGCTGATAATTACAAACACGATGTCAATGATGTGACATCGTGTATGTACAAGGACCTCAGCTTGAAATTTTAAATTTGATTCACTTGAACTAATTTTAAACATAAATTTGCTACTTAAAAGCATTAAAATGCCTTGAGCTAAAAAGTGGCATATAAATTATTTGAGAAATAATGGTAATTTATAATATATGAAATTGGATTTTGATATAATGTTTCATCAAGAGTCGACATATTTTGAGGAAAATGACAGCACCTTCTCAGGTTGTTAAACAATTTGGTGCCTGAATGCGATGCAAAAATTTCATGTGGAATGGCGGTTTCTAGCTCTATTGCGAGTTTAAAAAAGGTTGCTTTATTCCTTCACTAAATTTTCACATTCATTCACGTATTATTGTAAAAGCGTTGATAATGAATTATTATTTTTCCAATCATACTTATGTTCCTAGAGCAGTGATTCGTTTAAAACGCCCAGATTTTTCGTTCTTGCAGGTAACTTCGCAATCGTGCCTGCAAATCGATCTTCATTTGAACTCAGATTTTGCACATTTGATAACATTTTACTGTATGTCATTTGACTATATATCACATTTGTAGTCCGTGCGCATGGTCTAAGCGTGTTGAGACGTACTGTGCGTTATGACTAGGGCTGTGATTTACATGCATTTGCATATTTTTTTCTTTTAACTAAGACATCCCATTTCAACAAATTGTTTACGTTCTGGGGCATTTAGAATCAATTTAAGCTATTTTTATTTCGCATATTTTTGCACATATCACCATAATTGCATATTTTTGCATATTTATGCCATATTTGCATATTTTTGTTGCATATTCACCCCTCATCCGCGAAAAAATATAAATTAAAAACAACAGTTGCAGTTCCGTCTGCGTGTAAGAGGCTCTGGCAGTTCTCTCGCCACATACTTTGCGCGACTTTGCGAGCTGTATAAATCTTACGTTGGTTGCTCCGCATGGCAGGAAATTCGGGGAAGGCTAGATAAACCAGATTATTTAAATAGATTTGATCACAAATATAAAATTAGAACAAGAATACAAAGAACGGACGTAGGGAAATTCTCCTTCGTAAACAGAACTATAGTAGATTTGAACGATTTGCCTGCGACAGTTTTTGAGCCCTTTCCTTGCTCAGCGCGAGGGTTTAGAAAAAAAGTATAGGAAATTAGTCAGTAGGGTGAAAACGTATAGTGAAGTGAAGTGAAAGGTGCGATTATGCGTAGTCTACAGAAAAAGTATTGAACAATTAATATTTAGATAAAGTTATATGCAGTGTAGTGCAGTGCAGTGCAGTGCAGTGCAGTGAAGTGAAGTGAAGTGATTTCATTTCTTCTGAATATGACTGAATAAGTTCTCATTGGTGTGTAGGTGAGGGTTCCTTCGTCTCTCTATGTATATACGCGTATATGTTTGTATGTATGTATGTATATTTGTGTAATATGTAAGTTTATTCATTTATATGATAGTGTGTATGCATTTTAATGTTTAGTATAGGATTGTAAATGCCATCTGCATATATAGGAAATGACAGTCGATTCGTTTGTTTATATTTATTTTTTATATATTATTTTGTTTGTAATTGTAATTTTGCATTCTGCCACCGGGCATCATTTGCCCAATTGTAGAATAAATTTCTATCTATCTATCTATCTATCTATCTATCTATCTATCTATCTATCTATCTATCTATCTATCTATCTATCTATATGTGGCGAGATTTTATTATAATTGATCTAGATTTTATTATAATTGAGAGGAAAATATTTTTTGTTGCAATACCTATATTTTTTATTTTATGAAATGAACATTAACTGCATCTCTCATTATTTTCCTCAGAAACGAGTGTTCTTCAAAATTAAACCTTTGACTTAATTTTTATCGCTTGTAACAATTTATATGATTTCTGTATCTTTTTTGTTGTATACATATTTTCCACATTACACTTTTTATTTATTTTTACACTTACACATTACATTACACTATTTCGCATATTTTTCTTTTTTAATATCGTCTTTTACCAAAAACATTTACATATATATGCGCACATTTCTATGTTTTTATTGCATATAAATTACAGCCCTAGTTATGGCCAACGGAGTTTGCAGTGGGCGAAACAGAGCACTTGATAGAATTGTGATTCTGATATTTTTGTTGTTAATTATGTTATTGTTGTCGGTACTACTGAAAATAAAATTCAAATATGAGTAAAATAACTATTTATAATTTAATAATTAAATATGTATGAGTAAATGAACGTATTATAAAATCATACATTATGTCATTCATTAACTACTGTTCAAATTTTTCTAACTCTATCGTAAAAAGAAAAAGAACATCGTTGATTGATTGATTGATTGATTAGTAATTCCAGGCACCTCAACCGCTAAAGTAATTAGTTCCGTAACTGTACTGCATGTTTTATCCCTGGAGGTGAAGGTGATTTTCGTACGCTGGATGGCGAAATCTGACGCCGTCGGCTCCTAAAGTTTTCCCCATCCAGAAATCTCCCGCCAGAGTGGCACCGCCCCAGCCGTGACAAGCTCTGAGCTCTTAACTGATCTTCAAATATGTGATCTTCAAATATGGGTGTAATGTAGTGCATGTAAGTTTGTATGTAAGTAAGGGAGTGAGGATAAGATAAGAAGAAGGAAAGATCGCGCGCGGTCTGTGGTCCGTATGTTGGAGTACTGCTTCGGCATTCGCCTGGTGTTGTTCGGAGAAGCTACGGAAAACTACCGATCAGAGCAGCCGGTCGCTAGAATTCTCCACCAGACAGCGGCTGAATTAGACCTAGCTATCCAGCTAATGTCGAAAATGTTACCACCGTCGGAAATCGAACCCTAGGACCTCCCGCTCACAGGCACTGCAATAATATCAGATGATGCCTTGGGCACCTAAGGAGGCAACAATCTTCGAAATGCTATTTTACCTACATTGTATATCAGTCTGATTAGTGCGAAGTTCTAGTATTTGAATGTGAATTTTAAAAATTAAAAAATGTAACGTCCTACATGTTGTACCACGGACCAGCTGTCCAGGGGAAGATGAAAAATTCGAATAAAAAAGTAGTTGCCTCACCTGCAGCCCCCTGTGGAGGCCGTCGGCCGTCTGGTCTGAGCCGAGCCCACCGAGGCCCGCTCCCGCGTTGTTAACAAGAATGTCGAGGCGGGGCTCCGACGCCAGGATCTTGGCGGCGCACGCCCTCACGGAGTCCAGCGACGCCAGGTCCAGCGACAGCAGCTCCACCGTCGCGTCGCCCCGCGCCACAGCGCGCACCACCTCTGCAACGGTGCAAGGAGACTTCATAAAAGAGTGCGTTTGGCGCACGGAGTCATAAAAGGGAGTTTGGCGCACGCGCGCAAGGAGTCCAGCGACGCCAGGTCCAGCGACAGCAGCTCCACCGTCGCGTCGCCCCGCGCCACAGCGCGCACCACCTCTGCAACGGTGCAAGGAGACTTCATAAAAGAGTGCGTTTGGCGCACGGAGTAATAGAAGGGAGTTTGGCGCACGCGCGCAAGGAGTGCAGTGACGCCAGGTCCAGCGACAGCAGCTCCACCGTCGCATCACCCCGCGCCGCGGCGCGCACCACCTCTGCAACGGCGCAAAGAGACTTCACAAAAGAGTGCGTTTGGCGAACGGAGTAATAAAAGAGACTTTGGCTCATATAAGAGGTTCAATCAGTAGAATCTTGCTTAGGCTGTGGCTCATATGAAAATGTTGGCTAAGTAGTAAAAGCTGGTAATGTAATAAATAAAAAAAAATTATATACAATACTTTTTATGTAAACTATTGGATTACGAAACCTCCTCACCAGTAAACCAATATTTCTCTTCCAGTCGGGGAGAGTGACGCAGCGCTGGGACTGCATGCCTCTTGCCAAGAGGTCTTAGGTTCGAGTCCCGACAGAGGCAGGATTTTCGACACTAGCTACCTAGCTAGTCGAGTTCAGCCTCTGCCTGGAGAAAGTAAATTCAGTGGCCGGCTGCTCTGATCGGTAGGTTTCCATGGTTTCTCCCATCAACACCAGGCAAATGCCGGAGCAGTACCCTAACAAACGGCCCTTTCTTTTCCTTGTCGTAGCCTCACTCCTTATTTACACACACTTACACTAATATGCAGTATACTACCACACATTCCGGGAGACCGGTCGGAAGCTTAGAGCTTGTCCCGACTTGGGCGGTTCCCTGCTAGTGGGAGATTGGGGAAAACGCCATAGTCGACGGTAGCGCAGAATCTTGCCAGTCAGTAGGGGAAGATCTCCGCTACTTTCCGCGATAAAATCACGCACTACACTTACGGGACTAATGACCTTAGCCTTTGATGAGCCTAAAATCACTATCTATCAATCAAACTCCCTCATCCAGATATTTCCGAACGTTCACTCACCAAGGGCCTTCTGTCCTCGCTGGGGGTCCCTGCAGGCCATCAGGACTCGGGCCCCTCTCCGCGCCAGCTCCTTGGCCGTCTCCAGCCCAATCCCTGCGACACAACACAAATACCAGATCATTACACCATCTTAAATGTCTTGTATGATGTTAGATATCAGTCACTATTGTAGAGTGTGATGAACATACCGCATTTTGTGAAATTAATTTGTCTGTCAACATTTATACGCATGATGACACACTCATTTTTTATTAATTTTATTTTACAATGATAGACAGTACAACGTTCAGGCGTAAGGCTCTTCAGTTGATTGATAGAGCATTTTTGTACCAGAAAAGTGTGAAGGGAGTAACTTCTTGTCACTTCCCTGATAGTGATTTAATTGGGTTATACCTTCAACCAAGGTTATTGTGAGGGAATTTCGTTAGAGAGCGATGACAAGGTTTAGAAAGGAATTACGATTGAAGAGATAGGTGAATGCAAGAAATTTTCTTACCTTTTCTAATGGAGAGGTATTGAAGGAAAGTGTGAAATGGAAGCTGTTTCTTAGGCGGGAGAGTGGGGGTTCATCAGTTCCTATTTCGTAAGTGACTGCTCCTAGTACATGATTTAAATTATTGAAAAAATTGTGCCAGTCTCTTAGTAAAGAAAACATCGCTTCTATTGCAAAATCGTTGTGTAGTTTCTCATTGCTAAGAAACCAGGGGGCATTTACTCATTATTCATTTTATTTACATTATTCTTAAGATTTTGTTTTGAAATATTTGTAACTTATTTAATGTAGTTGTGACAGCTGAAATCTACACAGTGCATGCGTAAGTTAATAACTCATGCTCATTTATAAGATAGGGGTTGATAACGTTCATTTTGTTATATAAGTACCAACGCAATCAGTAAAGAAACGTTTTTAAATAAATCCTATTTTGCCATTCATCTGATTTTTTAAAGATTAAACCTTCGATTTTCTTGAACTAGGCAAACAAATTCTATAATGCTAGACAATAACTAGTCAACGTGACTTGACCACCTCAGGGAGGAGCGGAGTCTGAGGTGGCTTCGTCCGCTGACCGAGAGAGTTCGCTAGCAAACGCATACGAACATATTCGCCCCTTCTTAGCAGCCAGGAACTTCCGGGACGTCAGCTTCCTTCCCATCGTGGTAGGAGCTCTGGGCGAGTGGTGTGAGTCAAGTGCAGCGCTGCTCCGTAAATTTACCGCTGGCGAAAAGATGCGCGTGCTACGTGAGCGCATTGTCGCCGAGGCTATAGCAGGGAGCGCTGCCTGCTATTTTCGCCACACTGCCCAAGATGACCTCATCCCAGTCGAGTACAGGCGAGCGTAAACAAAGACAATACAGTTTAAATGAAGTGCCTACAAGCATGTATAGCGTAAATAGTGTTTAAATGATCTGATGGATTGTGTTTATAAGTGTATTTGTAAACTTTGACCAGTGTAAATAATGTAAATAGTGTAAAGTGTTAAAGTTGCAACCGCTGTTGAAATGATGTCGTCGATGCATATATAGTGTAAATAATTTTTAAATGAGTTCATGTGTAATGTTAAAAGTGTATGTTTTTGTAAGTGTTATATGTGTACGTATTGCTTACCGTAAATAATGTAAATAATGTTCGTTGTTAGATTAAGTCAGGATGTAAGACAAAGTAGATTTAGATTAGTTTGTAAGTATCTAGTTTGTAAGCTAGGCCATAAGTTAGCTATGTAAATAGAATTTAAGAATAAATATTACAAGTGGCTGCGACAACTCTATTCCCGCACCGAAGCAGAGCCTGCCAGCTGCAACAGTACAGAGCCCGCAACGGACCACGCCGAGGAATGCGTTGCGAGAAATGTGGAAAAGGAACACATCAACAAGGGGCACAATCGACATTGAAAGAGTTTTCTCGTTCGCCTCTGCGTACGCGAAAATGTTCCTCGTTCGAGTCGGCCAGCGTGGGAATTTTCTTCTTCTTCTTCTTCTGCACTTCATGGATTAGGCTTGAGCCTGTTCCGTCTTCACAAGTTTTCCTTCCATCGTTTTTTGGGTCTGCCCACGTCTCTTCGTCCATGCGGTTGATACAGTAATGCTAATTTAGGTAGTCTTGTATTATCCATCCTTTGTGTATGTTCATACCAGTTGTTTCGGTATTTGGTTATTTTACTTCCAATTTCTTCGGCATGTAGTTTTTCCCTAATCTTCTCGTTACGAATATGATCTTCTTTCGTGCAGCCTAGCGTTCTTCTTAGAAACTTCATTTCAGTGGCCTGTATTCTACTTAAAATTCTTTTTGTTGGTACCCAACTTTCGCTGCCATACAGAAGAGTTGGAAGAGCCATAGTCTTATAAAACTTTATTCTTGTATCTTGCCTTGTCTTATTTTTTAATGTATTATGTATAGTACCACAAACTCTTTGGAACCTTGCCAATTTAATGTTGATGTCTTTACTGGTATCTGGATCGACTTGACAACCTAAGTAGCTGAAACTGGAGACTTGCTCTAAAATTGTTTTATCCAAAATAATTTTGGATCGTATCAGATGTTTTCCCCAAAATGCCATCACCTTTGTTTTTTGTTTTGAAATTTCAACATCATATTTTTTACATAAATGATTTAAGTGAAATAATGAATACTGTAAATCATCTTCTGTTTCCTGGAATATTAAAGCGTCGTCTGCATAGAGTAAAATATTCAAAATATTTTCTTTTGCTAGCTTAATACCTTTATAAATAATTTGCTTCCAATTTTGGATAATGTCATCAATATAAATATTAAAAAGTGTTGGTGAGACTGGACATCCTTGTCGCACTCCTCTGTTTATCAATATTTTATCAGTTTCATTTATTCCTACTTTTATTACAATAGTAGAGTTTTTGTACAAGCTCTTTATTGCTTCTATCAACTTTTGAGGATAGCCATTAATTTCCATTATAGACCAGAGTTTCACTCTATTTACGTTATCGAAGGCTTTTACAAAATCTATGAATGCTATGTGTGTCTGTTGATTGAATTCCTTTCTTTTTTTCTATTATTTGTTGAAGTATGAAGATATTGTCTGTACTCGATCTCCCTTTTCTAAACCCATTTTGTTCTTCGCCAATGAGAGTTTCTGAGATACATTTTAGCCTCTTATTTAATATTCTAGCGTACAATTTGTATACTGAATTTAGAATACTGATTCCTCTGTAATTCTTACAATCTTTGCGATCACCTTTCTTGAATATGGATATTACTTTCGCTGTTTTCCAAGATTCTGGTATTTTAATAGTTTGCCAACAATAATTCAGGATGTGTTGCAGTCGCCAGTGGAGCATCATCCCACCATACTTTAATAGCTCTGCATTTATGTTGTCTGTTCCCGTTGCTTTCCTATTTTTAAGTTCTTTCAAAGCCTCTTGGATCTCGTTTATCGTTATGGGATCGACTTCACTGCATATTGCTTCACATTTTTCTTCTTGGGTTTCATTTTCGTTATACCAGAGGTTTTTATAGTGCGTAATCCATTCTGTCTTATCAATTACATCTATTCTCACTGTTTCCTTTTCATCTTTGTTCAAATGTTTAAGAATCTTATAGGCAAAATTTTGTCTTCCGTGTATATCATTTTCAATTTGGCTTATAAATGTATCCCACGCTTGTTGTTGAGCTTGTCGAATACCTGTTTTTGCTAAATTACGTTTCTCCTTGTATATTTCTTTACTCTCCTCAGTATTTTGTTGTAGGTGCTGAAGATAAGCTGTTTGCTTGTTTTTTACTAGGTTTTCAATCTCGCTGTTCCAAATTTTCAGACCCTTTTTACTCCTTATTTTCTTCTTTCTGCCTATAGCTTCTCTTGCCGCATTTTCAATGCAGTTTTGCACATTATTCCATTCTTTCTCAATATCGTTCTCAGTTGGTGTTTCTAATAAGTATTTCTGCAATCTAGTTTGGTACAGCATTTTTATACTTTCTTCTTGCAGAAGATGTACTTTGTATACTTCTTCTAAATTACTTTTCTGTCGTCTTGTAGTCCTCCATCTTTTCCAGAGATTGAACTTACTAATTAATATAAAGTGATCAGATCCTATATCACATCCTCGATAAACTTGCACATCTTTTATTTGTGATTTCAATTTCTCATTTATTAGGAAATAATCAATTATTGACTTATATCCTCTTGCGCACCAAGTATATTTATTTACATCTCGTTTTCTGAAGAAAGTATTAGAGATCTTTAAATTGTTTGTGCTGGCAAATTGTATAAGTTCATTTCCATTATTGTTTAGTTTATTTTCTCCAAATGACCCAACTATTCCAGGTATCGGTGTATTACCTACTCTCGCATTAAAATCACCACATACTATGAGATGGTCATTTCTATTTGTTTTATCTATATGTTTCTGGAGTAGCTGATATAGATCTTGCGTTTCCTCTGTTTTCCCTTCCTCTGGAGCATACAGTCCTATTATGGTCAGGTAACCTCTGGAAATCCTCAATCTTAAAGATATCACTCTTTCGTTGATGAAATTGTAGCTTTCAATTCTTGATTTCCAACTTTTATGAATTAGAATGGCTATTCCTGCTCGTGCCCTTATATTTTGAGATACCCCACAATAAATCATTATGTATTCGTCCATTTCTTTTGTCCCTTTCAATTTTTTCTTAGTTTCTGTGATGATGGCAATTTGTATTTTTCTCTCAAGCATTAGTTTTTCCAGCTCCATCTCTTTAGAACCCAATCCTCTTACATTCCAAGTTGCTATTCTTAATTCCTCCGAAATTCCTTTATTCTTGTCCTTTTTGCGCGTTGGTCGTCGTCTGTTTACGTCCGGCTTTATCTTGTGAAGATTGTGAGTATGAAATTTGACTCCGAAGAGGTTACCAGCCTCTCGCGAAGTTTGTGGTGTGATAGGGCTGCTACCTTATGGCCTTTCCACCTGCCATCATGTGTATCAACCCCACATGAAGGGTTGCTCCTTCCGACCAACTTTGGCCGTTAGAGACTTCGCCCGTTACCCTGGGCACGGGCTCTCCCTTTCAATCCCCAGCGAGACGGGTTCCTTCGAGGCCATCGCCTCGATGTAGGTCCTCTTCTGGTGTTGTTGAGGTCCTCTTCTGGAGGACTTCTTCGTCTGACCCCTCCCCATCAACCTGTCCAAGGGAGGCCCACAGTAGTTACGCTACTCGCCGAAAAGGCCTCAGGGTCATAGGTAATAGGCCCAACCACCATGTCAAGGTCATGTACTCCCAGGTAGGGAATTTTCTAGTACACATTTATACTCCTTCATTTGTTATATGATTTTTAGTCATTCTCTGCCGCGAAAAAAAATCACTAAACTGCGTAGAATCGAGTGATATTATAATATTTCGCAGTAAAAGATGTGATAAACAACCAGTTTTTAAAATTTTTACTTGCAGTTTTTCTGTAAACAGAAGTGAACTAGGAAAAATTTGTGCAGAAAATATTCGTACTCGTATGAAGCCAGTACGTAATGATCAACATAAAAATAAAAATTTGAAGCAAGAAAGTTGAAGGGTATTTTGAAAGAACTGAATTTATTCATTATTTTTTATAAATTCGTATTTATTATTTATGAATGTATTTATTGATGGTGAATTTTATATGAATTATTTAACCTTTCACCATTTATTCATAATTGAAGACACAAATGTAAAACAGAGGAGGGTAGAGATGACGGAGTTCAAGGAAATTTGCACAGCTTTTACTTTTCCCCTGTATAGTCCATTTTTACATTAAAAATAATTTATATGAAATGCAGTATTTTTCTTTAGGCGATTCAAACTCGTTAAGGGGAGTATGTAGTCCCTATTCTGGTAATGTTAAATCTTCAAATTTAGGGTGCACTTCTCTCAAAAACAATGAAAGTTACTTCTTTAATATTTTACAGCACTTTTATCTGATGATTTTGCAATATGGTAGACAATTTTTTCTTGCTTTAACGCTTTTCATTTAAAAGTTATAATTTTTTGCCAAATGTAATTTTTTTTACTAAAAAAGAAATTTCAAATTGTGTTTATATATATATATATATATATATATATATATATATATATATATATATATATATAGGGATGAACCAGATTTTTGGTTCCTTACAACAAAATTATTCGTGAAAGGGCTCGTGAGCATGTGCAAACATGGAAGGTACATATAAACAAAAAATTAACACTTTATTACAAGAAAATACAATATACATTAAACAATAGATAGCACTAATCGTTTCATTAAATATTTAGAATGTCTTATTAATGATGGTTTGACATTAATGAATTACTCATGATACTGATAAATATGATATTACTCCTACACTCAGATAATGCTTTTAATGGACGAACTATATTTCTCATAAACAAGATTATTTCCTATTCTCAGTTTTATTCTTTCATTAAGTAAAGGCATATTGCTAATGAACACTTTTTTTTCTGTCTTCTTTCTTTCTGTCCAATTCCCACGCCGCCGTCGTGCTTTGTCGGGCACGGCGATGTCCACTCTCCGCTCATTCAGCAACGGTTATCCCACATGAATAGATTCCTGTTCATTTTACTATGGTTGTAATCATATACGACACTGCAGCGCACGAAAATGTTCCTATTTAAACTACTGTATTTCACTCTGTTACTGGGTCGCGCACGTGGTTTCCTGCTCACTTATTACAGTCTGGATTTCTCACGCGCCGCTAATACTGATGGTGGTGCTACGACACACTTTGTCTCTTTGTATAATTTCCAGTTCCTCCAAGTCATTTATTGGACCCACCGATGATGTCTCGCTATGTTCATCTTACTCATACTTACTCTGTCGCACACGTGTCTACACGTTCACGTTTTGCCTCGTCCCACACCACATCTTTCTTCAATCTTTACTGTTCGTCACTTCACTCGATATCACTCAGTAGTTACCACTAGTCATCTTACGCAGTGCATTTAGCACTATCATCACTACTATAAGTTTAAAGAAAAAATTTGAAGCCGTTTTTGAGAAATTCTGGTTTTTGAATTTTTTTAATATTGCGCATATTTCACGTAATATTGCGCGAAAACTATTAAATTTTTCGAAAAAATGAACTTGTCCTTAATTAAAGAACTTATACTGGAGAACAAATTTCATTTAAAGGAAAAAATCTCTTCTTTCAATTTTGTAGTTGCAGGAAGACGCCGAAGAAAATTCAAACTTTTGCAATTTTCGATAATTTAGAGTTAACAGAAAACGTCGGATCTATGACAAGTGATTGACATGACAGTGTATTGTACTCTGCTCTTACCAAAAATTTAAAAAAACTGTTGCCATTTTTGAGAAAATTTTGAAAATATCGCACGTGCTTCATGTAAAGTCCCCCTAAAAATTAATGAATGTTTTTCAAAATCGTAGAGCTTTGAATGAGGCCCGATTAACAGGGATTAAGTTAGTTTGTAAAAAATTCTACGCATAGTTAGAGTTGGGCAGTATTTAAATTCTTGTATTTGAAATACATTTTGTATTTGAAGAATTTTAAATACATTTTGTATTTGAAAACTGTATTATTTTGGACGTGTATTTTACAGTGGCATTTAATACATAAAATAGGTGTATTTAAAAAAACAACTTAAAATTCTTTAATACAGACGAAGATAACGAGGATAGTTTCTATTGATTGGTTCCGCTAGTGAATGCACATCATTGAAACAAAAATAAAAGCTCCTGCCAGCTATTGAATTTGAATTCTCTTCATTTTTAAGTGAAAAATCTTAATCATTTAAAATTCTGGGCATTTATTCAACAAAAAGCATCTTATTCATAATATCCCTTGTTTATATTCATCCGTGTCAGTTTAAGTAAGTTTTTTTCCTTTGCGGTTTTACACATTTGCCGAATAGGGGTTTATTGTCTGACGATTTATTAGTTATTTTAAAAGGAAATTCTGTTTATTTGAGCTAGGCATTCCATATCATTTTACACTTGAAAGAGTGTATACATATGTCTATTACAGTTAGTTTTTCATTTTGCATGACTGTCAATTACTAATTTATTGTAATTAACAATTACAATGTATTGTTGCAATAAACATTATTATACACAATTACTATATTTACTGTATTGTATTTGAGCTATTTTAAATAGGTATGTATTTATCAAATCAAAACCTAACATATTTTGAGTATGTAATTACTTATTTACAAAGTATTTTGGCGAAGTATTTAAATATTAAATATACAGTATATGCCCAACCCTGCGCATAGTTTAGATGCTAGTGTTGTTCACGGAGGGATAGTCGGTGTTGGAAAAAAACAACCCTTTTTTGGTATCAAGGAGCCACAAGTTTTGAAATCTGACTTCATAACATATTAGAGGGAATAATTTAGTACATATTAGAACAGAATTTATCTACTTTTTCTGTATCAGGACCCCACAATACGGGGTTTTTGTGTCGAAAAATCGTTGTTTTTGCCGCATCATTACATAACATTCTCTACGTGTATTACTCATATACCTAAATGAAACGACACTAAAAAAATACCATCTTTAAAACATTATTTCATGCGCAGCCAGAAATTTGCAGGAAAATTTAGGACCTAATTTCAAGGGAAAGGGAAGAACATCTTTTTGAGAACACCTAAATAAATGGGAGTTTACGTTCTAGTAATGATTAATGACTAAATTTAAATTCCTTGACTCGACTGAATCTCCTTCAATCTCGCATCGAACCTATCTCCAGCGTTATAGCCAGGAACGTCACTCTTTATTCTATTGCACGCACCTGCGTTGGCTCCAGTGATGAGAGCAGTGAGGCCGTCTAGGCGTCGTGAGGAATCGCAAATCCCAACCGATGACTTGTACCACATCTTGAAGGCTACGGCGGCGCCGATGGCCAGCGCCAACCAGTGGTCCAGAACGAACCAAAGCAGGGCACAACAGCAACCCATTGCGCTACGTGGCCACGCCAACTGTCACTTGGATGTTCTTTTTAGCAACGCGCTTGCACCGACGCAGGCACCGACTAACGGAATAAGCTCTGTTGGTGCTAGAAAGGAAGACTCTGTACTCGTGTCCTTGCGCCTTCACCCCACCCCCACCCAGTGCAGTCTCTTGATTAACACAACTCTATTCGAACAGATAAAGCGGTTATACTTGTTTTACTTGTCATGCCTCTAGGTCAGCATGCGATACCTCTTTCATATACAAGTTTGGGTTATTATTAGAGGTTATTAATAAATAAGAATTTGTTTCAATAATGTTGCCTATTTGAAATATTTGTTTGACATCAGTGGCTTTGTGTTTGTTCAAATATCAAAATAAAAAGTTTGCACGACAATAACACTGTTCTCTATACATAAAGTGATTAATAATATATAATTATATATTATGATAATAAATTACCATTGATGATAAGTTTCAATTATATTGCTTGTATAGGTTACATCTGGTCGAGATGAAAACGCGTTCAGAAGAATTATGAAAACATGAAACTACAGTTGTCAAATCTTTTATTATAAAAACTGCATTGTCTTTACTAGAATTTGTGTAACATAACGCATTCATGTGTAATATGTACCCAACATTTTCATCATCACTAACTCAATTTCTTGATAACATTGAAATGCATTTTCATTTACGACAGATCATTAGACGATTCGATATGATCAATTTTAACAAACAATACAACATGTATGGTTTCTGGTTTTTTTTCTCTGCCATCTACTGAAATTAATTTTCTCTTTCTAATCTAGTTTTTCTGAAGTCTGCTTCAACCACCCACATGCCATGCCTATGCATTACAGCAAAGTTTCCAAAATTTGAATTTCAATCTATAATGACTTTTAGAGGGGAACTATAAGTAACCTGGGGTATTTGCAGGGCATTCATTTATCAATTAGATAGAAGAAAAAAGAGATATATTTACAATATAATATGAATGTAATTTCATTCACAATGCACGTCATATTCTGGCGCAGTTAACGAGTACTTGATCGATTGATTGGTTAGTAATTACGGGCGAACCAACTGCTAAGGTGGTTGGTCCCGTAAATGTAATGCATGTTTTTATCGCAGGAGTGGCAATCCTCCCCCGGTGGATAGCGAGATCCTACCCGTCGGCTTGCGGGTTTGTTTCCCCACCAGGCATCTCCCACCAGTGGGACAAGGTCTAAGCTCCCGACGGGTCTCTCGGCACATGTAGTAGTGTAGTGCATGAAAGTGTAAGTAAGTAACGGCTGAGGAGACAAGGAAGAGAAAGGAAAGACCGCGCGCACTCCGTGGTGCGTTTGTTACTGCTCCGGCATTCACCTGCCGTTGATCCGAGGAACCACGGAAAACTACAAATCAAAAGAGCAACCCGCCGCTAGAATTCTCCTTCAGACCGCGGCTGAAGCGTCTAGCATCATATAAAGAAATGAAAAGTTCCGGTACTGGAAAATTAACAAGAGAGCTCCTGCAAAATTTATGTATGTACCACGGACATTAACGTGTTTTAATGACCTCCGGCGACAAAACGCCCTTGCTGCATAAATATTATTTTTCTCCAATATTTTCTTTCCTTTTTATTCCATGGCAATCACACATTAATTGATCAATGGACGAACCCAAAGGTAATACGTAACAATGTATAGAAAAACATTTATTTTATTAATACTCCTAAACTACGGACAATTACAGATAAAATATCCCGTATATGCTATATTGATTTACGTCACCAGTCCGAGTAACGTTGAGTTAGAAATAAATATTTCTTTCGATTTCGGTAAGAGAAAAATGGAGTTTCTTCTCTATTTGCTTTTCATAAATCATGAATTTGAGTGAAGAAATTTAAAAAACAATATAATTTATTGCCTAAAATTTTCTACGGGGAATGACTTGGATCGTGTCGCCTAGGTTGATAGGATATTCAATTGGCAAATAGAATTTGAAGAAATCCAACAACTTGAGTATCATTCAAAATACCACACACGTAACAGGAATAATCATAGCTTTTACATTGAAACTGCACAAAATAGAATTAGTTGTAAAAAAAAATAACAGTAAAAAGTTTATTCCCATTCACATTACATATACTTCAATATAATGTTTGCAAATGCATATTTATTTTAATTAAATCAGTCTTTCTTTCTTCAGAACACTGAAACTGAATTGATGTGTTACCCGTCGCCTCCCAGGAGCCGTGCGAGGTGCTTCTTCAGCCGAAGGAGGGCCTCTCGTCGTCCCTGAGCTTCACCAGCTGCTCGCTCTTCTCCCAGATGGCGCGCGCCAACCCCACGTTGCTCGCAGCCTCCGACATCCGCGCCTCCTGCGCACGCCACAGGCGCACAAAACGCACGACATTAGACTCTACACAACAACACTAAATAATGCTTCAGACGCGACAAATACTTTATGCGCCACCTTCACATTTGCTGCCTCCGACATCCGCGCCTCCTGCGCACGCCACAGGCGCACAAAACGCACGACATTAGGCCTTACGCACCGACTCTAAACAAAGACTTTAGACGCGACAAACAATTATGCGCCAACTTCAGATTCGCAGCCTCCGACATCCGCGCCTCCTGCGCACGCCACAGGCGCACACAACAGACGACATTAGACTCTACACAACAACACTAAATAATGCTTCAGACGCGACAAATACTTTATGCGCCAACTTCACATTTGCTGCCTCCGACATCCGCGCCTCCTGCGCACGCCACAGGCGCACAAAACGCACGACATTAGGCCTTACGCACCGACTCTAAACAAAGACTTTAGACGCGACAAACAATTATGCGCCAACTTCAGATTCGCAGCCTCCGACATCCGCGCCTCCTGCGCACGCCACAGGCGCACACAACAGACGACATTAGACTCTACACAACAACACTAAATAATGCTTCAGACGCGACAAATACTTTATGCGCCAACTTCACATTTGCTGCCTCCGACATCCGCGCCTCCTGCGCACGCCACAGGCGCACAAAACGCACGACATTAGGCCTTACGCACCGACTCTAAACAAAGACTTTAGACGCGACAAACAATTATGCGCCAACTTCAGATTCGCAGCCTCCGACATCCGCGCCTCCTGCGCACGCCACAGGCGCACACAACAGACGACATTAGACTCTACACAACAACACTAAATAATGCTTCAAACGCGACAAGGAATTACGCGCCACTTCAGATTCGCTGCCTCCGCGCCTCCTGCGCACGCTACAGGCGCACAAAACGCACGACATTAGGCCTTACGCACCAACACTAAAGTTTGCTTTAGATGCGACAAATACTTCATGCGCCAACTTCACATTCGCTGCCTCCGACATCCGCGCCTCCTGCGCACGACAAAGGCACACAAAACGCACGACATTAGACTTTACGCACTGACATTAAATTATGCTTTAGATGCGACTAGCAATGACTCCGCAACCTCACGTTGCTCCAATATCCGCGCCTCCTGCACACATAACGCACATTAGGCGTAACGCACCAACACTAAACAATGTTTTAAACGCGAAAATCAATTACGAAAAGATCAAATGCATTTAAGGAAAATGAGAGAAGAACCCATGTTCTCTATGTCTGGGTAGAATAATTTTTTTTCACATCAGAATACATCTCGTCGCGTTTGTTTGCTTGATTGAATTCCAGGCGTTTGACTTTAACGCTCTGCTTGCTATGTACGTAAATACATGCTTTGACTCACCTTGCAGTCGGAGAAGTAGCGGCCTGTCACCCCTTCAACCTCCTCCGACACGGCCAAGTGGATCGTAGTCTGTGCGCCTTCTTCAGCATTCTGCAACAAAAGACTAGGCATTACAAAGAATGCCCCCATTGGAACGCCTCTCTACTTTTGTGACGTCAAGAAGTTAGACTAGTAAGGTATGTTGCGTGGCACTTTTCTTAAATCATATCGTTGGTGCACACAGTGACACATCTCAGAAATCTTTATTTTTAAACTAAAGAAATATTTTTAGAAAAGTATGTTTTTCTTAGAAAAGTTCATAAGACATCCAGTATGTAGAGCAAACCATCTTGTCTTTTGACTCAAAATATATGTTTCTCTCAGAATGATACGTTCTCTTGCAAAATGGCAGTTTTTAAGATGTATCCTCTTTTTGTACTCCGGAATATTAATCGAAGATATTTAATTTGTTTTCAGTGCATCGGTAAAAATCTTAATTTTCCGAAATACAAGGGTAACGACTTGTAAATTGATTTCGAAGGGTATCTTCAATACATCAAAATATTTTGTTTAAGTTATCACTAAAGGGTATTGATTTGAAAAGCACTGTTTTACTGTTTGCATAAAGTAGTCAAGTTAACTCTGATACAGTTTTCATACCGATTTTTGGCGTTGTAAATACGATGATTATTTCACTAAAAATCTATACTTGCAGTTTAGAATAAATCGTGTTTAATAGTCTCCAGCTTTCGATGAGATTTTAATAAAATTCATTATTTTCTTCGTTTCTTTTTGTTTTGTTTCTGTGACGTAAACTGACTAGGCTACTGGGTACTACAACGATGCGTGGTAGAGCAAGTGTAAACGTTTAATCCATCCTCTTTTTTTAAAAAAATTTAATATTTATTTACCATTCGGATGTACATAGTTCAGTAACATTACTCAATCCATCCTCTCTTCACGACTGTGTTACCTGCGGATAAGAATCTTCACAAATGAAAAAATTAAATTCTTCCCTTTCATTTAGAGTACATTATAGTAGTAATGTTAAATCCTTTCTAGTCATCATTTTAAAATTTAAATTATCACAAAAATAAAACCTTATGTACGTCTACTTAATCTACTGGGTATTAGGCTAATTAATTTTGCTGTGATATAGTAACAAAGATTAAACTTACTGCGTTAGAATCCTATTGGTAGAAACGTTCACACCAAATATAAATACTAATTTATGTAATAGAATTCCAAACTCGTGAATGATAATTGTCACTACAGTATCGGGAGCGCGTAAGCGACTGTGGCAATTATCTCGCTACGTGCTCTGGTATGACGTGTGACCTGATCGGAAGCAATCAGCTGGCGAGGATTTGTTTACTTTCTCACCGCCAGAGTTCAGCGTTGACGCTCATCTGACTCGCACGCAGTCGCGCTGGCGATGAGGTTCGGCTGTGGTGAAGGTTATGAACAGACATCGGATGTTTAGGGAAATGCCTATTTTTTTCTAGACAACTCATTTACAGGCTGATAATATATGTCCACGAATCATAACAAATGATGACATATGACGAAGTTTTATAATGCTTATTTTTGCTTATTTTAGCATAAATGCCTACTTTTTGCATAAATACCTTTTTTAGGACTTTTTTGCCTTTTATTTATTATATTTATATACAATGCTAAGACATGGGAAAATCGGCGATGGTCCAACGTGACCATTCATTACTAAACCTTCAATTCACGTCTTGAAATTTAAAATTACGAGAGAATTCCTGAAAGTATACCTACTGATTTTTCTCCATTTCCCTATTTCATAAATACCAGCCATGATCTGAAAACACGGACGATTGACAATACACCGAGGGAACCGAAATTTTAAGTGGAAATAAATATAAATTCCCAGAAGGTTTCAGTGTTGCTAGTGTTGGACTGCTAAAATATATGTCAGTCACATCGTTCAGATATCCTTCTCCGCATTCAAACTGATTTTGTCTCCCAATCGTCGCAAATTTGAAATTGTGATCCTTGAAAAGTTACTGGTTATATGTGAATATTACTGATTAATGGAAACTATTAAGAATAAAATGTAGAAGAGTTGTAAATATTAAATCTAGTTTTACATAAAAATATACGAACTGGTTTTGTGCATCTAAGTTTACAAAATAATTGTATAGACAAAAATTACAATTTTTCCATTTTATTGTGTTTGTAACTTATGACAGTGCGTTTTTTCTCCTTATTCTTGACCTTTTCAGTGTCTTTTTAGGCGCCTAAAAGACGATTTTTTAGTGCCTGAACATCCGATGTTTAGTTATGAACATTATGTCAAGACGCGTCATAACCTGTCAGTAAATGTTAATGTTTTGAGATTTAATTTACCTGTCATGTAGGTGGTGCAATGTGCGTAGTAATGTGTGGCAATAACACATTGAACTGTCAGAGTCGCTTATACGCTGCCTGTACTGTAGTAGAAAACAAGATGCCATGTTGATTCAGTTTACCAAGGTTGGGTTTCTGTTTCGGTATTGAAAACGATGCTATCACGAGGCCGTTATCTGACTTGTTCGTGAGACTGACCTTGAAGAAGAGAAGAAGTAATACTTTGGCCGGCTCGCGTATCCACCAAGGCAAGGTGCGATAGATGTCAGTCAACACGGCGCCAGGGTGCAGGCTGTTCACTGTCACTCCTGACGAACACAAGAAGTAAAGTATTTACCACAGAGTTCAGATATGGAGTAAAAATTATACACAATATTACTTCGAAGAAGCAATATAATCGAGACATCAAACAATTTCAAATACCGGATTTGGTTTCGGTTACTGAAATATATTGTTTTTTGTCATTTAAGGTCACATTAACACGTAAGTCATTAGCGACCATACCTTGAGTTAACTTTGTGGAAACTGTGGAGATGAAACGACATGATGATGATGATGATGATAAGGTGTGAAAGGACGAACACGAATAAAACCATGCCCGAGGCGGGACTCGAACCCGCAATCTTTCGGTCCGAGATCACTATTACACTACTGCCTTAGGGATCTGGGCCATCGGATCAGCAGTTTCAGTTTTTGTTTTTGATAACAAACGTTTTTTTGTTTTGGAACGACTCCATGCTGTTTTCCCAGCTAGTAATTGGGAACATTATTTTGAGATCACATTTCCATTCAACACTGACAAAATACTGGATCTTGATAAATACAAATTTCAAATTATTCCAAAGTTATTACTTGGTTTGTATATGTACTACACCGTTTATCAGGCATGTGAAGGTCGCGGGAAAGGTAACTAGTTCACAAGAGTTCGTGGGCAGCGCGTCTTTAGCAACTGGCGCGAATTTTAAAATTAAAGTTTGTACAAATTCTCGCGAGTGAAGGTGCTGTAACAAGCAATGAAAATCCCCATTTTTCATATATAGGCGAAAAAAGTATATTTATTAAATATTATGTCAATATGCTTTATTATATGCCTCCAGTGGGAGTGAAGTTTGTGCATACGGATTGCCAGGGCGACGCGTAAATAATCAAGCCCGGAGAGGACACGAGTATGGTGGCATGTCGGAAGAGGAACGCAAAGCCCCTTGTAGATTATAAAGAAGATGTGTATGGGAGGCGTGGTAAGGCGTAGAAAGGCGAGTTCGGTCTCTTTCGATTGCGAGCAGCATCAGCCGTTGGTACGTTGCGATCGCGATCAAGATATCAGTTCAGACAGAGCGATGGCTGTAGGACGGGAGTGTGTTAGCACGGAATTGTCTTCGATAGTTTTCAGAGTCGTAGCAGGAATTTAAAGAATGTTGGAAGCATTTTAACTGTTTATTAAAAATTATAAATATATTTCTATGTAGAAACGAAGTTAGAACAGGCTAGAAATCGTAGAAGTTTCTTTCAGTGAACAATTCTCTTAAACATTAGGAAGTCGCAAATAGATACACGCACGTGGTAATGCGTAGGGAAGTTTTGCGGATGCATAATAAATTAGAACAATTATTTAACGAACCGGGAATGAACGGATACTATCACTGCTGACGTTTTTATTAGAAATCATTACGTTAGGCGGGGAAAAATAATTCACATCAACGAGGTGACATCGAAGAAAGAAGACGTGTGGACATTTCATCCGGAATTCAACCGCGATGTTTTCAATGCGCGCCAAGATAAAAAAAAGTAAGCCATGAACTTTTAAATTGACCTGAACAGGAAAGATATATTTTTTTAAATCAGTGAGTTCAAAAAGCATTGTAATACCTAAATTGCTAATAAATGTTTGATTTATTTTCTTCGAACAAGGATGATAATTTGTAGTCAATTGCCGTCAATTTTAAAAAATTAACAAAACTTACAGAAATTGCTGATCCAAGCCCCCATGGGATCCCAGCTACCAGCATAATTCCGCCCTTCGCCCTACTATCACAGCAAACATTACTCCGCAACGCACGTAAAGAAGTGGAAGATGCGCCATGCACGTTGATTTTCCAATTAAGCTTTTCCAAATCTCTATCGCTGGTCACACTATGATGCTAACTGGTAAAAATCTTGTTGTTTTTTTAAATTTTAATTGTGTCAACGGATACATCACAACTCCTCTAACTAGCAAGTGAATTTAGGGAAAAACAAAGACATCACTTAAATTTCGTAGAATGCTCCGTATGAATTGATTAGTGATTCCGAGAGTCTGCTAAGTCATTATTCCCGTACGTGTATGGCGTGTTTTATCGCGGGAGGTGGCGATAATCTTCCCCCGCTGGATGGCGAGGTCCGGCGCCGACTCACCCGTCCGCTTGCGGAGATTTTCCCCAACCAGGTATCTCCACCAGTGTAGCACCGCCCCAGCCGGAGATCTCCCGACGTGTGATATGTAGTGCACGTAAGTGTAAGTGTGTACGTTAAGGATCTGTAGGACAAAGAAGAGGAAGGAATGATCGCGCGCAGTCCGTGACCCGTTTTTTAGGAAACTGCTCCAGCCTTCGCCTGGTGTTGATCGGATAAAGGACGGAAAACTACGGTTCAGAGCACTCTGCCGATTGAATTTTTCTCCAGACAGCGACTGAATTCGACCTAGCTGTCAAGCTAGGGTTGAAAAACCTGCCGCCGTCGGGACTAGAACCTAGAACCTCGCGGTCAGAGACACTGCAGTGACATACGTTGATCCACCTCTCCCGGTGCTAATAATATGCAAATATATTGTTGATTAATGTTTAACAAAAATAAAAATTACTTCCGCGGATTGAACATAACATAACATCATTTTTATAAGGGAGATACGAGTATCAAGAAGGGGCCTTGCCGTAAATAAAAACATGAACTTTTCATGTATTTATATGCAAGAAAGAAGGTTAATGCTACAACAAAACTTCATTTGACCTATTTTGTAGGAAATTTTGTCTTCTTTAATTTCGTATAAAGCATACGTTTCGGTAGGATTGATAGTTAAGAAGATACATGCAAAAAAGGAAAAAAGAACTTATTCCCCTCCCCCGGCTTGCGGTAGATATCAACGAACCATCATGCCAAATTTTAAAAATTCCGGAATTTTTTCACTCGCTTTGTCTAATTTGATCGGGTTATTAGCCCGAAGAATGTGTTAAACGCGAATGTTCTGCTAAACCGAGAACTGAACTGGCGTCAGTTGATATCGCGCAGAATGCAAACTCTTTAAGGAGATGTGACACAAGCAATAAGATAAGGCTCTAACATCAGTATTTGTGAGATTACAAGACACTCATCTTTTTCGCTCTTCTCACAGATTGATTCAAAACTGAGGTCTTCCCCCGTTCCGTTTTACAACAGTTCATAGTTCAAACGAGGGCGATGGTCAGTTTAGATTGACCTTTTGTCAGTGGCTTCTGTAACAGAAAGGCAGTTAACGAACATTTTGTTATGATATACTCTGGACTGACGAGTCACTATTTACCTGAAATAGTAGATTAAATAGGTGAAACATTGGTGGGCAACAAAAAAAAAAAAAAAAACACATCATTCGGAGCAGGAGCCGTCGAGTTAATTGTGAGGACGGGAATTTTCGAGGGCATAACAATGAACGCGTATTTGCTTCTCAGTCGTTTTGGTTCTGACATTTACTGGAAATGTTTAAAATCAGTTCTCCCAGGAATCCAAGAGGAAGTGCCCCCGGCGCAACGACAGCTAATGTGGCTGCGGCGGGATGGGGCGCCCGCTCATTACGGACATGAAGTTCGTATCTTGATGAGACCTTTCCAAATCATTGGGCAGGGCGTGGGGGTTCGTTAATTGGCTTGCGAGGTCTCCTGATTGAACACGTATTTTTCCCTCTGAAGCTGCTTAAAACAAGAAGTCCGCAGAATACTGGTGTGTAATGTAGAAGATGTTGGACGTTTGCGCGCTACTGCGGCAAATATCAGAGAAAATGTGCTACTAAATGTGCAGAAAAGTATTGATGCTCTCGCACTGACATGCAGTGATATGAATGGAGGTCACTTCAAACGTATTAAAACTTAAGGTTTCGAATGCAGCTGTGCGGGAAAGATGTGTTGACAGATAAGGAGTTGGAAGGAAAATTTCCGCGTGATTGATGGCAAAGCTATTCTTCCATTTGTGCAAAGAGCTCCACAGTCTTTGCATTCGTTTGTGAATTTTGTATTTCTTTTATTTAATATTATTTCTAATTGTAGTATAGTTTTCTGACCTTATATTTTTGTATAAGGAGATAAACGACGTTTTCATATTTCTTAAAATTACTGGTTTTTCTTTTGCTAAATTATTAGAAGTTTCGCTTCCACCAGTCTCTCAGTGTAAAGGGATTTACTGAAAATATATTTGTTTTTATTTTTAAATGAAATTTTTCAAGCACCTAAGATATTTTGGAATTTATATGTTGTTAAATTAATGCTATGATGTAAAACCATGGATTCTTCGGCCGTTTACGTGTTACATCAATAGAAGACTGAAATAAAATCTACAGTTAACTTAGAAACAAAGTTTTATTTATTTCTTCTTGATCTCCTTTTGCACAATGTTTATTTTAATTTATTTCCACATCCTCTATTAATACTTTTTCTTCCCTATCTGTAGAATACGATGACCTGACCTTTGCAATAACATTTCGCATACAGACAAACATTCACTTGGGTCAGATTCTTATAAAGGGACACATTCCATGGGTTTCCTCCCAAAAATTCAACACAACTACGTCGATTTGCAAAATTTTACAACTCAATGATCACACAGAAACCCTTAAAAATTCGAATTTAACGTAATAACAGCTCTCAATAACTCGCGAACTTAGTTTCCGCGGCAGCTTGAGCATCCTCTAACATGGTTTAGTCTTCAGGCTAAGAAGGAAACTCTTCGTAGTCAATAACATGCATATCATTTGACTCATTTCAGGCATGCCTGTAATAAGTTTGTGCGAGATTCTGATTCCAGCAACAGAAAAGCTATTCAGTGAAAAACGTTATTAAATCCGGATATTTATTTTTACAATTACGTACTTAATAAATTCTTTATTGTACATTCTTTATTTACGCAAAACAAAGGATAATCAGAAACATTCACCTTTATTTTTTGCTAATTGCATAATATAAAATCATAAGATTGTAAAAATAATATTTAATTAATTCTTACTGATGCTTTAACAAAAAACTTTGTAATTACGGGTAATGAATTTTGTTATAAAACTCATTGTGGTGGGAGTAAGATAGGAAAAAAGTTTATTATTATTATTATTATTATTATTACTATTATTACTATTATTACTATTATTACTATTATTACTATTATTACTATTATTACTATTATTACTATTATTACTATTATTATTATTATTATTATTATTATTATTATTATTATTATTATTATTATTATTATTATTACTATTATTACTATTATTACTATTATTACTATTATTACTATTATTACTATTATTACTATTATTACTATTATTACTATTATTATTATTATTATTATTATTATTATTATTATTATTATTATGCCGACCTGGATGACCGAGGTGGATAAGAGCGAGTACCGACTCAGCGCTTCGGTCCGAAGGGACGCAGATTCGAGTCCCGCTTTGGGCATGGATTGGGCGTGTTCCCTTGACTTTGTATGTGTTGTTGCGGAGGGCCTCGCCTTCTGCTGACCCTAGATCAGAGAAGCCCGCAAGTATTTTGGTCTAGTGCATGGTCGAATATGTGTCCCAACGGGACGTAAAGGGTAACCGGCTGACGGCTGGATAAAAGCCCTAGAGGGATTATTATTATTATTATTATTATTATTATTATTATTATTATTATTATTATTATTATTATTAAAAGTATACTATTACTATTATTAAAAATAATAGTATTTTTTTAAATTAACTAAAAAAATTAATTGCCTATCATATATAAATTTGTTTTAATGCGCGTGATTTGTGTAAATGATAATAATTAACAATGTGCAGCACAATTTTTTACCATCCACAGCGAACAATGGATGATTTATCATATTTATCACGTACAAATAGTAAGTTCTTAAAATCTTCTACGTATTTTCACAATATTCTGCTTTTCTTTGTGAAAGTCCAGTCAGTATCCATCCTTACAACAGATCCCTCCAATTTTGGAGAGCGGAATACTTGGAATACATGAGATCGTAGTTTAATTATCCTGCAGCTCTGTTGCAAATTTTCATTCGCCACAACACGAATCATACTAACGCGGATATCACATGTGTTGAGCAAAAGTATGTTTCTTGATTTGAATACGGAAAAAAATTCTTCTGTCAAAAATTTCGTAAATAAATCTTTTTTTTCGACACATTCCACTTGATGATTAAGTTTTTAGTATGAAATATCTTTTCAGACACCTTTACACTTACATTGTTTGACTCATACAAAATTAAAACAATTTTGGCATTAGTTTTTGGGCATCACGTAGAGGCAAGGGCTGGGGGAGATAGCTATGAAGCGGGGTTGGCATCGGAATTCTCATGATTGATTGATTGTTTGTGATTCCGGGCGCGTCAACTACTGAGGTTATTAGACCCGTACGTGTAGTGCATGTTTTTCATCGGGAGGTGGCGGTGATCTTCCCCCACTGGATGGCGAGATCCAACGCCGACCTACTGTCGACTAGCTGGGTTTCCCTCCACCATGTATCTTCCGCCAGCGGAGTCCCGCCCCAGCCGGGACAAGTTCTCAGTCTTCAACCGGTCTCCCGGCATGTGTGGTAGTGTAGTGCATGTTAGTGTAAATGTGTGTGTGTGTGTGTAAGGGGTGAGAATAGAACATGGAAGAGGAAGAAAAGATCGCGCGCGGTCCGTGGCCCGTTTGTTAGAGTACTGCTCCGGCATTGGCCTGCTGTTGATTGGAGAAACCACGGAAAACTGCCGATCAGAGCAGCCGGCCACTAGAATTCTCCTCCAGACAGGGGCTGAATTCGACCTCGCTGAAAAGTTAGTGTCGAAAATACTGCCACCGTTGGGACTCGAACCTAGGACCGGTCGGAGGCGCTGCAGTGACGATTGATACACAGGGCCACTGCTCCCGTTCGCAGCTCTCATAAGTACCCACCTTCGCAAGGGTGACAATTTTCCGCATAGAGTATTCAAAGCCATCAAATCATCTCATCTCATAATATGTACCACTGTTCGTAATCCATCGGACACACGGAGGTACAAAATTTGAACCATCATTTCTTCTCCGTACGTGTTGTTTCATAAAAAGATAATTTACTAACCACCGTTAAAGGTTGCAGAAAATAGTTCCCAGAAGCACCGGAAAGTGTAGTAGGCATAATAAATGCCTGCAGAATAACTGAAAATCATATTTTACAAAGCCTACAAGATATTTTTGTCAGCTGTTGGTCTGAGGCCAAGTTCAAGCGGTACAACTCGTGCAAAACCATTTTTAATGGCCATGTGCTTGAAAGAGTTAAGGTGGTGTATCTCTTGGAATTTTGCAATTTTACAAATTAACTTCGTTTTTGCCGAGAATGCAATTGGGTTCGTCCCTTTTTTCGAGTTTAGCACAAATTAATGTTTGCTTGTCAGTTTTTACTATGTTCGACTTTACGCAACGTCGACGACTAGGAACAACAGTGGATCGTTGTGCTTCGAAAAGTAAAAGAATATTTCTTCATCCACCATCCACATTCGAAATCATGTAAAAGGATTTCAAAGATTTTTTGACAGTTTGAAGTAAATATAAGAAGGGGCATTTTTGTGGAGGTAATTCAAAGGAAATATTTTTGAACGTTATTTATAAAAAACTGCATGTTTCACGTAAAGTAAACGTCTGTTGAGAAATTTGTGAACCCGTGTCGAGAAAACATAACATAAAATGTTCGCGTTGCTATTCTCGGCATGTTCATGAAGTTTTTCCCCACCTGACCTGGGACACACTGAATAGTAAATAATATAAACATAACTCAAATTTCGTTTATTTGATAGGAGAAATCTGGGACACCAATTTCCGTATGACGGCGCTATTCCCCAGCTTGTACTGCTTCAGATTGCGCGTGAACACGCACTGCTTTCTTGATTTGGAGGGGAAAGGAGAGCGCAGCCAAGGGAAGTGCCATTTGTGGCGTCATACGGGTGTAATCAGTACACAGACGAGAGTAGGTTGTAATAACAGCAGGTTTATTTACAATTAAGACCGTAGTCACAAATAACCAATTCACTCTATACAATTAACTAAATAAATAGACCCCACTGCTAGGAGATATATTTACAACGGCTACCACACCGAACACACTACCTAATGTTTCGCCGTGCGTAGTACCGCTTGCCCTGAGACCGACTACATGTCTCACTAGTCACGACAATAACTGCCGGCTCCTTCCAGCGCGCACGCACGCACCTCTCACCGACGACCTACGCTGCCGATGCCGCTGTCTCAAAGAAGGAAGAGCTATTGTTCCACAGCCCTTAAATAGCCCTCGCGACGCTGCCCGCCGGCTCCATTGCCTCCGCCCTAACGCCCGCACACCCCGTCGGAAAAAACCCGTGCGTCATAGCTTCTGCCATTGTCTCTGCATCCGGTGGGCACCACGCTGCGTGCCGACGTTGGTTTTAGCGACACGACGCTACACATTTCTCGCAGGAGCGCCGTGCTTCTCAGGAGAGGAAGTAGCTCGTGCCGGCGCGGATTGATACGGCTGCCGCACAGCGTTGAAAATAAGTCCATTTCGTTTATGTTCGTGACCCGAAGCACCTTTTATTTGCGTAACTCCTCAGACACTGTCTAGCGACAGGCAGTGTTCTTGAATTAGATTTTAATATACAGTTTATTTATTTATTTTCTGATCATTTTTTTTCCTGCGCATCGGTCATCATTGGGTCAAGCGATACATGAACCCTAACGGGGCTCAGACTGAAATATCGTGGTAGGTGCACATTACTTTCTGTAGAGGGCGATCATGGTACTTAATGTAGATTACATTTTTATTCCACAGGATTGTAAGTCATGGAGGTTAGGGTGATATGATGATGATGAAATAGACATACAAAAACATACCGAGATACACACAACACAACCATGCCATCGGATCGGTATCAATTTATTATTATTATATTAATAATAATAATAATAATAATAATAATAATAAATAATAATAATAATAATAATATGGCTGATGCCTGAATTTGAACCAAAATAATTATTTTATATAACGGTCTTCATTTAACTACTCTTGGTACATATGTTAATTTTGATGGGAATGAAAATCACTTAATCTCAACAAAGTGTAGTAAAAAATCAAATTATGGTAATACTAATATTTAAAAAGTTCCACGTTGCCACGTTGAATTGAAAACCTCAAAGATTTCGAATAAATTGTAGTCGAATTTGAGAAAATTGAAATATTATTTACCAAATTGTTTCATTTCCTTTTTGACTTCTTCGCTGTCCGGGTGACGCCGGGTAGTGGGCCGACGTTCCGCCTGTCATGTCGCAGGCTTCCTCACTGCCCTGAGGAAGTCTACGACATGACAGGCGAAACGTCGGCCTCTCAGCCCACTACGCGACGTCACCCGGACAGCGAAGAAGTCATCGACTCGAGCCGCGGAAGCCTACGCGTTCATTTCCTTTTTTACCATAATATGGGATAATAAAATTAATCATACCTTGTTTCAACATTGCATTTACTAAGATTCGAAATACGTTCAAATGGAATCGGTAAAATATGTCCAACTTACCTGTGCCCTTTAAACGCCTGGCGAGCTCGTTGGAAACCAGAATGTTTCCTAGTTTGGTCATCGAGTAGATCTGCATGTCGCTGAAATCCTTGGCTGTAGAATGCTCTAAGAGTTCCGGCGTCAGTTTGGCGTTCACATGAGCTAAAGAAGACACGAACACAATCCGTGAGGGGGCCGACTTCTTCAACAGGTCTACCAGCAGAAGAGTGAACAGGAACGGCCCGAAGTGGTTTGACTAAGGAGAAACAACATTCATTACATAATAGTAATAACCTAGGTAAGGTGGAAGAATGCATTCGTGAGAATATTCCAGTCCGTAAAATCAATTTCGTCAGAAATAGTAAAAAAAGAGAACGAAGTAACGAACATCTTTAAATATTAAATGAAATGTAGAACTAAATCTATAAAAGATTAATTTATTCGAGTAAATTATTAATAAAATTAATAAAATGAGATGATTCTTTACAACATCCCCTAATACAATCCCCTACACAGGATAAGCTTGACAAATGGTTTATTTAATAGTGAGGGATGCATTTATATTTACTGTGCAGAAACAAACAAAGGACCATCTCAGCATTTGCTCTATGAATCAAGGGAAACTGCACACAAAACCAGATCAAAATGAGAGTTCGACATCCAGATTAAAGTAATAAAATCACGTTGAAAACTGTTAAACATTAATACATTATTAAAAACATACAACCATGAAAATAAAATATTCAAATAATTTATAAAAAAGTATATTATTTACTACTTCATTGGCCTTTGAAATGTATTAATTTGGTGAACACTTGTCGGATGGGTTTTCCTGTTTGCTTTTTAGTAATGTTTTTACAACTCTGATGAAGCCAGATTGTGTAGTATTGATGTAAAAGTAGTTTTATCAGTTCACAGTAATGTGGTTTCTCATCTACATCCACGGAATCAAAAAGACGGTCACTTTAAACGAATAGTTGCGCTGTCATCATCTGAAAAACTTCCAATTTAAGGGACTGCAATATGTTCTTGTGTTGGAGGTGTCACGGTACACTTTTTCAGCAAGTTTAAAGAGTTTTATTGCACCAGGAGATGTATTAAGCGGTGAATTATTTACACTTCTAATGGCTATGAGACAAGATTTCTCTCTTTCATCACATGCAAAAAGTATAGGTAAAAATCACAACACTTAACCTTTTTATGCTTGTTGAACAATACATCCAGCCATGTACTTCGCAACACGTTCGACATACAGGCATAAATCACAATACATATGAACATTTACATCATTAAAATTGTCTGATGTTTCAGTGTTCTCACTTAATCACGAATATACAGCAAGTAAAATAACACGTGTGTAACTTGCAAGACAATTTGACTACTGTGATAGATCGACACGGGACACAAGATAGTTTCGATACGCACTCTTAAAATGTCGAGCATTGGGAGTATTGTTTTCATTCAGTTTCTTCATCTGAAGAATAGGTTATTATTCTCTTCACATGAGCTTGTCGTTTCTTCTCTTTCATTTGCAAGTGCTCAGGCAAATATAGTGGGCACTGTATTGCCCAAAAGTCGCCAACACGCCATTTTTTTTCGAAATGATTAGAACAAATGCTGCTCGATTTGGTACATTTCGTCTCTCATCAATGCTACCCATTTCTTAGCAAAGTCTTCGTCTTTCAGAGGAAACTAAAAAGTTACAAAACATGCTCAATACCAACACCAGTTATAGGTAAAAATTCAATGGAGTGAATGAGAAAATACGTAAAATACGATATTTCTCCAATAGTTTTGTCGTTCTATTGGTGCAATGGTATGTTGAACAAGAGGACAGCATTTTGATGTCGCAAATCTACAAACACTACACCAAAATACGTCGAAAAGTGCACGTTTTAGGAAGAATCCGTACAACCCTCAAATGACTTAGTTTTTGCCATCAGAAAACATGGCGGCCACTAGTGAAAAAAGCTTCAACCAGGAGCGTTGTATTTATACACATTTCCTTTCTATCTAATTCAAGCTCGTTGGTATCAACAGTACCGCGTCCCATGACTCCTGCATCAAGTAATCAATGAATAATATTATTGTACTTTTTGTAAACAATCTAGTGTCGAAAATCCTGTCTCCCATGGGGATAAATGTTGACCGTACTTCCTGTTCCCGTCGGGTGGTAAATGCCCACCTCAGTCTTTCTACGTTCTTTGCGTTCCCGTTCGAGAGCAATTGAAGAGTGGTCTTAAGCGTATTGAGATATGCTACGCTTTATGACCAACGGGTTTGCATGACGCGAAAAAGAGCACTTGGGTTGAATAGTATTGTTATTTTTGTTGTCAATCCTTTTATTCTAGTCTATACTATTGCTGATAATACGCAAATATGAATAAGTGAATGATTTATAAATGAACGATTCTACGAGTAAATTAACACATTAAAAACTCTTTTAACATGTCGTTCATTAACTTGTTTTGAAGTATTTTTGTTGGTTAGTTGATGACTTATTTTACGTGGCGAGACTCGGGCCGCTCTTCTGACTGATCCCACAAATTTCGCTACGCTTCTTTCGTCACGTAGCAGAGAAAGAAGGTATTGCCTTGGGCGACGAAACAGACTATTTGATTTTAGCTCAGATGCTTCTTTTAGGCTTAAGTATCTTTTAAATGCAGTAAAACTACTACATGGGGCAGCCGGCTTTATTTCCCCGTACGACGGATTCTTTCGCCCCAATAAAATTCAAAATCTCAGTCGGGTTAGAACCCGCAAGCTTCAGTATAACAGTTCAGTACGCTAACCGTTATACCATCGAACCGAATGAAATGAATTTTTTCTGCAAAAAAAACAATATTTTTACTGTATTTTTAGAACAGATCGCGTGTTTTCAAGGCTCGGAAATAAGAGTTTTGTGTCAAAAATTCAACTGTTTCTATCACACGATTACATTTTTTTTCTTACGTACGTAAGGACGAGAATGTAATAATGAAAACTGTAACCTCCTACAACTTGTACCACAGACTGACAGTGGCAGAGGAAGGTGAAAAATTCGAAAAAAGGCGTTGCCTCACCTGCAGCCCCCTGTGGAGGCCGTCGGCCGTCTGGTCTGAGCCGAGCCCACCGAGGCCCGCTCCTGCGTTGTTGATGAGTATGTCAAGGCGGGACTCCGACGCCAGGACCTTGGCGGCGCACGCCCTCACAGAGTCCAGCGACGCCAGGTCCAGAGACAGTAGCTCCACCGTCGCATCGCCCCGCGCCGCGGCGCGCACCACCTCTGCAACGGCGCAAAGAGACTTCAGGAAAGAGTGCGTTTGGCGCACGGAGACATAAAAGGGAGTTTGGCGCACGCGCGCAAGGAGTCCAGCGACGCCAGGTCCAGCGACAGCAGCTCCACCGTCGCGTCGCCCCGCGCCGCGGCGCGCACCACCTCTGCAACGGCGCAAGGAGACTTCATAAAAGAGTGCGTTTGGCGCACGGAGTAATAAAAGGGACTTTGGCGCACGCGCGCAAGGAGTCCAGCGACGCCAGGTCCAGCGACAGCAGCTCAACCGTCGCGTCGCCCCGCGCCACGGCGCCCACCACCTCTGCAACGGCGCAAGGAGACTTCATAAAAGTGCGTTTGGCGCACTGAGTCATAAAAGAGAGTTTGGCGCACGCGCGCAAGGAGTCCAGCGACGCCAGGTCCAGCGACAGCAGCTCAACCGTCGCGTCGCCACGCGCCGCGGCGCGCACCACCTCTGCAACGGCGCAAGGAGAGTTTATAAAAGAGATCGTTTGGCTCATTGAGTCATAAAAAGTGTTTGGCGCACGCTCGCACAAGGTTCAGCGACAGCAGCCCCAACGTTGCAACGCCCTGAGCCACGGCGCGCACCACCTCCGGAACGTCGTAAAATAAAGGTCTGCAGGAGCACGGTCGACTGTTATTTAACCCTGCGTAAGTGCGGCGAAATAAAAGGATACAAACCGTGTGGCGTGTCACTGAGACCGGGTATTCTAGTTTCCTATGCATAATAAAATAGGAATGGTAACAGTGGATCAGATATCACGAAGACTATATTACCTCACACTAACAATTAATAAACGCACATACAAGAAAAAAGACCAATAAAACTAGCATAAACAAATATATAAACAAGCGGCCTAATTTGCAATCAATATTCTTAACCTTCTGATGCAGAAATTCGCCGATGCAGTAGTGGGGCCTCCGAGGCCCGGCACAGATGTTTACTGGAATGTACGTATTTTCAATGAATTATCAATGTTTTTTCACATTTATTTCAGAGTAATATGGAGTTACACATTTACTTGTACTCCACTGTTGCAATATTGTACAATTTCATTTACAATTACGACACATTGTGACACCGCTGTGTGTGTTTTGCAAGCATGACGTTGACATTTATCACAATGTTTTGGACTTCCTGTCAATTTTACAAGGACATAAGTAACAACTGAAAGGAAAAGGAGAAGTGCGTTAAATGTTTGGGAATTAATCTTTTTATAATATTGTACACAAATTTTCTACTCCTTTTTTTCTGTTTCTGATTCCATTGTGTAGCAACTTCTCCCTCAAGTCCAAATACTCGGAAAGCACTCAAAGTAGTTCCGTACACTCGAGGGTTGTTCAGTCTTTTTTGCATGTTTGCTTCAGCTAGTTGCACCATTCAAAAATACGTCTTCTGAACGTCTTGCCTTTTGGAAAGTCTTTGTTGATTCTTGTAAATAGTATTATGCATTTAGCGCTGCAACATCAATCATGTTGTAAAACAATCTCATAGGCCATCGCCGTGTTCGCCTTCTACAAGTATAATCGTCTACCATTGATCCATCTTATCAACGCCAATTTTGGTGTTATTGTAATACGAAATTATTTCTGTTTTTTTTCTTCTTTTCGGCTGTGCCTACTGTTTGGTCTTGGTGTAGTGAACTTAAGAAATAGACAATTTTCCTTTTGAGTTTGTATGAACCAAGGTCATGCTTCCATTTGGACCAAACAATTAACTGTGAACTTCTCGCGATTTTGTTGAATCTCCCATTTCTGTTGAATTTCTGGTTTATTTGCTCTCATAGTTACAACCAACGACATATTTTTTGGGGAAAGTTATTGTGCCAGAGACTCGTGAAGAAATGATCACACGTAATGTTACTATATCCTTCTCTTCTCACTAAATTTTCAACAAATGTTTTCAATGTATTGGTAGCTAGATTGTTGGCTACTGATTGATTTGGCAATTTCCCTGTGAACGGAGCCGTTCAGAGCATACGCATTTGATAAGTCACGTAACCAAAATATCTTTATACCGTGTTTAGCGGCTTTATTAGACATATACAATACAAATCTACAACGTCCACGGAAGCTAACTACTTACTCACACATACAACTGTCACACACTCGCCAGGGTTTTAGAGTGATTGATCATTTTTTGTGACCAGTGACAAAATGTAACTACATAGTGCACATTTGTCTGTTTCCAATCTTTGTTTCCGATTTATCGGCTCATCAAGACGCATTAATCTTCATAAGAAGATTAATGCGTCTTGATGATATATCCTCATTGATATGATGATTATATGATGATTATATCCTCAATTCTTGTTACATTGAAACATGCTCGAAAAAATGGATCCCTTCTACGATTTAGAAATAATTCTCTAGCAGGAATATACCACAATTTGTTTACTTCAGCACATAAAATGACAGCAACAAAGGCGTCAAACTCTTTCAAAGTTACGTTTACCCATGTTTTATTCTTGGCAGCAGCTACGCGTGCAGTTTCACGGTTTGTGCATCGCATTATTTCCTCTTTTATTTCTTTAGAAATCAGCAATGTGAAAGATTTTTGTGCTGTGTTTATCGCAATGTTTTTATGGGACCAGAAGGAACGGCGGAGATTTTTTAAACATCTACTTGTTGGTGGCGCGCTTTTGTGGTGTAAAATCCAAACTTGAAGATGAGGTATCCGGTTCCTCGTTTAAATCAGATTCAGGTCTGTTGGAATAAGATTCAGATGAACATGCATCACTGCACTCTTCATCTTGCCTATGGGATCGTGAAGATGGGAGAGGCTCCCAATTGTGATCATTATCACCATTTGAATTAAATTCACTAACATCACTCATTTTTTATTCATTTAGAATATTCTCGATTTTTTCGTGTGAAATCATCGCTTCAAAACACAAACACCACGAGCAAAGTAACCTAAATGCGCACTCTCTATTTTAGATTGCAAACCACTCTCAGACAGAACTGAAACAGTATAGTATCTGATTTTACATCATATTTGTTATCGACACATCCGTGTCTCAAATTTCTAACAATCGGTTCCCGATGCACTCCGATGAACGGCACGTGCAATGGTGTACATCACATCGCATCCGCCGGGCTTCCGAAGCCCCATTTCTGTGATGAATGCGTATTTTAGAAAAGTGAGCCATAATTCGGTTTCGAATAACTCGAATTCACCGAAAACACACAAAAATAGTTCTTTACATTAGAAGAATACCAGAAGGGATAACGATAGATGGTACCGCATCAAGGTGTTTCAAATTAAAAATTCCATCGGATCTCGAAGGCCGCACTTCTGCACCAGAGGGTTCAGAGGTATAGATGAACCTCAAAGTCAAGTCCTGAGATCACTAAGTGAAGTCGTAGGCTTCCGCGGCCAGAGTCATGTAAATGATCTTGGCTGTCCAGGTGACGCCAAGTGTTGAGCACAACAGCCCTGAGGAAGACCACGACAAGATGGTCGGAACGTCGGCAACACAGCCTTCGACGCGGCGTCACCTGGACAGTCAAGATCATTTACTTTTCTGAGATCACTGCCTACACCCCACAATGGCAATACATCTTCCGTAACTGTCTAGGAAAGCATTTTAAATTCGTGCGTGTTTTACGAAAATTTATTCAGAGAAGAGATATGTTTAAAATGTCTTCAACAGTCCTTTCTGGTGAATTGATCATCCTGTTCACGTTCACTCACCAAGGGCCTTCTGTCCTCGCTGGGGGTCCCTGCAGGCCATCAGGACTCGGGCCCCTCTCCGCGCCAGGTCCTTGGCCGTCTCCAGCCCAATCCCTGCGACACAACACAAATACCAGATCATTACACCATCTTAAATTTCTTGAATGATGTTAGGTATCAGTCACTATTGGAGAGTGGGATGAACATACCGCATTTTGTGAAAATAACTGATCTAGAAACATTCGACATTTACGAAGGTATTGAAAGAGTAAAGGAAGCTAGAAAAATGAAACAAAAAATCAATCCATCGAAATTACTTGAAAAATGATTTCACTCAGAAAAACACTCAATATTCTGTCTGTTAATAAAAGTGCTTGAAATACAGCACATCCTGCCTATTTTCTAGCATCTTCTAAGACCCACACTTGAATGGACACGGGTCAATGTTTCAAACTATTTGATGAGTGATTTGCAAACGATTACTGGTATATTAGAAACATATTTGTAAAATAATTATTATTTTATATTACCGTTACAAATAGTACGTCAATATGCCATGTAGCACCACTAATTTACTTTCTCACATTACTACGTAACTAATGAAGAGCGGCGATTTTTCAACTGGGAGTTTTCTTAATGTTTGGCCAATATAAGATTTGGGGTATTGGTTACAATTAATTTTATATACGACATCTTTTTGTTAAGAAAACTTAAGCAATGAATATCAGAACATCAAAGAAACATTAAACAACCTTTTCAAAACCTAAACTCGGTCTCGAGACATCAAATTGAAACCGGACATAAAATGGATTTCGGACAAGTTAAAATTTTGAACCATGAATCGCGGAAAGGCGCGAGATTACTCTTAGAGACATTACCCACAAAAAAATCCAACTTTAAATACTATGATAGAATCTAACACCTTCACTGGAATTTACGACAACTTTTTTTTCCAATTTGACAATAAAAATCAAAATTAATTCTTCCTCATTGTTTCCTCCCCCTTCCTTGGCCGTTGAATATTACATGTTTTGTCTTGTAACCGTCTCCAGTATTCAAAGAGACGGTAAAAAGAAATGAAGTAACAGAGAGCGGAAGTACGCACGCTTACAATAATAATAATAATAATAATAATAATAATAATAATAATAACCCATATAATAATAACCCATATACTAATAACCCATATACTAATAACCCATATACTAATAACCCATATACTAATAACCCATATACTAATAACCCATATACTAATAACCCATATACTAATAACCCATATACTAATAACCCATATACTAATAACCCATATAATAATAACCCATATAATAAAAATCCATATAATAATAATCCATATAATAATAATCCATATAATAATAATCCATATAATAATAATCCATATAATAATAATCCATATAATAATCTATATAATAATCTATAAAATAATCTATAAAATAATCTATAAAATAATCTATAAAATAATCTATAAAATAATCTATATAATAATCTATATAATAATCTATATAATAATCTATATAATAATGTATATAATGTAAATATGCTAGTAAGGAAGATTCCAACTAATTTAATTTATTATAAACTGTATTAAATATTATGTACTAAAAATTGTTAAAATATACAATTAAAGAACAGGTCTGAAGATGGCTAAAAGGTGTAGCCGAAACGTTATCAGAAAATACTATATGTAATAATATACGCAAAATAATTTATCCTTGAATGTCAAAAATAAGTGGAACGGTTTGATTAATAATAATTGATAGACATTCATTGGAAAGAAAAAAGAAAGTAAACTTTTACAAGTTCTTGTAATAGGATGATATTTCGCAGCCGTTACAAATAATGCGAGAAAGAAAGTGATGTTGAAGCATTACTGGTTTTTAGAATGAATCAGGGAAAATGAATCGTTAAATTAAGAGGTTTTATCAAGAGAAAATCCGATGCTTCTAATTTCGTTTGAAATGCTCCCGAAGTTAGATAAGATTTTTTTATCAGGAATGACAAGATATATTTGAGGCCAAGGAAAGCATTCGATTACAGAATACGTGTGGGTGGAACATTGTTATCAGCTTTTCACGTAATTTCGAGAACTTTGTCCCTCACATAACGTAATATTTCTATTCCTTAGCATCATTCCCATATCTGCTTTCAATCATTAAAGAGGACACAATACATCATCTTTCAAATATTATACCAAGGAAACTAATTTAATAATCACCACAGTTTTAATTTGAATCAAGAGTTTAAAATGATAAGTTCTAAAATATGTATTATCTACGGAACTTAGGAGCAAAATATTCCTCCTTTGAGAAGAGAAATATGCATATTTCAATTACGTTTAGATTGACATATAACATTAATATGTTACATTTTTAGCGCCTCGTGGACAAAAGAAGGCCAAAAGAAATATTAAAAAGTCAATAACCCGCTGAGTGCTTTTAAAACCGCGGATATTATGGCAAATGTACTTAGTGGTAGCAGCAGATAACCCCGTGGTCTTTCATTTTAGAATAAATTTCAGAGAATAAGCGAAAAGGAAAATTTGTGTACGTTTTAATAAAATATTAAATCCGTACAAAAACGCAAACGCAATTTTCGGAACATTTGTCCAATAATCAGTGGATTTTTACAGCAACTAAAATGAAAGTTATGAATACAAATTTTAAAGAAAGAAATAGAACAAACGCTGAAAACATTTAAAAAACAAAAAAAGATAATGGAATGTACGTCTCAAGTAACATAAAAAACACTATAAACCTAAAATTGATGTAAACTGAATAAAGAATAAAACGGTTAAGTTGACGTCTTCTAATGTAGTACATTAATTTGTTGAACGAGAGGGGTCGAAGGGGGGGGGAACTTCCACTTCCTTCACCTTCTCTTCCACTTCCTCTTCCCTTTTGGAAAGTCCAACCAGCTAGTTTATCTTTAGATAGCGTCAACACAACAGTTCAACCAACGTTACGTTTATATGAATTTTAGGTTTGCAGTATTTTCCATGTCACTTCGGTAGTAAGTTTTTTTTCTCTACATTATTTTGTTCAAGTTTTTTAATTTTTTTAATTATTGCACTTAATAATTTCTTTAAAATTTGTATTCAGAATGTTCTTTTTAATTGCTGTGAAAAACCACTGATGATAGGATAAATGACCCGAAAAATAGTTATGGTTTTGTATGAATTTAATATTTTATTTAAAAGTACACAATTTTTTAAATGATTTGTTTATCTCTTGATACTCATTCTAATTACGACAAATGACAAGAATTATTCGGCAGTAATATATTCAAGTTTACTTCAAATGAAATGCCGAAATTAAATTCACTGCTGAATCGATTTCATTGTTAAAAATGACGAAACATTAAAAACGACACTCGTCAAGAGGTTAATTCATGCGTCTCTTGAAAATTGCAGAGAAAATTAGGATCTAATTTCAAGGGCAAGGGACGAACACAGTTTTTATCTTACTGAGAGCACCTAAATAAATGGTAGATTACGTACTAGTAATGATTAATGACTCAATTTAAATTCCTTGACTCGACTGAATCTCCTTCAATCTCGCATCGAACGTATCTCCAGCGTTATAGCCAGGAACGTCACTATTCTATTGCACGCACCTGCGTTGGCTCCAGTGATGAGAGCAGTGAGTCCGTCTAGGCGCCGTGAGGAATCGCAAATCCCAACCGATGACTTGTACCACATCTTGAAGGCTACGGCGGCGCCGATGGCCAGCGCCAACCAGTGGTCCAGAACGAACCAAAGCAGAGCACAACAGCAACCCATTGTGCTACGCGGCCACGCCAACTGTCACTTGGATGTTCTTTTTAGCAACGCGCTTGCACCGACGCAGGCACCGACTAGCGGAGTAAGCTCTGTTGGTGCTCCGGCGAGTGGCATTCCACTCAATTACGTTCTCGTGCCTGCCCCCCACTCCAACCCACGTTCAGTCTCTTGATTAAGGCAATGAAACTCTACACGAAGAGATAAAGCGATTATATTTGTTTTATATGTCATTCCTGCAAGTCAGAACGTGATAGCTGTGTTGTCGTAAGTTCTTGTTATCACTTCATGTTATTAATGAATAAGGATTACGTTTAACGCAGTAGCCTCTTGTCATACATGTGTATCATCAGTGACTTTGTTTTTGTTAAAATTTTAAAATCTAAATATTGCAAATTTTGCACGATAGCACTGTATGCTTTATAGTTATAGTTCGATTATACTGTTTGTGTAGGTTCAAGATGAAGGAATGTCCTGTAAGAGCTGGAAATCACCTGAACCCATACATGTCACATTTATTAATAAAAAATGCACTGCTTTTACGTTGTGTAGCATAACACAATAGTGTGCATTAGGTATACTATATTTTCTTCTTCAGTAACAGAATTCATTAATAATACTGAACTGCGTAGTCATAATATTTCTGATAATCAGATCAAACCGTTCATTAGACGATTCAATTCTACATGTTTAATTTTAACAAGCAATTGAACAAGTAAGTTTTCAAAATTTCTCTCGGTACCATCTGGTGATATTAATTTTCTTTTTCTATTCCACTTTTTTCTTTCATTTCTCAGTTAAAAGTCTGCTTCAAACACTATGCCAATCTCTCCCATCTACAGTGAAGCCTACAAAATTCGAGTTTCTATCATGAAATTTATATTGATTGATCAAAATGTGATTACGGGAGCGTCAACTGCTGTAGTCATTAGTCTCGCGAGTGTAGTGCATGTTTTTATGGCGGGAGGGGGAGATAACCTCCCCCACTGGACGTTAAGGTCCAGCATCGACCTACGTGGGCTCGCGGGGGGATTTCCTCAATCAGGTACCTCCCACCAGCGGGTACCACCCCAATCAGGGACAAACTCTAAGCTCCCGGCATGTGGGGTAGTGTAGTTCATAGTTCAAGTGGGAGTGAGTGAGGGGTGAAGAAATGTCAAGGATGAGGAAGGAATGATCGCGCGCGATCTGTAAACCGTTTGTTAGGGTACTGCTCCGACATTCGCCTGATATTGATCAGAGAAACCACAGAAACCTACCGAGCACAGCACCAGACCGCTAGAATTTCCCTCCAGACAACAATCGAATTTGATCTAGCTGAGAACCTAGTACCACTGTCGCAATCAAAAAATCCTGTCACCGTTGAAACTTAAACCCTAGGACCTCCCGGTCAAAGACATTGCAGTGACATCAGTTAATGCCCTGAGCCACCTTTGCCGGCGTGAATTTGAGAGAGAAACTAGAAGTAACTCGGCATTGCCCGGGCATTTATTTATCACAATTATCCATTAGGAGAAGGAAGGTGTTCTATTGAGGTGAGGAGTAAACTAAATGTAATTTCATTCACAACCCAGATCATATTCTAATACAATCCAAGAGTATTCGTGTACCTGCCGGACGCCAGAATATGTTATGTAACAACCAGCGTCAAAGACACTTGTGGAACTTCGTTAGGGCACAAACTTATCATCATCGACCCCTGAACCTGCTCTAAAAGTTTGTGTGAGTGAATGCCAAAAACATTACGTCAGTATTATCCTTGCATCTCGATCAGGTTTAAATCTCGGCTTAATAAGTTGATCGGTCAGTAAACGTTGAACCTAAAGATGTGCGACTAGAAAACATACCTGGTACACCTGGTTCAGATAACAGGTACCTGAAAGCCTTGAACATATTTCGGCAATGGCGTTATTGTTAATAGTATCCTAAACATGAGCATTCAAATATAGAATAACACAAAAAAGATAAAATACGTGAACTTAGTACTTTATTTTATATTTCACAGAATACACCGATATTCACAGCCGTAATTGGGAATAAAAACTAAACTTAGTAGTACATCAGTCAGTCCCGTACAAAAATAATTAACTGCTACAGGCATTCAAACACTAGCCTGCAAAATACTGAGCCTTTATAATGAGTCTGAAATATAGGTAACCTAATTTTGGTGAAAAAAGAAAAGTATCGATACAAAGTTTCTATGTTATTCGTAATCAAAAATTAATGTAAAATCCATGACTATTTTCTGTTGAAATTTGTATATATTCTAGAGCAGGGCTGTCCAACTGGCGGCCCGCGGGCCACATGCGGCCCATGGTGCCATTTATTGTGGCCCGCGAAAGGTTTTTAGTCAAAAGTTAAAGTCCCCTGCATCAATATCGTGCGAGAATATAGGGCGCCTAGCGCACACGCCCTCTCGGAGTAAACGCCCCTTTAATTTAAAAATAGTTTAATTTAAGTTTTAAGAATTTTTTTTGGTAAATTCAGACATTTGAAATCAACCCATATGTTTCACTGCGTTATGCACGCAACAGCCTGATATCAGGCATGCTTCAATTCCCCTCTCTCCTGTTTCAGAACAAACGTGCAAAGTGGCGAGATCAACAATACGGGAAACTCAGGTGTGGATCGCCCGCGTAAGGAAAATATGGCCCGCAACCATACTAAAAGTTGTGGCCCATGAGGTCTTGCAAGTTGGACCCTGCTGTTCTAGAGTAAATGTAAGGTGTGTAACAGGAAATTAACAGTCCATGGACATAGACATCCACAAATTTAGCACAAGTATCACAGTATAGCAAAAATGTTTTCATATTTCACATATGTTCTTGTGGTAAATTTACTTTCATTAAAAACGTTTCCTCTCCAAAAACATTTTTTTCTGTCAGCAATGGAATTTGAATTCATTTCTTCTTGTTCATTCTAAAATTGTCGTATCAATCAACGCAATAAATTGTGACATCATCTTAACACCCAACAACGTTTTTAGAACGTATAATACCTTCATCAGGTACCCACAAATGTACGAGTAATATACAGATATGATCGGGGACGTGCGGCAATCTTGTCTGCTTTATCTTTATCGGCCGCGTACCACACCCTCAAACAGGAAAACCAACACATACCAGTAAACTCAGCAACACACCGTTGAAGATGAGACTGAAATATTGTAATGAAAACATTGATTTCTGTTTGGAATTGTTTCCAGTCATGTGTTATCTTTTAATATGTTGATTTATGACGTCAAGGCATTAGATTAATTTTCAAGAGAGTTCAATTGCACATATTAAGCAGGTAGAACCTCCTCTACCCTCCACCATACGTTCACCGCTGATATCTGAAAGGAAGACTTCTTCCGAACGACCCAAGGGCAAAAAATATTCACGCGAACGTGACAGCTCCAAGTTATTGGGTAGTTTGAAAGTGACAATAAAGGGAAAGGCATTCATTTCAAAGCTTCATTTTGGGCAAAATGCGATACCTATATAAAAATCTGAATGTAAAAATTAGTTCAAATTGAGTTTTATCCAAAAAATTGTGTTAGATGTTATATTAGTCTTTTTAGTGTTATCTAATTTTCTGCAAACAATTGGTAGTTCAGATTATGATAGAATAGAAAGTAACACGTGACTCAAATATTTTTGGAGGAGATGGATCGATGATGTGCCGTTTAAAAGCTTTTTACAGTAAAAACTCTCATTTAAAAAGAGTTTACAGGAAAAAGTATAACATATACTTGGCTGGTAGGGATATATATAATGACTAGTGATAGATCATTAGCTGGACGCGGTTATCCAATCAAGAGTTTCGTTACGACTTCAATTTTAAATATCGAAGATCCCGATTGGATAACAGCGTCACAGCTGGTAGTCTGTCTCAAATCACTACATTCAAAACAAAAAATTGGTCGCAGCGTCTCCCGGACAGCCAAATCCACACTGATTTCCGCCGTGGAAGCCTACGCTTTATAAAAAGGCCGTAGCTCCTTTTCACGGTTTCGTTTAGAAGAACGATCGTTGAGAATGTCAGAGGCCGATAATTCAGAAGAATGAAATGTATATTTTCTAATGAATTAAATCTTCTTCGTGTAGTGACAAAATGTGAAAATGTTCTTCTTTCTAATAAATAACATTTCAATTTGAAAAAAAAATATAAAGTTTTTGCTTTTTCCGTACGCGACTTCACTAAAATATTCCGGCTGAAACCAAGTCACGCCAATATGATCTAGACATCTGTTGTGGAGATAATACTTGATTGTGGTATAAACAATAACGGGTGAAATCGTAGCAATGGCTTAATGTCCACTGATCTACCTTTTTTTAAATTTTAAATACTGCTAATTTACAATCTATTCACTTGGAACAATACGATACGCCCTCATCATTTTTTGAAATTTTATTTCAGGACTAAAAATGATAATTTCGTTCATATGAGATTTATTTAGTTTTTAATCAAATAAATATCTTTAATAATTTATACATTACAATATACACATTATAAACGTAATTTGTAAAAGAGCGCGAAAAAACTAAAAACAGGAGGAATCTTTGTCAGATAAGACTACGTAAATTTTGAATGAATTGTGTTACCTGTATTCCTTTAAATTACCTTTTTTAAAATACCCAAAAAGTCTAATAATTACTGTTTAATAAGGTCCTATAATTTTTTCTTAGACCTAGGAAAAAATTGGCATAGGGCCAATTTGCGTCCAAATTGTGCTTAATCTGGCCCTGTGTGTGACCTTGTAATAACCCAGCCACCACCTAATTTCATTCGTAATGAACAGTGTACGAATTTGTGGGGGTCATCCCCCTCCTAGAGAGTTAGAAATCCACGACTGGAAAAGTAATTTCACCTTGCAATGAATACAATTGTTCCAGAATAGTTGCTTTGTTTTCGCTCCGCACTTCAAAATGTTCAGGTCAAGAAAATCGTCCAAGAAACCATTGCCGAGAGCAGTTTTTAGGCTTCATTCAGCGCGTTGCGTGGGATGGTCCCGGTTTCACTCACAAGCGTAGCGACCTGGTGGTTGTTTTGTTTGGTGGCGGAGATAAGCCTTCACGCGTCAAATGACGGCCGCTCGTCGGGTCGCAGTTGCACCAGCTGCTCGCTCCGCTCCCACACCGCCTGCGCCAACTCCTCGTCGCACGCCTGCCGCGCAGCGCGCGCCTCCTGGCGGCCAAAGGAAGAATTACATTCGAGAGAACTCTAGTGCAGGACTGATCGAACTATTTAGAGGCGTACCCTCACATTACTAGTAATGTCATATGCAGAATCCGGAAAAATGTTTGAAACTACAATAAATGTTTATAAATATGCAATGAAAATTATATGAACATGTTACAAATAGAATGTAAAAAGTGATGTAAAGTGTGATCAAATTTATAGAACGTAATTTATTGAACAGTTACAAACAAATAAACAAAATACATTTAAACAATTTGAAATAATAAATATTGCTTGTCCTATTGGAATAATTTTTAAGAAGATATTTTTTTATCTTGGAGAGCAATGACAGCCATCGTACAAATGCGGGAAATCAATGACCTACAAGCATTCTAGATAGTAGCGCCACATGTCTCCCACAAACATCGTAAATCGGGATGATTGATAAAGAAACAACGTTGCTGATTCTTTCCACACCTAATGATCACACTTTCGGAACTCACACGCATATCGCAACATACTAGATTATGCAGTGCAGACGGACGGTAACCCAAGAAGATCGCGTTTGAACGTGGGGCATTTCGGGTCGATAGCATGCAATTCTGAATGTGTGTAGGAAACAGTATTTCGATTTTTAAAATAAAAACTAATTTTTAAAATTCATTTTTTTGCGAAATAATTTTCAAAACATCTGGTAGAATAATAAAAAAGGGTTTTAGAAAATAAGTAAAAATTAACCCAAAATACGTTATGTAGTTAAAAAAAAGATAAATCAACCACAGCAAACCTTCTCTCCGCACATGAAGCGTTAATGTTTGATACCTTTACAGATAACAAAAGATATGCTCTTTTTAAATACTAGCCAATCATATACATTTTCCCCCAGTTATTTAGTAAGTCACTAAGTACTAGACATCACGACGATGTATATACTTTTTTTTCTAGGGCTTTTATCCAGCCAAGAGCCGGTTACCCTTTACGTCCCGATGGGACGCATATTCGACCATACACTAGACAAACACACTTGCAGGTCGGTATATACTTTTTAAATGTTTAATTCTAAAGAGGTATTCATGTTAATCTTTAAAGAAATCTTCTGGCAAAATGAGGATACCACATTTCAACAATTTCCTCTAGAGTGAGAAATATTTGAGCAAGTAATTCGCGAACCGATATGCTATTGGCATTCCTCACATTAAATGGGCGTTTTTACCTTGCAGTCGACGAAGTAGCGACCGGTTACGTCTTCCAGTTCCTCAGCCACAGCCGTATATATAGTTGTTTGGGCGCCCTCCACTGGATTCTGAAATAATTAAGTTAGACAGCTCAAAAGGCACTACTTGGAATTTCATTTCAGATCAACCATTCATGATATTGTAAAGCAGTTTAATTGCTCGTTTGCGCATACATCATAACTCATATTTGTAAATAATTTTAATATGTAAATAATTTAAGTCTTCACTTAATCAATGACTCCATTAACAAATAAATTTATTATAATTGTGTTATTATTTGATCAATTTTAATAAAAAGCACTAAAAATTAAAAAAACATTTTTGGATCGGTGGCGTAGGCTCAATGGATGCGAGTGATGTGTCACATCTCAAGTTTTTCGGTTCTTTTAAAACTTTCATTAAAAATATTAATCTATTCGTCAAGTGTATCTCTCTGTTCCATTTGTACCTTTCGTTTTTCCCCATGCGCTTTCCGGTAGGCGTCTGTGACCTCCATGGATGTGACAGGCCGAGAAACATCCCTTCGAAGGCGTCGCTTCGTTACCGAGATCACCGAACTCTCACCATGTGCCGCATGCAAGATGCGAGATTTAGGCCGACGGGGATGCGTCGCTGACTGTCGCATCTCGGACTTCCCATCGGCGCTTCTGTATCCCCCTCCCAAAGCTTCGCCATCGCCTCCTTTGAGCATCTCCTCTTCTTTCAGTAGAAGGATTGGGAATTCCAGTGGTCATGTGCTAACAATTGTCGAGTCCATAGCGGGTTGGGTGAATGGGTGGGTGGGCATCTTGACCACACACACACGCATGTTTCCCAACAGTCCTGATACAGAACGTGATTTACAAGACGTGGGTTATCAGTACTGACAAAGAACTTTTACTGCACGCGACTACTAATAGTCCTTTGTTGCCAGGTTTTTCACGAGCATTGTGTGTTAATGCAGAAGTTCCTGAGTTTTTCTTGGAACTGCGTTATAGAGTATTTCATGAACTCCCACGATGTGAACTCGTAGTTTCTAAACTGTAACGCAATTTATAATCCAAAAATGGTGTGTAGATGTATATGAGTTACATGAGGCAGGAAATAGTGAGTGAAAACTTCCAAAGTCCTCTAAAAGGGTTTTAAATTTATTTAGTTCTGGAGTACGCTAGAAGTTAGAGGCAAATCAACCTCTATTTCAACAATTATAGGTGTACTCTTCACTCTACTTTTAGGTTTTATTGTCAGAGCAAGCAATGCAAAATGACCATCCTCAAAGATTCAGACAGAATGTGCAGTAAATACATACATCGTAATATGGAATATCAAAGAGCACTGCCCTTCCAAATAATACACATCCATTTTTCCTTTCCTTTCGCAGAGTATTTGATGTTAAGTTTGTTGTTCGTCACGTCATTCTCCAATTTCAGAATTCAAAAAGCCCGGCATTTCATTTCAGAGTTTTCGTTCATTGGTTAGGGGCGTTCATGAACTGAGTACTATTACAGTGAATTCAAATATGATGTTGCCTTATGCTCAATGCTTTGGAGTTGCAAAAATTGCAAAATGGGATTTGCAAATGGCAGTCGTCTACGAATGCAGCCCGGAATCGGTGACTTACTTGGGAAATGTGTTTTTACAGGATGTCCAGAGTTTTTGACAAGTTTTTGAACACCGTCTCCAAATACGTTTTCGTCTCAAACTACCGACTCCACGGTGTAGTAATGCACAAAACCCATTCCATGATTATAGTTAAAGTTAAAATCTTTACAAATTTATAGCTCAAGTCTTAACATTAACTATAATTTTAAGTATTTTGTTTCTATTTAAAATGTTATATTTAATGCCTTGCATTATGTGATTACAATTTTTAAAATTTCAAAATATTATTGGTTTGTCGTATCTTAAATTTAACCATAGTCTCTAGTTCCCTTTCAACAGCACCTCCACTTCTCATTCAAATATTTTGTACCCTCCTCAAAATTGTTTCTGGAGCCGCCTTTGGTGTAATGAGGTCTAACGGTGAACAACAGACGATCGGGCACACCGACCCACTCTATTTACTTACCTTGAAAAAGAGTCTGGCGATGCTGCCAAAAACTGCGAAAAACCAGGCGGGCATAAACCGAAAGAAGTCAGTCAGCACGACGCCTGGATGCAGGGAGTTCACGGTCACCCCTAGGAATGAAGAAGCGTTTTCTCTTATCAATCGCTAATAATAGTACGGAGCAAATTGCTGCAATAAAGAACTGCATGGAAGGTCGAGTATTTCTAGAGCATTACAAGGAAGATCATTGACTTCAAAGACCCTGCTTACGATAAGCATATTTTTATTGCAGTAATGACATTTTTCATATGTCGGTTGTGCATAAGAAAAGAGGCACATTCCAAACATCATTTTACAGCAGAGCTGTTTAAATCTGAGCAGAGCCATTTTGTAAGTTGACAAAGGCGAGGTATTTTATAACTCGGCTGTTTTGGAAACTTTCTTTATAACTTTTTTAAGTGTAAAAATATAGTATATTCTTAATACCACTTTTCGCAATTTTGCAATGTAACACTTCTCTTGTGCATCGATAATTTTTCCAATGCTTACTTAATAAATATCAATTGATTTTAAATTGTGATTATTAAGGATATTCATAAGATAAAAACTTAATCATTACTTAATCTTAAAGTAGTCAATTAAAATATTAAACATAGTAGTATAACATTAATACAGTCAAATCGGAATAAGGGAGTAACCTATAATAATGAAAAAAACTCATTTTGAAAGCTCTAATTTTTTTACGAAAAAACTCAACTAGTAAGAATATAAAATTTGCGTCTATTTTTTTATCAAGAGTTTTCTCGGTTTCAGAAGACACGATCTACTTGAATTTCTCCCAAAGATAGCATTTTCCAAAATGTTATTTTTATATGTTATTCATTTCTTATTAACGTGCAACCAACCGAAAATTATGTTGAACACCAGTAGGTAGGACACGAACTAAGAATTTTTAATTCACTGAACCCATCAGAAATGTTGATCCGAAAGATAAGTTCGTTTCCAGCAAGCAAAAACTTAAATACACTGTGTGAGTTTGATAAATATCATGAATCTTTGTGCATTTTTTACTTGCAGCAAGATTCAGGAAGAACTTTGTAAGAAAATTGAAATAATAATGATGAACTCGTATTTTCATAATAACGTTCTTGCTTGCAGTTTACATGGAATAATAAAATGTAATACGTAACACGTTGTACTTGTTACGTATAAGTTTCTTGTAAAATAATTGCATTTTTCTTTCACATTTACATTTGTAACCTTCATACATGTGATTCGAATCTGCACAAGTGAATTGCTCTGTAATGAGACGAATATTTTTTGAACCTTGGAAGTGAAAAACGGGATGGTGAGACTCCTGTGAGTGAAATTAATATGCCTGTGCCTACAAATCCCACCCATCCAGGTTCGACTGTTGTTGATTGATTGATTGTTAGTGATTCCGGGCGCGTCAACAACCGAGGTCATTAGTCCCATAAGTATAGTTCATGTTTTCATCGGGAGATGGCTGTAATCTTCCCCCGCTGGATGGCGAGATCCGGTGCTGACTATCGTCTGGGTTTTCCCAACCAGGTATCTCCCACCAGCGGGGCTCCGCCCTAGTCGGGGCAAGTTAGAAGTCCCCGTCCGGTCTCCCAGCATGTGTGGTAGTGTTGTGCATGTAAGTACGTGTGTGTAAGGAATGAGAATAGAAAGAGGAAGGAAAGATCTCGCTATCCTTGATCCGTTTGCTAGGGTAGTGGCATTGCGGCATTCGCCTGGAGTTGATCGGAGAAACCACGGAAAACTACTGATCACAGCCGCAGACCGCTAGAATTCTCCTCCAGATAGCTCCTCCAGATAGATTCTCCTCCAGACTCCACCTAGCTGACAATGTAGTGTCGAAAATTCCGCCGCCGTCGGGACTCGAACCTACGACCTCCCGGTCAGAGGCGCTGCAGTGACATCAGTTGAGCGCTGAGCCACCTCTCCCGTTCTCTGTTGTTGATAGTTCCAGTCGCCTCACGTTGACTCACCTGACCCGCGCAGGCGTCGAGCCAGTTCGTTGGAGATGAGCACGTTGCACAGTTTGGTCATTGGATAAATGGCGAAGTCGCTCATCTCTTTGGCGAGGGCGTGGTCAAGATGATCCACAGACAACTTCTGGGCACGGAGATGAGCTCTGGAAGACACGAAAATGATCCTGGAGGGCGCAGACTTCTTGAGCAGTTCAACCAGCAGTAGCGTGAAGAGGAACGGTCCGAAGTGGTTCACCTATATACACACAAAAATTTAAAAAAAAAAAAACAAAAAAAAAACGTGTCTTACCCCTATCCTCCACCGCACACAAATAACTTGCGAGAGTGAATTACTGACTCTTACTGACTCTCTTCACTGCGACATTGGTGAATGAAAGTTAAGGACAACAGATGGACACCGGCGAGAACAAGGGTATTCAGTTTCGTAGTTCAAATATGTGTGATTGAATTTATTTGCCAATAGTGGCATTTAATTCCCTGTAGATGTGCAAAGTTACTGTGAGAAGAAAAACGAGAATAAATTTTCTGTTACAACACAATATTGGGCACAAAGAATGGAAGAGTGGGAATAATAATACTATGAACTATTGTTCGGATGAGTAGAAGTTTTAAAGGTTTTGTGACGTGAACAAACCAATAAATTCCAAAATGATTCTTTGCAAGTATTTCAGAAGAAATTTCTCAAAAAATGCCTCCTCGATTGTCAGTTATGATCGTAATTTTTTTTCGTTCGAATTTCTTTTTTTTTCTAACAAACTACACGGCAACGAACTATTTTGGCATAATATCCGTAAGAAATTACGTTTTGTGCGACCCAAAGGATGTTTTATGTTAACCGCGTAGGTCGAAGGACAGAGCCTCGTCATTATCACAAAAATCTTCCATATGCATAACGAAACGTCGCCTTTTATTTATTTATTTATTTATTTATTTATTTATTTATTTATTTATTTATTTATTTATTTATTTATTTATTTATTTATTTATTTATTTATTTATTTATTTATTTATTTATTTATTTATTTATTTATTTATTTATTTATTTATTTATTTATTTATTTATTTATTTATTTATTTATTTATTTATTTATTTATTTATTTATTTATTTATTTATTTATTTATTTATTTATTTATTTATTTATTTATTTATTTATTTATTTATTTATTTATTTATTTATTTATTTATTTATTTATTTATTTATTTATTTATTTATTTATTTATTTATTTATTTATTTATTTATTTATTTATTTATTTATTTATTTACGTCAAAAAACAGTTAAAAACTGCGTATGACGGGCTATGGGGAAAAGTGAATTGTGTGCACATTTTCAAAATTCTGTGATCCCTACACTAAATCATATACTACTTAAGTTTTGAATTTTGAAAGGGAGAAAAACAACAAAAAAACTCCCATGTAATAAAATCGATTTTCAAGGATAAATAAGCAATAAATTTTGAATTTTGAAAGGGAGAAAAAAAACAAAAAAACTCCCATGTAATAAAATCGATTTTCAAGGATAAATAAGCAATAAATTTTGAATTTTGAAAGGGAGAAAAAAAAACAAAAAAACTCCCATGTAATAAAATCTATTTTCAAGGATAAATAAGCAATAAATTTTGGCTCTTATTACTTCCTGCCGCGACAACGTGGAAACGATAATTTGAATAATTGTATTTCCCACTGAATTCTAGAAGACGTGCACAGAACCTTTACCCTGAAAGTACGTGCGGCGCCATTCCTCTTGCAAGTTCGCGTTGTTCTCTATGCTCTCGTGGAAGCTCCATTAATTCACATTGAGCATGAAAATTATGATTGATTGGATTTTTAGTGATTCCGGGCGCGTCCACTGCTAAGGTCATTAGTCCCGTAAGTAAGCCGCTAGAATTCTCCCCCAGACGGCGGCCGAATTCGCCTTAGATGTAGTTAGTATCAAAAATCCGCCGCCATCGGGACTCGAACCTAGGACCTCCAGGTCGTAGGCCTTGCACAGATATCAGTTGATGCCCTGAACCAACTCTCCGGTTTGAGCGTGAAGAGTTACCATTAAAAACGTTTGTTGCAACCCGGCTTCTTGCAATTTGTCTATCGGCTCACTTCCGACATTCCGTATTACTTAGTGTTTTCGAATCGGGCGTTACATGGGTTCATGTCCGCACTATGAAAATCCAGTTCCCCCAGCCGGGTTTGTATTCGCTGACTCGAGTTTTAGAAGCGTAAGTCCGCCTGATCCCCATACATTTCTATAAGACTTGCAGATTGCCATCCGCGGCCGGAGTCAATAGAGACTTTTCCGGGACAAAGTCCGGGAGGCGAAGCAACCTTCGCAACCAAAGCCGAGGCGTCTACCAAACAGCAAGGTCACCAACATTTTTTGCATTTATCTTCAGTTGAATAATAAGACAAACTCAGTCAATCGACTGCAGATATTTAAGGGAGTTAATTCACGTTTAGTCATGTAAACATGTCGTGAAATAATATATTGATTTTCCTGGTTTACCTGGTGATTCATGGATTGAAGTTCCTAGTTTCCACAAGCAACTATAAATATTAAATGGGTTGGTTTCCTTTCGGTGAAAATTCTCTATTCAAATATTCCAACAGGAATGCAAAAACGAGTATTTCAATGTTTATTGTTATCTAACTGATAGTAGTTCCTTTTCTACAGATAAGCATATGAAAACTATAGTTTCTTGGCAAATAATGTTGGAAAATTATGAGAGCATTAACGACATTTTCTGTCGTATGTTTTCTTCACTTGTTCCTCAAAAGGATTTTGTATAATTTTATTTTTCGTAAAAGGGTATTTTGTGTACAAACAATTTTAATATTCCCATGTAATGGGCTTATCTGTAATACTTTGAATATTCCCACGACAAATCAAATGTTCATTTGTCGAGCTTTCCCACATAATAAAATTCAAAGTAAAACACTATGGTCTGAGAACAGAAAACTATTGATAACAAATCTAAATACGATATACTTGGTACTAATTGTTGCGCGAAATGTACACAAGCATACGTGCGGTGCAACTGCCGTTCAAACTGAAATACAAAAACTGAATAAACGAACTCACATGAAATTAAGCCAAGCCACCAATTTACACCTCGCGTAGTGCATGAAATTCGAATGATCTTACGTCTGATTATCACGTGTAGAGTTATTTGAATATAGCATGGCGCATCGCCTAGCCATCATCGCCCGTGTGTTTGATTTTGCGATTCCTTCGAAATTTATAGTCTTTCGTTTTGTGATATTGATGTGTTATAAAAAATATCCAATATCGTCGGCAGTCAAGGTTTTTGTACAAACGAATCTAAATGAAAACAGTAACATTTAAATCAGGCTTCATATATAACCTTTTTATCTGACCAATGAGGTGTCGTTAGCAAAACACACAGTGGCGCCCATCGGCCTAGGCCCGCCCAACATATCAAACTCCCCCAGTGGGCTCGACCAACATAACCACCAGGAAAACCGACGTGTGAGTCGGCGCTAAATCTCTCTATTCAGCAGGGAAACACCGCCACCTCCAGAGATATAATTTGCACCACACTCACGGAACTAATGACCGTAGCAGTCGCCGCGCCCAGTATACGCACATGGATGCCGAGGTTGCGACTGAGCCCGCTGCCAAGGCCGCCGGCGCCCGCGTTGTTAGTCACCGGGGGCGGAACACCGCTCCCTCCGAATATATAGCGTGCACTACACTCTCGGAACTAATGACCATAGCAGTTGATGTGCCCAGTGTACGCAGCTGGAGGCCGAGGTGCAGTCCGTCGCGGCTGAGCCCGCTGCCCAGGCCGGCGGTGCTCGCGTTGTTCACCCCCGGGGGCGGAACACCGCTCCCTCCCGAGATATAGAGTGCACAGCACTCACGGAACTAATGACCATAGCAGTTGACGCACCCAGTGTACGCACCTGCAGGCCGAGGTGCAGTCCGTCGCGGCTGAGCGCGGTGCCCAGGCCGCCGGCGCCCGCGTTGTTGATGAGGATGTCGAGGCGGGGCTCCGACGCCAGGACGTGCGCTGCGCATGCGCGGACGGAGTCCAGCGACGCCAGGTCCAGCGCCAGGAGCGCCACCGTCGCGCCGTCGCCCGCCACCGACAGCACCTCCTCTGGTACACGAAAACGTATGGATAAAATTATTAGACATGTAGTCCCTCCAACAGCACCTCCTCTAGCACACGAAATACAATTATGGAGAAAACTACGAACAACCACGTCGTACTTCCGGCAACACCTCGTATGGCACGAAACGGTTGATTACGAGCGCATGAGGAGACATGGAAGGCATAGTAAAAGGTACAAAAAGGGAAAAGGAGCTGAATACTATATTTTTATAGCTTTTTCAACTATAGGCCTAGCTTGAAGTTTCGAAGTTGATGTGAAAGTTTTTCTAACGTCTGGATCTCAAGTTACGGAATAATCTTAACGACCGATCATAACAAGACTTTGAAATAGCCAATTTATGCTTCATTGATTTATTGGAAACTTCAATGTCCGTTAACGTTGGGGTTAAGATATTTGTTAAACTTAATGTGACTATTCTACTGATGAAATTAACGGCAGTAGCATTTAAAAATGCTTTTAGTGTTCATTATAAAAATAATGTAACTGAAAAAAATAGCGCTTTCTTTATTACTTCTCTCCATTAGACGGTCTTTCTTCTTAACTCTCTTCACTAGTCTATCATTAGTTGCGACGCATCAGTCCTACAAGCCGGCATTTACTAAAAACGTGAGTTTCATTAATGTGTTTAATGTGGAAACTCTGTTAAATACAAATTAATTCGTGGTGTACTCTTATCTTGAATATATTCCATGTGAACGAATGTTTCGTGAAGGTACCTGGGAGAAGCAAGAAGAGATAGTTTAGGAACTGTTACAAAAAGAAAAAAGTGAGAAGCAAAGTCTCTTCGTTGAGTTTTGCTTTTAGTTTTTATTTAGTTTGTCTTATTACACCAGTCTGCGAGTTGTTCAGTAGCCAACTTTTTGCGAGAACCTCCGCTAATCAGATAGCATTCTTCTTTATCATTGTCATGGAAATGAGACGGATTGTCAAGGACGTGTTTATAGGTTATGATATGATATCTCTTAAAAGTAAGTGTCAAGTTGAGAATGTGTAGGTATTTCTTTAAACATTTCTTATTCTACATGATAATATTATTTGTTAAACACGTAATCACCGCATATCCTGTTACTTTGATTAGAAAACCTCAAAAAAAGTCGGTAGTGTTTTTATTTAAAAAGGCTTTGATAATACATATTAATGGGAAATACGAAGTTTACAAACGACATGTAAAAGGGATTAGCTCAAATTCTTATGCAAGAAAGAAATGAAAATTATTTTATTTAAAATTTTCAATCTACAAGAGAGTGCAATCTGCGAGATATATGACTAGTTTATATAAGAAAATTTGAGATTAAAATAATTGCCACGGACTAAAACTTAAGTAATAAAAATCTAAAAGATACTTTTTCACTTAACTCACAAAACTAATCCCAATTAACTCTCCATCTTTTATTTGAGACTGCGAGGTGAAGAAAAAACATAATAAACCAAGTTCATGCCATTCTCAATCCATGCATGTAAAACTATTCTCAGATTTCAAAATTTCGATAACGTACATTGTACATAATCATTTATCACGATCAGGGGAGGATGTAGACTAATTCAATTCGACGTGGTTTTTTTCGATTTAAAGCAATGTATGAAAATAATAGCAGTTTTACAAGTTTTCAGTAAAATATGTTCCAAATACAGAGTGCACTTTATAATAAAAAATCCTTCGAGGAAGTACCATACCTGAATAATAGGATTTTATTTATTTATTTATTTATTTACGTCAAAAAAAAACAGTTAAAAACTGCGTATGACGGGCTATGGGGAAAAGTGGCTATGGGGATTAATTTCCTGCTATTCCATCAATAACGTAAAATAGAATATTCACTAACAAGAACCTTAACCTGGCTTCCCCATCGGCGGGTACTTTCATGGTGACTTTCGTGTTTAATTATATTCGAAGGTTTAACTATCGTCACTATAAAGAATCGTATCTCAAGGATTCACGCGGAGCTGGAAAGGTAGAGTAGTACTCCGCAGTGTTGAAGGTGCCTAAAAAACGCAAAAGCATATTTTTTCCCTGCATTTCTTGGGAATATCGTCGACGTGCAATCTTCTGACAGAATTGGCGATTTTTACTTTTCGGTATCAATGATTCAGAATTTGCTTGTTATTTCGTTTGAAAAGAAAATATCCAATGAAAACTAGAAATTGTGGTGTTAAAATAAAAAATTAAATACCTCCTATGTGATCAGTGGTGTCTCATATTCAGTTATCATGGAGATGCGATCGGTTTTACGGATTAAACAAGGTAGACCAATTAAGGTGTCTATCCATATTACGATGCGCATGCTTACTGTTTGAGAATCTTTGATAATAGCTAATTGTGCATTGCTCTGACAATAATAAACAAAACAATAATACGCGCATGTATGTGAAGTGTGGTCAAACTACCCCTCCCCCAACCCGCTATGGAGGCCACAGTCGTTAGCACGTGACCATCTACTGGGAGGCGATGGTGAAGCTTTGGTAGGGGGAATACACAAGCGCCAATGAGAAGTCCTAGATGCGACACTCAGCGTCGCATCATCGTCGGCCAAAACCTCGCTTCTTGCACACAGCACATTGTGAGAGATCAATGACCTCGGTAACAAATCGAAGCTGTCGAAGGGATATTTCTCGGCCTGTCACATCCATGAAGGTGATAGCCACCTACCGGAAAGCGCATGGGGAAAAAAGAAAACTACAAACGGATCAGAGAGCTGTACTTGAGGAAAAGAAAAATATTTTTAACAAAAGTTTTAAAAGAGAAGGAAAACTTGGAATGCGACACATCATTCACATTCATTGAGCCTACGCCACTGTATGTGATGTTTCGAATTTATTGATGTTTGACTATCTTGAATGTAGCAAGAGCTACGTGGGAGGTTTTTGTAAGGTGCTTTCAAAAAAAAAAAAAATATAATGAATAAATATTTAATACTATTATATAGAAAGTGTAGAATGCTTAAACTCAGCCAACTGTACATTTTTAACCCTTGGACTCTAAATGGGGTCTTTTCTGACCCCAGGTACAGATAATGTTTTGCAACACACTGAAAATTATTCACATGAACTTCTCCTTTTAGATATACTATAATGTCTAGTTTTATAAGTGTTGTAAACTTTTCAGTTTTTTAAGTTTTCTTGGTTTGAAGTAATTTGATTTTTATGCAGATGAGGTGAGAAATGGTCTCAAATTGATTCCACGTTACACGTCTAATTTATAAATAAATCTAAAAACATGCCCATTTTTGTTTTATAATATTATTTTGTTGTTTCTGAATGTAAATCTGGCGTGTTTGCGTTTTACGAGTGTATAGCTTTGTATCAGACATTCTCATGCTGGTATGGAAGGCACCTATGTATAGTTATGAGGATATACTAGAATGTTTTTCTAGAAATATTATTCTTTGTTTTTTGTAGAACGATATAGTAAATGAAGCAAATAAATAGAATCATTTTCTTTATTAAGAATACCAAATACCATCCTGTAGGAAATACAGGTTAACTGTTGGGTAAAACGCGCGTGGTCAAATCTGACCTCAAGCGGTGTCTATGGAAGTAATGGAGACGCAGAGTCGAAATGTTAACACCAAAAAGTGTTTTTTTTTTTTCGTTCCTCCTTTCAAATGTTTTTTCACGTAGGAGGTAGTCACGTAGGAAGTCATCATCAACAACGATATTTTAGATCCAGCCGATTCGTATTGTCGTAAGCAGTCGAACGTGAGCACCTTCGTATGTGAGGCTAAAACTCCCTCAAAACGCGTTTTAGTTGCTTAATCCCTCTCCCAACAGGTTTTTTTCGATAATTCATTAAAAATAGTTTTATTCATTGCAAATCTGATGTATTAATTTGATGAATTGTTTTGTCAAGAGAAAGCAATAAACAATTGATTAGCTCCACAAAAATGAATACATCCACAAAAATGATCAGTTTCCTCATCAGGAGGGGGGTCATTACTCTTGTTTGGTGGATCGGAAGTGAGCTATTTAGTTGGTGTTTGTTGTGTTTTGGTGCTACAGAACCGGCAGCGTATAAGCGACTCTGACAGTTCTCTCGCTACGTGCTGTGGTACGTCATGTGACGTGCTCTGAAGCTATCAGCTTGCGAGGATTTGTTTACTGTCTCTCAACCAGGGTTCAGCGTTGCCGCTCATCTTACTCGCACGAAGTTGCGGAGGCGATAAGGTGCGGCATTGGCGAAGGTTATGAATATGATATCAAGACGTGTCATAGCCTGCCAGTAAGTGTTAATGTTTTGGTATTTCGTTTATCAGTCATGTAGGTGGCCCCATGTGCGTAGTAATGTGAGGCAATAGTACTTTGGTGGAACGGATCATTAGCTACGGACGGACGGGAAGACGGTCACAGGTTGTTCGATTACTGAATGAGTAATGATACATTAATAAATCAATCTCAACGACATGTAATGATATACCTGAACAAAGATCACGCTCAAAAACACAGAAAATTAGTAATCTTGTGAAAGAATCCCAAGATGTCACTTTACATGGGTCAGCCGAACTGAACCACTTCCTTTAAGAATAAGCAAACACCTGGAAATTCTATCATTTGGTGCAAATATTCAGGGCAGACACATCACTCGTAATCTTACAATGATTTGAACCAAATAGTTTCAGACTCTCCTGAAAAAATGTAACCCCTCGGCCAACATCAATTGGAGCGCTGCCATTGAAGTTTCTACCTACCAAGCGCCTGCAGACCCCGTTGCGTGTCCCTGCAGGCCAGCAGCACTCGAGCTCCGCGCCGCGCAAGGTCCTTCGCAGTCTCCAGCCCGATACCTGCAGCGAACAGAGAACACTGAAGGGACACCTCAAACCGGATTGGTTCCAGAGGCGTGCGCACAAGGTGCGCCGGCAGGGCCGTGGCCCCCTGAAGTTTTCGATATGTGTCCCTAGCATAAGTCAGGCACGTCAAGGTCGTGGGCTAGCTTACTAGAGCTCACCTGCACTGGAGCGAGAGAAATTGGCGCGAGATTTAAATGTAAGGGTTCTACAAAGGCTACGAAGTGGCAGGTATTTCGTTGAGACTTGTTAATTTATTTCACATTATTACTAAGTACAATAAGTAACTCAATGATTTAATAACACAACACAAACCGAAAACAAAGAAAGAACTTGCCATTCAAACATATTCCTGTCACTTATCAAAGATGTTTCAATACAGAAGATTTTAATAAGAAAATAAACATCAAGTAGTAATAAGAAGTGAAAAAATATAAACACAATACAATTCTCAGTTATTTGATAGAAAAAAATCTGGCAAACATATTTTTGTATGAAGCCACTATTCACCGCCTCGCGCCGCTCCGGCTTGCGCATGCACACCCCTTTCTGGATTTTAAGGGGAAACGAGTTCGAAGTCAAGGGAAGTTGTCCGTGCCCGTAGGAGCGCCCCCTTCCCTCCCCATGCGGGCAAGTAGCTCGTGCGGGCGCGGTTTGACGTGCCTGCACTAAGTAATAAAACTTTTTATTTCCGGAAATATGATCAGATCCTGATTTTTCCCCTTTTTTAAACTGACAAATTTCGACACGACATTTGGAAAGAGGCTCTCGAAAACATCAAGCAACTCTGTAAGTAGTTCAACATTAATGAAATTGCACTTATCATTAAAGTTATTTCATTCTCCTTATTTTTTATTTATGTACTAGTCAATATGCCATGTAAATACGTATGTGATGGAGAAAAAGGCTTAGAAAAGTAGTTGCCCCCACCTGTTGTTTTAGGCTGCGTACGTATAAGGTTTTAGCGGGAGCTTCCAAGGGAAAGATTTTTATCGTGTGGTTCCCGACAAGCTGACCAACCTAGTGCAGGGGGTTGAGTCAACAGAGCGCTACGCTAAGCTTGCGGGCTAGGACTCTTGAGGTGGAGGTTTCACTTCAGTGCCGGAGCTAGACAATTTTGGGCCCGGGGCAATGCTGAGTAACTCCCCTCCCCAGAAAATAAAAAAAGTGAAAGTTGTATCAAGACTGTATTTGAGTTATCGGAATCCAACAAATAACATAAATTTGGTTTAAGATAGAAAGTTCTTGGAAATATATCTAAATAATAATTTTAAATAAAAGTATTTAGTGATCTAATAAAACAATTTCCACTGTGATCTTAAAACGCTAAACATTCTGTGTTTAATTTGTGTTTCATAAAATCACTTGTTAAATACATAAAATAATAAGACGAGTATGAATTTCAGTAGAACGTATTTTATTGTTAGCGTCATTTGATTCATTTCATAAAGTCCTACCTTATAAGTAATGACTACCTTATAAATAATGAATTATTTAAGAGGAAAAATTATTAGAAAATTTTATGAAATATCAGACAACTTTTCCGCGACTTATAAAATTACAAAAACCATTTTTTCAATTTCTAATTTCTTTTTCTATTTTTTACTAATTATTTTCCTATCAGTCCCAATATCGGTCCCCTTGACTTCCGGGGCCTCGGTCGAACGCTCAGTCTGCCCATGCCTATACTCCGATCTAAACACAACTGCACTTCAAGGTCACGAGCTGGAAGAAGAGGGGAATACTGTCATCCAATCGGGGGCTTCGTTCGGACTTAATTTTTAGAATTGGAGCTCCCGATTGGATAACAATGTCCCCCTCTCATTCCAGCTCGTGACCTTGATGTGCAGCTATAGCGCCGGCACTGTTTCACTTGCTGAGGCGAAAGCACAACAGGGCGCGCAATTCAAATATTCTGCGCTGCACCGACCGGGAGCGGTAGCTCAGTGCATCAACTGATGTCACTGCAGCGCCTCTGATCGGGAGGTCCTAGGTTCCCACTCCCCACGGCGGCAGGATTTTCGACACTAGCTTTTCAGCTAGGTCGAATTCAGTCGCTGTCTGGAGGAGAATTCTAGCGGCCGGCTGCTCTGATCGGTAATTGAGCAGTACCCAAACAAACGGGCAGTACCCTAACAAACGGGCCACGGACGTCGCGCGATCTGTCCTTCCCATTCCTTGTCCTATCCTCTCACCTTACACACACACACTTACACCGGCATGCACTACACTACCACATATCACGGGAGACCGGTCGGGAGCTTAGAGCTTGTTCTGGCTGGGGCGGTGCCCCGCTGGTGGGAGAGTCCTGGTTAGGGGGAAACCCCACTAGCCGACGGTAGATCGGCGCCGGATCTCGCCATCCAGCGGGGGAAGATCACCGCCATCTCCTGAGAAAAAAACCTGCACTACACTAACGGGACTAATGACCAGAGCAGTTGACGCGCTAGAAACACGAAAAAATTAATCAATCAATCAATCAATTTGCAGCACCGAGAAGACACTGCACCTGCGCTGCTCTGTGGAGAAGAGAAGAGGTTCACAGCCATGCGCAGCTCAGAACAAGAGAGGCCACTTTTCTGCTCCCCCCACCCTTATCCAATCAAACTTTTTATTTGTACATGTAACATTTTACTTGGGCACACATTTTAATCTATTTTTGAATTTTTTTAATGTATTTTTGATTGCATGCCCGCAAAGAGGAAAGAGTTTTATCGAATGAAAATTTTCGATGGGACCGGATTGCACTAAACTCTCTCAAAGAAGGATAAAGGGCATCAGTATGTTCTTGTCGGAATAAATAATTAGGGGACACCAGAACGCAGTTAACATTTTCACCTCGACCGAGAATCAAATGACTCAGCCCACATTATGACCGTTCTCCTGCAAAATCAGTTGTTTTTTTGTATGAATCAGTTTTCTGGTGCATCAGCAATGTGAGATTGCTTACGAAAAGCTGTTCGTTCAGCTTCAGGTACCCTCATCAAAGAGGAAAATTTGAAGGGAATAAAGTAGCATTTAATTTTGAAAGGAGTAAATATAGTAAACAATTGTTCTGAAGTCGCAATGTTGTTTCATTTTAGTATATGAACGATTTCATTTATCATTTAATTTAAAATTATTTGTATTAAATATTACAATGGTTTCCCAGTACATTACTTTCATTGTTTATTATTTTAGTTTGTATGATCCGTGTTTACTAGACAATTCATAATTTTAACTTCCAGTCAGTTTCGTTTCTTAGTAGTTGAATGGATTCTTAATAAATGTGATAAATACTAAACGTTGTTTGTCCCAGTAATATAATTTTCAATGTCCCTCCTGTGTAGACGGAATAACACTAAAAATAGATGTTTATCTGCTTTTCTGCAATACTGAAGAACGGTCTATGGATTCCCCATTACGTCACCTGTGAAAAACGCTGATAACATTCCTCGTATGGAACGTCAAAGAATGATAGTAACAGCCCAAACACATGGGTGATGGAGGGTTCTCGCAGACGACGAGGTTCAACGAGTCGTTCAGAGCTCTTCTAGCACACTGTGCCGCGCGGCGCTAGGCATGGGCAGACCGGGCGAGCCCCCCCCCCCCCCAGTCAAGGGGCCCGATAATGGGGTTGATGGAAAAAAAAAATAAAAAAAACCTGAAAAGAAGTTAGAACTCGAGAAAATCGTTATCGTAATTTTATAAGTCACGGTACAGTAGTCTGGTTTTCCATAAAATTTACAATTAATGTTTACCTTAAATAGTTAATTGTAATCATTACTTATAACGTAGGACTCAACGAAATGAATCGAATGACGATAAACTTTGAAATAAGGTCCATTATAATTTATATTTCTTATTTCATGTATTTAACAAGTGATTTTATTAAACGCAACTACATTTTTTAGAGTTTTAAGCTCACCATGGAAACTGTACTATTTTATCACTAAATACTTTTACTTAACACTATAATTTAAAATATATTTGTGAACACTTTTTGTAGCTCAAACGTTGTAATTTTTGTTATTTGTTGAAATAAATAAAATAACTCATATAGTTCCTTCCTACAACTATCACGTTTTTAATTTTTTTCGAGGGGGGGGGCAACGTTTCAACATTTCCCCGGGTCCAAAATTTCCTAGTGCCGGCCCTGCTCGCACACGCACCTGTGTTGGCGCCGGTGATTAGCGCCGTGCGGCCGTTGAGCCGCCTCGTGGACGGGCACACGCCCACTGTGCTCTTGTACCAAATCTTGAAGGTGAGCAGGGCACCACCGGCCGCCAGCGCCCACCGGTTCAGCACCAGCGCACCCACAGCCTTCCACACGCCCATCCCGCCGCAATTCGCGTTGTCACCGCTCCACTGACGATATCACCAGCGTCTCGCCGCGCCGAACAAGACCTCTTATGCGGCTAAATGGGCGGTATCAGCGAGGCACTGTTTTGACAAGGAGTGCTTCACTGTGACCTTGGCAACGGGTGGAGGGAGGGAGGGGGGGTGTTCGCTTCCTGGCGTGCCTCGATGCGAAGTGTCGCGGAGAGATGGCGCTCGTGTCAGCCGCCGAGTGGACATGGGCGGTTGCCAAATTCTGTGCCGGGTGTTTTGTAACAGTCCACGAATCTATTTTTAATTCTTGGCGTAAAAGAAAAGTCAATCGATATCTGAAAATAGATTCGGAGACACATTCCACATTGTGTCCGACTCATACAGAGAGTAGTCGTTTTTGTGGCTCCCAGACAGCAGAAAACTGATGATGATGGCTAAGCCATCGAAAGCTGCTATTTCTAAAATAAATAATATTGTTGACAATGACAACGCCTTCAATAATTTCAATCATACAGAGGCGTTGAATTAGTATTATTTCTGATAGTTTTTCAAGATAGAGATGACATGCTAGGATAATCTAAAATTCGACATTAAATCAATGCAACTCTATTGCGCAATCAATTTACAATTAGTCAGAAACTCTAAAATCCTACAGCTGAAGAAATAAAAAAGTGGGAAAAGAAAATAGAAATCAAAATATTTAATTCCAATAATACAAGTTTAATACAAAAAGTAAGTAAATAATAAAGTAATTTATTATCGGTTATTTCATAAAGACGCGTTAGAATTGCAGCTCAGAAATATTGGAATAATAGTGAGCAACTTTCCTGTCTGGCAGTCACGGTCAGGGGCGGATCCCGAAAATATTGAAAAAACGGGGTTGGCAATTGCAGTTCAGACCTCACCATAATAATTTTGAACTGTTAAAATGTTTGTTTGAAAATAAAAAAAACATGTATTATGTAGCAGCCCGACACAAGGAGAAGCTTTGCGTACTTCTACTCAAGAAGATGATGACTCATAAGGGATGTACTCTTAGTCGAACACCTATGTAATATGACAATTCCCACTCTTTCACTTCCAATCTTTTTGGGGTCTTTATTATATTGCGTAGCTGTCTGCTCTGGGAGTTCCTTTCTTTCTTCTCTTCTCTTTTGCTCTTTCTGTAAAATGTAATTAATGTGGCTAACACTATTTTTCTGAAAAACTCTTTCATTCTCATCCCTGAACTTTCTGGAACCCGCAGGCCAGAAAAACTGCCCCTTGAATGTAAAATACTTAGACGTGTTGATGTAACCAGTCCACGATTTGGAATTTTCGTGAGGAATTTCATTTCAACTGACTGTGTAATACTAGTTATATTTTAATATAAACAGAAAACGCTACTTCAGAAACTCCATCACAAAATTCAACCGTTTCCAGTAATTAACTTAAAAGCAATGAAAATCGTCTTATTTTATACAAGCGTCTTAAATATAAAATAGTTTCGATCAAACTAACAATCTTTTGAAAAATAATTTTATTTCAGAATTGATGATCTGCCGCTTGTTGGAAATTGATTGGAGTGCTGGATTTCAAAGTGAAGTGTTGCAAATAGAAATAAACTATCAAATTAACGTGTATTGTTTTACGAAATAAACAGAAGTATTGAAAGATTAAGGCGTCAGTGTCTTGTCATATTAAGGAAAGGCACATTAAACAAACGATATTTTTCGAATTGTGTCAAGTAATATTTGTACTTAATTAAATATTTTATAGTTATTGCAAATGTAATTACGTCCGTGTATATACGTATAAACAAGTGATCTATAATTCCATATACAAACGATATGAACTTAGGCTTAAACTAAAACTGTTAATTTCATTGCCTTAACCTTTGTACGATTACTTCAAATGATAATGACCATGGGCAGACAGATTAGTAGTAGTAATTAACAGAAAGATGAACAACGAAGTTTCGAACAAAATTATTAAAATTTGTTTTATTATTTTTTATTCTATTATCACTTTTAAATTTACAAATATAAACAGCTTTGACACCTGTTAAAATATCATTGACGTCTTTAAAAATATAAACCATTTCTCAGAGGGCGATATGAACTCCGTCGGGAACCCCTGGATTACACAGATACATTTTTGGGCAGACAGTATAAAGGAGTTACTCTAAAAAGGGACCTCTTTGACAGGTCGGGTAACAAATGAACGTCATGCAGGGCGATGACATTGCAAGAGATAGTGTTGAATCCATTTACAAATGATCTAACTGTAAAGGAAAGCACCGACAAAACGAGTGCACGGACATAATCTGCAGTTACGTATGTTGCCAGCAGTGGGCAAGCAGTAGCTGTAAAAGCGATCCCTTTTTATAGTAATCTCTCTATAACATGAAACCTATTTGAACGTTTACTACTCAGTAAATACAAATACTTTTCAAAGCTCTTATGGATGTAAGGATTACATTCAATTGTTAATAGGGGATAGGATTTATCTCTCTTCTTTTACTACTTCAGTTCGGAGAGATCGGAGCCCCCACATACCCGACGCAAACGAAGACTAGATCTACCCAGTTTCGCTGAGGCATTAAATGTTGAACATATTTCGATATATGCGCTTTACAAGAATAATTAACCAACAACAACCTTTTGATAAATATATGATATCCTTCTTGATTTCAGTGTTCATTTCACATAGAATAGGATCTCTGATATAAGCCAATTGAAAAAAATTAAAATCGCTAACATTTAGGGTTTCGTTAAGCCTTCGTACGTTCTAATAATAATTATTACAAGGCACGCAAAAAAACAGCTTATGGATTAAGTCTTAAACCTTTAGAAGCAAGCATTCCAAACAGGCTTCATCAGAATTATGATAGCAAAAGGTATATAATATTTCTTAAAATAAACCAGAATCCACATCGAGTTGTGCCCGGTTTGAAGCTAATTAACGATTTTCTCAAATTAGAAAGTTACGTAACGAAACGTAGACCTATCGAGTACGCGGTGTAACGATGTCTATTTTGTTTGCTGTCGGGAATGATAGACGTGTGGTCAAAGATTTACAGTGAGATCATACGCCACTGTGATTTTGCATTAAAATGTACAGTAGTTATTCTTCATTGTAACAGTGTGTAGGAGTGGTAAGGTATTAAGTTAAGATAAATCTACAAACTGGTCAGCGCAAAAATACATTATATGTAGGTACTAAGAATTATAAGTTACGTTCCCAGGTTTGATTTTAGTACATGGTTAGAAACATCCTTTTGTTTGTTATATGTAATTATCATTATTATATTCAGGGTGAAGGCTCAATAAATGCCAAAACATTGGCGATTTAAATATTTGTATTTCATGTTGAACTAAACTCAATATTCTTTCTTAAGTCAATTGGTCAGGTCACACCTATTCTCACACGCAATATTCAGCAAGAAAATGTCACATAAATGTAAGACTGGTGTGAGACGAAACGTTTACTTAATGCTCTTCTTTAAGTATCCATATGGAGACAGAGGTCTCAGACCGCAAGAGCGGGTCGCTCGTCGTCTCGAAGGCCGACCAAATTCTCGCTCTTCCTCCACACAGCATTGGCCAAGGTCCAGTCAAAGGCCTGTGAGGACATGCGCGCCTCCTGCACACACATCCAGGAGCACACATTAGTACAGAGCAGTTACTCAGAAGGGGCCACTTTGACAGGTTTGGAAAAGAATGAACGCCACGCAGGGAGTTGACATTGCAAGAGATAGTGGTGAAGCCATTTACAAATGAGTTAATGAGCTAATAATACAAATGAGTAAACGAACGTACTGATAAAATGAGTGAATGGACGTAACTTGCAGTTATGCTGCCAGCAGTGGCCAGACTGTAGCTGTCAAAGTAGTTCCTTCTTGTAGTAATCTCTCTGTAGCAACTCTCAATCAAAGGGATACGGCATGATAACTGCATGATATCTTATGTTCTCATGATAAGTTATGTACTTCCTGTAAGTGTGTTTTCAAAAGAGGTAAAAATCTAACTAATAATTCATAATCTGACTCGTTTGCGCGCAAGATGTCAACACAGATCAACGACTCAGATGTAGCAAACGTATCTTTCCATTTCCTGAAGGGAAATAAAAATGATTTGAGGCAGAAACAAGATAAGCCTCACCAGCCTCGGCAAGCTACGCGCTATTCGTAAATGTCGCTGTCAGTATCTCGAGTTTGAGTAAGTGTGGCTTATTTTGTTACGATAGATGTCTTGCTCATATTTATGAAGATATTGAGGACGGAGGAATGAGATAATCTGCGCCAGTCATTTTGAGTGCAGTCAAGTAATGATATTTTTCTCAACAATTAATTATTTCTTAACGGTTTGAGTAAGTAATTAAGTATTTTGAGTAAGAATATTTAAGTGGAGTAGTAAGTAAGGAAGTAAGGAAGTATTTAAATGTTTGGTCGGATATAGTGTATTAAATGAAAAAAATTAACTGGGCAATTAAGAAAGGTAATTTTAAGAAGACACTGAAATAAGTACATTCGAAAAGGGAGCTCAATTTAGTAGATGTCCCCATAACTTGCTAACTTTGCATGCTTGCTAACTTTGAGAGTACTCATTCAGCTGTTTGTCATTTGAGTAATAAAAAATGATATGTTTATTTGGGTACTAAGAGTTAATTTTTCGTAAATTTCCTTTTTAAAATGTAAGTAGAGACAACAATGTAAGTTTCAAATAACATGGAGGGATGACAGGTTCGCGCAAAATAACAAGGAAAATTTCATAAAATTTCAAAATCATGATAATTTGTAACTACATTTCAATGGCAAAATATTACTGGGTGCTACAACAATGTATACAAATGTATAATAAACACTAAAATAAATGATGACAACTGTTGCAGTCATTTTCAAGTTGGGTTTAAAGTCAAGGTGATTTAAAGGCGGGAAAATACTAAAAATGTTTTTTTTTATTACAGCCCAGCAGCCAACAAAATCCAAAAAATCCACGATTTTTTTTGAGAGGAACTTTTAAGATTTTTTAGAGTCTGTTCCGGAGTTCTAAAATACAGTAAACATTATTTTTGTGATATTTTTCAAAAAATGTTTGAAATTGGGGCGGCGAAAATATTTAAAAAATGTTTTTCTGATAGTACAATTTTTTTCATATTTTTTCAATAAGATAAAAGTATTAAGTTGATAAAAAATTAAAATTAAAAAATCCATTTTTGGCTATAGATGGGTGTAGGTTCTGCGGTGATGACTAACAAACCTTTCAAACAAAATATTTTTATATTAGAGTTATAGTGTAACTACTCATATGTTATTTAGTTTAGGGGAACCTTTGGCCATCTTTTCCGGGAGTACACTTTGAAGATTTTGTTGTCTTAAAGTGAAAGTTTTTGGGAGCAAATTTATTTGTTTGTTTATTTTTTGTTGGGACGTTCCTTGAATTTTTAAATGTTAATTTAAAAAAATACTTATTATACATCGCAAGCACAAAAATGATTCCCTATGATTATTATAGACATATTTATTCATATAACTAATCATAGTAAAAATACTTATAGGCGTGGGTGACTTGTTTGGTAATTGTAACATTTTCGTACCAACTTCGTCAATGTTAAAAATGTTTCACAAAGAAAATATGAACAAGTCACAAAACATATTACTTTGGTGATTTATTTCAAATTTTAGTGGGTTCACCATGCCATCTGGGGATAAATGGTTAGAGGCAACGGATCTGGCAACGTTGAGGGAAGCTCCACGTGCTGGATGCCGTACAGCCACACAATTACAAATTGAATTAACAAGCAACAGGTGAATTATTTTGCTGTCTCTTAGGTACTGATCCGTTACCTTTCATTAAAATTTACGCTTTTCTTTTGATTAATTGGTTGTTAGTGATTTCGGACGCGTCAACAACTCGGATCATTAGTCCAGTAAGTATAGTGTATGTTTTTTCTCGTGAAGTGGCGGTGTTCTTACCCCGCTGGATGGTGAGATCCGGCGCCGACCTTCCGTCGGCTAGCAGGGTTTTTCCCCCTCAACCAGGTATCTCCCACCAGCGTGGCACCGCCCCAGCCGGGACATTCTCTAAGCTCCAGAATGGTCTCCCGGCATTTGTGGAAGTGTAGTGCATGTTAGTGTAAGTGAGTGTAAGGGGAGAGGATTGGACAGGGAAGGGAAGAGGTAGGAAAGATGACGCGCGGTCCGTGGTCCGTTTGTATTGCTCCAGCATTCGCCTGATGTTGATCTGAGAAACCGCGGAAAACTACCAATCAGAGCAGTCGACCGCTAGAATTCTCCTCCAAACAGCCACTGAATTCGACCTAGCTGACAAGCTAATGTCGAAAATCCTGGCACCGTCGGGACTGGAACCTAGGACCTCACGGTCAGAGGTACTGCAATGACATCAGTTGATGCACTAAGCCATCTTTTCCGGTGCGCTTTTCTTTTCCTGCGAATTTTCGATTAAAAGTCTTATTCAAACGGAAAGATAAGTGAGGTTCAATTTTGCCTAAAATTTAATTTTCTGAGAAAACAATTTACAGAAATGGTATCATACTAAGAAGATTTATTACGATACAAACATAAAACAAACATATTGTCAGGTGGAATTCATGGGCTTTCAAGTGAAATGTTCGTAATCCTAGTTGAACAACGCGCTGATTATTATCTATATTTTTATTGCATTTTTTATTTTTTTTTTTGTTTTTTGCTTTATCGTGGCAAGTCTTGCTCTTGTGGGAAATTATTATATGGTCTAAATCTAACTTGAAGTTTATACCTACTATAACATTAATTTTGGCTAACACTTTACGAACATTTATAATAAACCTATAATCCAAATACTCTTGAATATGAAATACACTTTATCTTCTGGGAGTCGCCGCCAGCTGTTCAGCTAGGCTCTTGTTACTTATAATACATAATATAATAAAGCGAGTTCATTACCTTGCAGTCGGAAAAATAGTGCCCGGATATACCCTCCACTTCTTCTGACGCAGCCAGGTAAATACTTGTCTGCGCTCCCTCCACTGCGGTCTAAGACAGGAATGACATGGTTGCTCATAATAATTTAATATTTTGTAAACTAAACTTATATGGCATTATTATGAAATTTAATCTTGTCAAAAAACATGGTTTTTCTTGCGTGTTGACATAGGATATTGAGTTCATATGAGGTTGACTTAAAGAGTGCGAAGCGATAGTGATCAGTGCCGTAACCACTACCGGTTCAAACCACGTGGGGAACTTACTTTAGTGTTTACTTCAGATTTTTGATCACCGGTGATCTCCAAACAATAAAAAATGTTGAAAACCCTGTTTTATTCTCTGATACCCTCTACGCAATCAATTGAAAGTACTCACCTTGCAGAAGATTGAGGTGAAAAGGTTCACCAAAGGTCCTCCGCATAGAGGCAGTGAGCGGAAAACGTTTGTTCTTGTTATTCCAGGATGCAAACAGTTTACTGTCACCCCTAGAGAAGCAACAGCAAAGAGTTAATACCATAAAGTCAATTCAATTAACAATTCATTAATTCTAACAACATGGCCTCACAACAAATTATATTTTGAAAATTAATTCACTGCTCTACGTTCTCCAATAGGAATTGAATACTCATCTCGTAAAATACTACTCAGATGTTCTCTCTCGAATTGAATTGAAAAATGTCTCCAAAGACAGACATTAAAAATTCCAGTGGAAGGGGAAACAAATCGAACAAATCGAATTGATGACTGAAATGAAGACATCTTCGCTTGCGCGACGCAGTCTGGATGAATCCTAAAAAGCATCAAAAAGCACACTTTTTTTGTCCACTTTCCTTCATTGCATTCCGTGATTTCTACATTTGAGCGTTCAGACTGTGTAAATAATAATACAAAAACTTTATATGCAGTGATCATTCCTTGACTCGAAGAAATTAACACTTTTCCAAGATATGACGTGAACACTCGAGAGACATTCCTCAGTATCCTGCCCCTTTAATTTGCTCTGGTAGCTCATTCTCGTTCCGCGAAATATCAGTTTCATCGGAGGTGTCGTGGAAATTCATAACGATAGTTTTTATTGCTAAGAATACAATTATTTACCCTGTTTTTCTTCTTAGTAATCTAATAATTTAAATAATTATTTAATAATTAAAGGAACGAGACGTGTGAAGAATAACTACCTTTTCTGTTCCTTTATTTCGTGTTATGTAAATCTTTCTTTCAAGTATATTGTATATCATTAGGTGCCACAATAAAGACGTTCATAAACGTTTTTACAGCAATCCAAATTAACTCTCTCATCTTCATTTATTCTACAAACTAATATCACCAAAGCAAAAACTGGACGTTGATTGACTCCAGCATAACCTATCCCATTTCTTCATTCTTATGTCTCAATATACTCCCTGAAACTCCTCTTGTGAAAGAGTAGTTTCAGGTAGTACACAAAAAATTCTCGAAGACCTCTTCATAAAAATTGTCTTCGAGACTTTACTAATCTAAGAGAAAGTATTTGAAGTGCATGCTTCGAAAGAATAGAAAAAAACGTTAGACAGTCCATGTCCTTAGCGTTAGAGGAGCAGAGGCAGACTGCACCTGGAGGCCGTAGCTTCAACAAGCAAGGCTTGAGCTCTTATCCCTAAGAGGAACAGAGCCAGACTGGTACACGTCCTCTTAGCGCAAATGCTCTCATTTCGTGCATCAGCCTGCATGGTCCTGCATGGTGATGCTTGGTAAGTGAGTTAGTCATAACATACCACATCACACAAGCAAATACTCCCGTCCGAGATGACATATGAACACATGACCCTTCGCACGTGGGTCTTAATACTCTCAGCATCGTATGTCAGCAACCTCCAAATAATATAATATTTATTCTTAAATTCTGTTTACAAAGCTAACGTATGGCCTAGCTTATAAACTAGATACTTACAAACTAATCTAAATCTACTTTGTCTTATATCCTGACTTAATTTAACGACATTTCGATACCTAATCTTTTTTTTATTATGGATTAACAAAATATTATAATTTTGTGGTCGCGAACGCAACGTGCCTGTGTCCTTGAGGCGGCGAGCGAGTTCTTTCGCTGTGACGACACAGGCGAGTTTGCTGACGCAGTGCACTTGCCACTCAAAAAGGCGCCTTGCGCGCGTGTATTCAAGCTGCTCGGGGTCCATGGAGACCAAGCGATGCATCATAGTCGAGACGAATATCACGCGAGACGGCGCACTCTTCTTCATCAGGTCGACCAGCAAGAGAGTCAGTAGGAAGGACCCCAAGTGGTTAACCTGAATGAATTCCAAATGGTAGTAAAATAAATCAAGGCACCTCAATATTGGATTAATTAAAAAGAAAATATCTCTTTGAAAATCATTCCCACAAAATACAATATTTTTTATAGAATTTTTTTTGTATTGGTAGTTATTTTATATGGTAGTAATAAAGAAAATGTCTGTAAGTAATAAATATTTAAATTCCAAATATTCTGTCCAAAACGTAATTAAATGACCAAATTCAATATAAGAAATCCCCTTTTTACCCACATGACCGTTCGGTCTAATTTGATCTTAGATATGCATGCTCGTGTTTGTTCTCCAGTATCTTATGTTAATCTCGCCCGTGCAGGCCGTATGCAACAGGCAAAGCACCGACCTGCATCTCCGGGAACAAGCCATCGATGGTCGGTTTGCTCCCTAAATACAGCCCTCCTGCGTTGTTGATAAGGATGTCGAGCCGTTGCTCCGTGGCCAACACCTTGGAGGCGCACGCACGCACAGACTTCAAAGAAGCCAGGTCCAGCGACAGGAGCTCCACCGTCGCCCCGGCTGTGGCGGCCACGCGCACGGCCACTGAAACCACACATCAATCCAATACACAAAGCACACATTACTCTACTACACGAACAACACATTACTCTACCACTTGAACATCACATTACTCTATTACACGAATAACACATTACTCTGTCACACGAACAACACATTACTCTGTCACACGAACAACACATTACTCTGTCCCACGAACAACATATTACTCTATTACACGAACAACGAATTACTCTATTACACGAATCACACATTATTCTAAGACAGGAACCACAAATTTATTTTTTACTTGCATTACCTTTATTTCATGATCTTTTTACTTGCAATACTTATTTATCATTACATGTATTTATTTAAATTAAGGAGAAAATAATTTTAAAAAATCAGAAGTAAATACTTCTTGACAAAAACAAAAAATAAATTGTTACTCTTTCCACAAAATTTGCTGTATTTCATGATTTCAAAAAGGACTTATTTTTCGAATCGTTTATGTGATAGGTTACGTATCAAGCAAGTCAATAAAATAAGTATCATTCGTATTTTAGTTCAATTATTTTCCTAAAAAATTTTCTTTTCTGATATAAAGAAATAGGAAATATGATACGGAAACAGTGTGTAGGAAGTTCCGATTCACGACGCTACTAGATTACTATCACTTCATCTCGTTATCTTATCGCGTTTACCGCCTAACAATGCATGGGCTGGCACAGACGCATGATGTACATCACGTGTAATATAAAATAGTTCATAAAATTAATCGCTAGAATGCGTTTATGACCTTGTATTATGAACACTATATTACAGCTGAGTTACACTATGCAATAAATGGTTAAGTTTAAGGCAGGAACCTTAAATTACTCTAATAATAGGAACCATAAATTACTCCAATTCTAATTATTCTAAGAAAGGAAGCACAATTACTCTTAAGAGAAAACCACAAATCACCCTCACAAAAGGCACTCTAAGATATGAATCACAAAATACTCTAATACAAATTACTATACTACAGAATCATAATCTACTCTGCCACTCATTACTCTCATACAAATCCCTCTTATTCAGAAAATACAAATTATTCTAATAAGAAGTTTTTGTTCTTAATTTCACGCATTTTTCACTAAAATATATATCTATATGCGTTTACAGGGGTATTTGTTTCCATTTAAATTGTATTTCTATATTTAAAAATGTTAAAACCCTTAAGGGATATTTTCGGCCAAATCTCTCGTGAGTGGAAAAAACTAACGATCCGGCAGTGCTCATTCTCAGGATGAGGGTTCTGGGAGGCCACAGTCTACTGAGCAAAATGATAAGATCATCATCAGTCGCCTTCCCAAGGGCACGTATGAAGAAAGTGTTGTACATTCGCATCAGAGATACAAACATGCCGCTAAGGAAAGCGAAGGTTGGGGGACCGATACGGTTTTCTGCACTGCATATGTACCAGGGTTCTCGACTCACCTAAGGCCTGCTGCCCCTTGACAGGATCCCTGCAGGCCAACAGCACTCGAGCTCCACGCCTCGCCAGCTCCTTTGCCGTCTCCAGGCCGATTCCTGCAACCACGTGGATTCTCCATGTGAGTGAATGACAAATACCAGGAAACTAGTGGTGCTTGAACAGAACATACTTTCTCGCATTGCTTGTCAATGTGGCAATGTTTGAAAATTCAGAGAGTTCAAAAAAAAATGAGATTTGGGCTATTTTTTAAAATATTATCTCTATTCTTTAAAATAAATAAAGAAAAATCTTAAAACGTTTTTTGAGAAAAATGTTTTAAATTGCATCAACTTCAAGCAGAAATTATGCGAAAAATACTCATTTAAAAATAATTGTACATGACCTTATTTAAAGATCTAATATTTTAGGACAGATTTCAAGACTTGTCGAGATATGTTCAATGGAAAAAATTTGTATCAGCAATATTGTACTTTCGCAATGTTATTTTTTTCATTTTTGAAATTACAGGGTTTACCATAAATGAGATTTGCGCATTTGTAAGCCTCTAATGCTCTATCTGTGGAAAAAAATCACAAAAAGTTGAGAGAAAAAAAATTAAAAATTGCTTATATTTCACGCAAAACTACACAAACCTCTTACTATTTGAAAAACTTACCTAGCTTTATTTAGAGTTCTGTCTTTGAAAAAGGAATTTCATTAAGAAAACAATTCATCATCGATATCGTATGCATAGAAAGTCGTGAAAGTCGTTTTGCAATCTTCGAAAATTCAGAGAGTTCCACGAAAACGAGACCTTTGTGTACCCTATGCGCTATTCCAGGAAAAACATACTATCAATCTAAAGCCATTTTTGAGTCAATTTTGAAAAAGTTGCGGTTTTAATTAAAGTACCTGCAAATATCACAATATCCGCATTCGGCCAGATCGATCCGGGAATATCAACTTGGCAGAAAATCATCTGAACTGTAACTAGCGTGGATCGACAGACAGAAAAACGTTTTGCTGCAATCCAGTTTTTCGATATCGAGGTCCCACAAAACGTTGATTCTGACTATACAATAGAGAAAGTAACGTGTGTTCCTAACTATTGAAACAAAATGTATCCATTTCTTGCATATTAGAACCTCCACAATACGAGTTTTCTGGCGGAAAATTGCACCTTTCCGCTGCGAGATTCCAATAATTTCTCTTTACTACTTACGACACTCTTGTAAGTACAGTACAATATGCGTTCATTCTTAGTATATGACATTTAGCGGACCATTTTAATGAATAAAATGACAAAAATGAAGGCGAATGAGTTGCGTTACAGCAAAATTCTAAAGCTTAAAAAGTAGTTATCCTTGAATAGACATATAATAATCTTTTCAACAGTTTTTGTGTAAGACTATAAGTACATAAAATAACAGATATTTTCCTTCTTACCTTATCCTAGAAACATTGTTAGCGAAGAATACTGAAAATGACTTCGAAATTAGAAGCAGTAATCTTTTCTAATCAATGAAATCGGCAAAAGTGTTCACTTGTCCAAGGTCATCGTGGCAAAAACACGTTACGGCATTCGTTACAGGATTAACCTTTGAAGATCGTATGAAATTTCTTTAGAAAATTAATAATTTTAGTGACAAATAAATATACAGTAAATACAAAATCTTTGGTTTTGTTTGCTGGAATTTCCCCACAGGTTTGAGCTGGTCAAATCCTCTAATTTCTTAAATATTTGAAATTATCATTTCAAGAATGATATTTAAAAAAATTAATTACCCTAATGAAATCACAAAAAAACTATTTGAATTAAAGGAATTGTAATAATATTAATTTTCAAAATACACGACGTACTAACACGACTTCACGAAGCAATTTACAATAGTGTCAATGAATATGTTTAACATCACTAATTCTCCAAACTTGGTGATTATTTCCTCGCTCATTAAAATATTAATTTCAATTGTCTTTTTAGTTATGCCATTTTCAACGAATGGTTTATCATTAAAGTATTCCGAGAAACTCTTAAAATTTCTACTTGAAGACATCTGTGTGAAATTACGAAAGTAAGTTTCCTTCCGTAGCATTTTTCTGCACAAACGCTCTACGAGATTAGTACGTAGATAAGATGAGACGCACCTGAGTTCGCGCCGGTCACCAGCGCCGTAAGCCCATCCAACCGCCGCGTTGACCTGCACATTCCAGTTGTCTTTTTGAACCACACTTTAAACACAATGGCTACCAACACTGCACACACCGCACCGACTCCCACCACGATCCCCACAATCTCCCAAACCCCCATAGCGAACTCTTCTTTCGACCCACAGCTCACAGAGTTCTTCGCTCAACGCCGTTCCCGCAACTGCTTTCGGTCATGCGAAGGCTGCTTCAGCTACGCCGGCAAAAACAACTGCCGCTCAAGGTGGTTTCCCACGAGCCCCACTCACATGCGTGGTTTTTGCGCGTTTCCACGCCTTCCCACAAAAAGCTGCTAAGTAGTGGTTCCAAGACCACTCCAATGCGGAAAACAAATACTTTAAATATTTCAATTGCAGGGTTCCAGTTAAATTTACAGTACTATTGTGTTGTTTCTCAATTAATTAATTCATTCATGATTCATTAATCATCACTGCCTAGAAAAACAAGAATTGAAATCGTTTTCGTAGTCGGCGCCTGGAGCATTCGTCTAAGTAAAAATGTACTACTACGCAATTGTTGACCTTGTATTTTTGAGTTAATTTGTGTGTTTAATTAAACGATTGCATACACGCTTCTTGGTAGTCTCGTGCGTTTTGAAGATGAAAGACAATGAGAATGGTCCAAAATTATCTCCGGAGTTGTGATTAGAATTTGTTTTTTCTCCGCTGCTCACCGTTTGATAAAATAGGAAGCGTCTGCTCCAAAAAAAATATCCAGTAATGTGACGATTAGGTAAGTATTGGAGGCGTATATATTGGTGTAAGAGAGAGAGAGAAAGAGAGAGAGAGAGAGAGAGAGAGCGAGAGAAAAGAAAGAGATGAAGAAAAATAGAGAGAAAAGGAGAGAAAGAAAGAAAGGAGAGAGAGAGAGAAAGAGAGAGACAAAGAGAGAGACAGAGAGAAAGAGAGAATGGTATATGCGTCAGTTTGTGTATTGAGAAGGGATGCGAAGTGCCGAAATTTGCCCCACAGGTATTCGCCTTCATAACTCAGTCGAGCGGACGTATGATAGTGGAAGAGGAAAAAATATTTCGAGCGTTTTGTAAAACAGGATGAATACATGCGATCAACGGGAAGAATTCTGAAAGACGTTCGAGGGCGAATAGCTAATCAACGCCGGAGGCGGAGCAAAGTATAGAATTACCACGATTACATACTGCACGCTGCCGTGTAAATGAGTGCTAGGTATCTGCGTGACCTTCGAGTCCTCGACCACGCGCGGGCAGTGGTGTCTTCAAAGAGGACAGTGAGAACTTTTACAAGATCCAAATCATTTCAAAGAAGCAAGTTTTGAAAATTTCGGGTACTGTATAAATGCGTTTTCTTCAAATTTTCTTTTTACATTTTCAGAGATTGTATGGATGAAAACTAATGTTATGTGTTGTTACTATTTGTATTTCTGACAACGGAAAAGGGTACACTCACAGGGAGTGTCCGTAATTCCCTAGGTCCTTCGGCAGGACACAAATCCAAAGAATCAGCCAGCTAATAGGCTGTGGATTGCTTTGTTATAATGAAGGTCTTGGCTTCTTTTAAACCTACAATAGGTTTCCAACAGTCGAACACTCCAAATATCTAGAATAGTGCTTGCCAACTCAATGCTCTGTGACGTCACAGAAATCTGCTCTCCTGCTCTGAACGGAGACGCGGAGCAAAGAAAGTGATTACGTTTTTTAAATGGTAATTCTTATTTAGAATGTTTACAGAATAACAACATAAAAATTTAAAAATGAATAATTGATTATTACTAACTCAAAGCAATATCAATATCCGACTGTCATAGCCAGTACTATAATTCCACATCTATTCTTTATATAACATTTTTGGAGTCAGGTTTAATACTTTAAGATTATAATATTGTGTACAATGTTATATAATATAAAAAATTTAGTTCGTCCTGAAACAATAATAAATGTTAACAAATACATACCTGGATGGGTCATATGGGAGAATTTGGACCCCATGCTTGATTATTTCATGCCCAATTTTGTTCGAAAATGTTGTAAATCTTCGTAATTTTCAGTACTTTTCCATAATCTTATACCTGCAAATTCCTTTACTCCTCTCAGGATTGCAGGCTATCGTTTTGTCTGTCTGTAGGTTCGTCAGTCCGTCAGTCCGTCAGTCCGTCAGTCCGTCCGTCCGTTCGTTCGTCCGTCTGTGAACACTACTAGCGCGTAAACCACACGTACGATCTCTTCGAAATTGAAGAAACATCTGCCCATCTTGCTGTAGCTAAAGCTTTGATATTTTGAAAAACATTCTTTAAAATTTAGGGGTACTTTACATGAAGCCCTAGGAACATTTTCAAAATTTTCTCAAAAACTGTTGCAAATTTTTTCTTTCAATTTCTTGTAAGAATAGAGCAAAATACACTTATAAACATGGCATAGGTCCAATTTTTACGGTTAACTCTGAATTTTTAAATATTGCCAAAATTTGAATTTTTGACGGAGTCTTCCTACAATTGAAAATTGAAGACAGAGATTTTTCCTTCAAATTAAAGTTGTTGTCCATAAATAATTCTTTCAAAACGGTCATGTAAATTTTTTTAACATTTTAGTATTTTTCGTGCAATAGTGCATGCAATTTTGAAAAATTATAAAAACAAGATTTTCTCAAAACCAGCTCCAAAATTTTTTCTTTAAATTTTTGGTACGGTTAGAGCCAAACAAACGCTAAACGACAACATAAACGCCATATCGTTCTATTCTTTTCTTTTTTCAAAAATTACAAAAATGTAGTTTTTTACTTGTCTCTCACGGCCGTAGTACTTACTTTAGAGGTGATTTCCTCAAAATATTATATTTATGAGTTCATGTGTAAAAATGAACTCAAAATCCCGCATTTTCAGAAACGCTGAAACGTTATTTTCTCAAAAATGGCTTCAAATTTTTTCTTGAAACTTTTGCAAGGGATAGTGGTAATGGCACTGTTTAATATGACGTAAAGTACATTTTGGTGTACTCTTTTGTTGTTGCTTTTTAAAAAATACACAAATGCATTTGTGAGTGGAAGGGCTTTAAATAACTTCAAATGAAGTTTTTCAAAAACTCAATATATTCCTGTGAAAAAGAGCTACAAATTTCGCATTTATAATAATGCTTAATCGCCATTTTCTTAAAAACGGCTTCAAATTTTTCAATGAAAATTTCTATATCGGAGGAGATTTTACTCTTCTTTAATAATCTTAAAATAATTTTTCGGTTCTACTATTAGGAAACCGAAAAGTTGAGAAAATGTAAAATTACAATGTACTTTTGACGACGATAGACTGGCAAGAGGATGAGGCAAGACCGTAAAGCCAGTCCACACCAAGGAAATTAGAAAACTTTAATATGAGAAAATCTGTTCCAATCTGTAGCACCACTAGTTCATTTTATTACTGTTAAATATTATGAATAAATGTTTTGTTCTGATTTGAAATTTGAAAATGTTTTTCAATTTAATCAAATGATAAGTTATCTTTATTCAAAGATATGTCAATCTATGCTGTAGTCAATCTATGTCAATCTGTCAATCTATCCTTAGTCAACCTATGCTGTAGAATCATCGGCCTAAATACAAATAAATGTATATATCTGTTTTTTTTCTTATTAGTGAATTTGATTCATTAAAGAAAAAATTAGAACAATCTCAGAAAATACTAATTTTATGCAGTAGTATTGGAGATGATGGGTGCGTGGTCCGAGGTTACAATGAGACCATAGACGTTAGTGTGTTTCTACGTACTGTACGGTACGGTATATTTACGGTACTAGTGAGTGGGAGTGGTAATTTTGTTAAGTTAAATTTACAAATTCGGCAGCTCCTTCAGAAATTTTGATACAGGCACTAGGACAAATGTACTTTCGATGTTTGTTGTTATTTGGAAGAAATATTCTTTTATTCGTTATTTTCATAATTACACAGGTCAACAAAAAATGGTTTCAAAAACTTTTTAAATCTTGATAGCTGATTTTTATATCTGTGGGGGTGATGAATCCGCATCTGAACTCTGTTTGTATCCATCATTTACAGTTTTGTCACAATTTGATCTAGTAAGATATGAGAAAATATGCAAAATACGCACTAAAAATTCAAAGGATACTACTTTAAAACACCAACATAACATTATTTAAACATGTAAGATGGCTTTATATTCTTAACAATACACTCTACAAAGGCTTTAATTGTCCATTCACTTATATTTTCTTTGTCTCTTTTCTTTAAAGCTCCTGATATAGCATTTTCTCCTATGCGCCGTTTGTTGACTCGCTCGGTGAAGTGACCAACAGTAATCTTCCATCATGATGGTGTTCCAGCGTCCCTGATAACAATTTTCCATCACTTTTGAGCTTGATTAAAACGCTCACCTTGTTCTTCACTTACATCACCTAAATTATCCGGAAAGAATTGTAAATGCATGTTTAAAAAATGAACCTTGAGGCTCATTAAACATCCCAATTTTAGAGAGCATCCGCATATTGGCAACAATAGCTTGATACTCTGGGTCTTTTTGTTGCCCAGGAACTTATTTATAGTAGGTTTAAATGCTTTACCTTATGTGGTGCTCAATATTTGCCTGAGATACCAGTTTAAATCCGAAACTTGAAAAATAAACATTTCTAACAACGTCTGTAATGTTACGTCGGTGTTTTTAATTATAAATTCGCCACTAATGCAACACAAACTGTCAAGACTGTTCTTATAACAACGATTAGCCATGACTGAAGACTAACTCGAATAAAACAAACACGATACTGCTGGTCAAATGCAACTCTCACTGTGAAACAGCCACGCCTATCAATGCGCAGAAGTAGAAGGAGTCACAGTAGAGAATATTTTACCAAAGCGTATACCACCCTCTTTGTCATCCTAATACTTTCTCATTCTAACTTCCTGCATCTCATACGTTTCTAGAGACTCGAGCTGCATTAGCCTGGCTATATAGAGAAAATGTTAAAATGTGAACAAATGGTGGGTGATATGGTATTTTTATATAATTTTTGAAATCAGCACACTTAAAACCATAAGAATTAGGTAAATACACGCAAAAAGTTTTTGGTCGTTGGCCTATGTTATTATTAGTCATGATTAAAGCTCAATTATCGCCAAAACGTTGGCAATTTAAATACTGTATTTCAATTTTCCAACATTCAAGTTCCTTTATGAAGTAAATTCTTCATACACATTCTCACATGCGAAGTTCAACAAAAATACTAATGTAAGACTGCTGTGAGACGAATCGTTTCCTTAATGCTCTTCTTTAAGTATCCATATGGAGACAGAGGTCTCAGACCGCAAGAGCGGGTCGCTCGTCGTCTCGGAGGCCGACCAAATTCTCGCTCTTCCTCCACACAGCATTGGCCAAGGTCCAGTCAAAGGCCTGGGAGGACATGCGCGCCTCCTGCACACACATCCAGGTGCATACATTAGTATGAAGCAGTAACTCAGAAGGGATCACTTTGACAGGTTTGGAAAAGAATGAACGCCACGCAGGGAGTTGACATTGCAAGAGATAGTGGTGTAGCCATTTGCAAATGAGCTAATGAGCTAATAATACAAATGAGTAAACAAACGTACTGATAAAATGAGTGAATGGACGTAACCTGCAGTTGCCATTACTGTCCAGACTGTAGCTGTCAAAGCGGTCCTTTCTTATAGTAATCTCTCTGTAGCAACTCTTGATCAAAGGGATATAGCAAGATTACTGCATGATATCTTATGTTCTCATGATAACTTACGTGTTTCCCTAAGAGTGTTTTCTAAGGAAGAGTAAATTAACTAATAATTCATAATCTGAATCAGCCGGCGGCGCTAGCCGAATGCGTTTACTACGCTCCGTGAAGTCACGAAGGTTAAGCGCATTCGAGACTCGCGGGTTCGTGGTTGGGTGGCCGGCCAGGAACCCCGGGATCTAACGCCGTCGAGCCCCTGGCCGAAGGGATAAAAGGCACTGACTGACTGCGACGTGACGAGACTTGACTAATATTAAAAGTAAAAGCACGTTAATGGAGGATTACTCCGAGAAGTGCAAAGCGCTCAACGCCCCTTAAGGGGCTTGGAGACGCGTTGCGTCAAGGTGTAGACGCAACAAATTAAAAAAAAAAAATCTGACTTTGCACTACGCGTCAACACGGAGATCAAGGACAGAGTCAAAGAATGTCTTTTACTATTTCCAGAGAGTAATGAATAATGTCTGAAGCTAATTATTTATTGTTTCTTTACGTATTTGTCATTGTTCATTGTATGTTCCAATATTTCATAACAATTGAATATTGTAATATTTGAGGAAGTTTAATTGTTCACTAGTATTGGAAAACAAAATAAAAGGAATAGTGGAGAAATGCGTGCGATATGAACAAACACATATGGAATGCTATATACTATATAAACCGAGTTCGAGAGAACACAAAATAAACAATAACAAATTGAACGAGTAGTCGACAGAAGACAACTTCTGCAAAGTACGATTCCTTGAATTGTTTTAAAAAAAATTTACATATTTTTATTTCAATTTCAATGTCTGGTCAATGTTAATAAGTAGAAAGTTAAGCCAATTTTAATTTTGTCAAAACTTAATTTTCTATGTCATTAGAACAATTTACTGAATTGGCATTACTCTAGGATTATACTCTGATAATTGTGCTCTATTATGAGAGAAATATAAAATTGATACTTCTTGTGCGGTAGATTTCTTGGGCGTGCATTCATGTGAAAGGTCCACAATCCCGTTACAATTTGTACATTGCGCTGCGCTTATCATGCAACTCCATTACCTTGCAGTCGGCGTAATAGCGTCCGGTAACACCCTCGACTTCTTCTGACACGGCCAGGTAAATACTTGTCTGCGCTCCCTCCAGTGCAGTCTAAGACAGGAATGGCATGATTTCTCACAATTTATTATTTTGTAGGCTATCCTAATTAGAGCGTTATTACAAAACTGCCTGAAGACCTTGACCTGAAGAGTGCAAAGTGGCAGTAAATACTAACGGGCCAAACGAAATAGTGACCCGATTCTCCGAGTAAAGAGAACAAGTTGCTCAACAGCATACACTTTCTCGCATCGACATTTACGTAAAATTGTAATAGAACAATATCTGGGGTGAATGAGATATCAACCACAATAGTATACAATGTAAGTACCAATTCTAAATATTTATTTCATTGTTCACTGTTTATATATGATTTTGTTGACATGTGTAATTTGTTTAATAATTGTAGAACCACTGATGATGGGAAGAGTGTTCCCGAAACACGTGTCTGACTACATGTAATCACATTAAAATTACATTGTATACTATTGTGGTTGATATCTCATTCACCCCATATATTTTATCATGGAGGACCATAAAATCTCAGCTGCCACCACAGAATGTAATAGAACAAACTTCACAATTTTTTCGGTGTCTTCCTACAACTACAGTTATGAAGACAGATATTTCTTCGCTTAATGAAATCTGTTCCTTAAAGACAGATTTTGAAATAAGGTGATGTACAATTTTTCGAAAATTTGAGTAGTACTTTTCGCGTAATTTTGCATGAAACTACAGACGAGAAATACTAGTGCTGTTTTAGCACTAGTTACTTTTTACCTTTTTTCTATACGAATATAATGATTTCCTTTCTTTTTATATCGAAATTTTAATACTTTTCTTTGAATTTAAACATTTTGTATTCTTCTTCATTCATCTTTTTAAGTAGACTTTATGTGATATGTTAGATAATAAAGTACCAAAACAATCACTTTAGTGTCACAAGTTCTAGAATTTTCTTCATTCTGGTGGTAGTTGCTTCTTACATAAAAAAGAATTTTATTTAGTATATATTCTAAGAAACTAGTTAAGTTAAAGTAGGTTATTTATATGAATGTTCTGCTCATCAAAGTTGCAGTACAGTTAGAGTACACTTTTTTAATCAGAAGAGTAATCAGAAAAGTAAACTTTTATTTATCCCAATAAGATGCAGACACGATCGAAAACCAGTTACAATATTTATTGCGAAGATACTAGATGTGTGACGAAATAAATCACTGTTTTCCCGCAACAGTTTGCCAAGGTCCCATTTTAAATTAGAGTTGCTTATATTTCCGTCTCTGTCGCTTCGGCTGTAAACACAGACAGCGGCGCGTTCCTGTAAACATAATTCTCAACTTGGTAGAGATATACAAGCAGCAACGTCGACCGAAGCATTTGAGCCATAAAAAAATCAATTAATAACTCTACCGACTTCGAAGAGTTGCAAAGTCAGGGACGTGTAGAAGGATCTTCCCAAGAATGAGCCAAAGTGACAGCTCTTGTTGGCAACATAACTGAAGGTTCAGTGGTCGTTGTGTCCGTGAGCATATCCTGCATTCGTCCTTTTGCAGTTGGCTAACTTGTAAATAGCTTCGACGCTTCCTTTTGTGATGCCCTTGTCCGACAAAAATATAGTGCGCCACGAGAAATAATTGAAATTAAGAAGTGCAGTGTTATGTGCTATTCTGTAAAAATTCTTTTTCTCTATAAACATCACATTAAATTTACCTTTTTTGTGATAAATATTATGTTTATTTTAAAACCGAGACTTGAATGTGAGATGCGTACTGGTTCACGTGTTTCCGGCTATTACGCTGTGGTGTGTCCAGCTCTAATTGATTGAGAGCTTTCTATTTACATTTGTGGCAGTTTTCTCTTAATAATTGTGAGAGCATGTCAAGAGATTTTCCACATACGTAATTAAATTTAAGTATTTCCCGGACTCGCGTACGTGGATATACCTTAGCGAAACCCTTGGACTTCTGTATACCCATGTTTTCACAGGAGTCATAAATACTTTACAAAGAGTCGTGGCTGAACAGCTGTCGCGACAGAGGGATACTTGTCTGAATTACATGTGATGTTCACTTGTTTAGCGTACTGTCACTTTGGCTTATTCTTAGGAAAATCCTTCGGTAAGTTACGTCACAAATAATAGCGAGGTCTACATGCTCGTTCGATGGACGCCTTCAAAGGCTCGTCCATAAATCACGTAGCGTACGTGACTTCACGAAAACTCTAAAAAGCAAAAGGAAATGAAAAAAATACGATTGACTGCTAAGGTCCCTAGTCCGTAAGTGTAGTGCATGTTTTTGACGTGGTAGGTGGCGGTGATCTTCCCTCGCTGGATGACGAGATCCGGCGCCGACCTACCTTTCGGCTAGCAGCGGTTTCCTTAACCAAGTATCTCCCATCAGTGGGTCACCACCCCAGTGGGGACAAGCTCTAAGCTCCCGACCGATCTCCCGTTATGTATGGTGGTATAGTGCATGTGAGGGTCAAGGAAAAGAAAGGAAAGATAGCGCGCGGTCGGTGACCCGTTTGATAGGCTACTTCAAGGCATTCGCTTGGTGTTGATCGGAGGAACTACGGAATCTACTGATCACAGCAGCCGGCCGCTAGAATTCTCCTCCACACAGCGACTGAATTCAACCTAGCTGTCTAGCTAGTATCGAAAATCTTGCCACCGTCGGGACTCGAAACTAGGATCTCCCAGTCAGAAGCACTGCAGTGACATCAGTAGATGCCCTGAGCCACCTCTTCCGGTGAAAGAGATTCGGGAAAGAGTTTACCTTAGGCGAATCGCGAGCGGCGAACGTCCGTTGCTTCCAAGATTTCTACATACTCGAATTTCCTCAACCACGTGACTGTTTCCTAGCTCCGAGGCTTGTACTCTGTGCACGGGTTTTGAAATGTTTTTACTTGCCTACCAACACCTTATGACGGTCACTGGGCGAAGTAAAATTTCTATAACACGTGTGTGTGTATGTGTGTGTGTGTGTGTGTGTGTGTGTGTGTGTGTACCTCTCTCACTATGTTGTGACCGTTCGCTGACAGTATTCACCAGTCAGCGACGGTTCGTCAAGATATCTTGAACGAGCGACGCCAATGTTGACATGTACGTCACAGGAATACCTTCGGGAAACATCGGTTCTTTTAGGAATAATAAATGTAAACGGCGAACGCCAGTGAATCGACGGGAACGACAGTCTTGGATGCAGCGGAACGTCACCCGTTGCTGATGATGACGGCGCCCAGCCGTGGTCCTCCTGCTCCACCTGCCGTCACTGAGGGTTGAGCTCCGCGAATCAAGTTCAGGTCATGTATGGCAACACGTAGTCCTCTGCGATGGTTAAAAATCGTGACACCGTAAGGAAATAACTTAAATATTTTCTTCCGTTCACAGTGTGGCGGTTAAAGTAGCCAATGTAAAGTATGATAGCTTTTTTAATGAATATATAGAAAGGGAAGAAAGGTTGCGTATAAAGGAAATGTATATGAATGATGTAAAGGGTAGTAAAGGGAAGAAGACGTAGTAAGATATAGGAAGAAACTTATAAGTATTACAAATTCAACAATCGTGAACAGAGGGGAACGGTTAAGTGCAATAAGAAAGTGAAGGATGTGAAAGTATGAGCGTGTAAGCTTTAGTATTGGTGAAGAAAAAGATAAATTAAAGATTTGAAGGATGTTATGCATGTATTTATCACACCTGGTTGAAGATGTGTTAAAGGGGAAGGCAATTGTAATTTTGTAAATGATCTTGGCTGTCCAGGTGACGCCGCGTCGAAGGCTGTGTTGCCGACGTTTCGACCATCTTGTCGTGGTCTTCCTCAGGGCTGTTGTGCTAAACAGACAAGATGGTCGAAACGTCAGCAACACAGCCTTCGACGCGGCGTCACCTGGACAGCCAAGATCATTTACATGACTCTGGCCGCGGAAGCCTACGACTTCAATTGTAATTTTGTCAATGTGAGGAAGGAAATTTAAGTTACGTTAAATGACTGTAACAAGGAAAACGTGCTGTGGCTGCAATTCCAAGTTGAGTGAAAATTTTATGAACTATTTTTCTTGTATGAATTTCTCTTCCAGGTTTTCTCTATTTTTTTTCAATTATATAAACTAACTTCAAGAAACAAGAAAACCATTCACTGTTAAATTACCCCAAAGTTGAACGTTTCATTTGTTTGTTTGATTTTAGTACAAGTTGCGATTCAAAGGCTAGAAGCGAAAATTGTATGCATTTCTTTTTTAGGTTTTCCCTATTTTGTATTTTTCAATTATATAAATTCACCTCAAGAAGTATGGATATAATATATTGTAAAATTATTCAAGAGTGGCATATTTTATATGGTTGTGGTACAGTGTTTATTTTCTCTGATAAAAAAAGAATGCGACAATACAGTGATTGTGTAGTACTATTTAGTTAAACGTTGTGTATGTGTGTGTGTGTGTGTGTCATTCGCCTGAAGGTCTGTGCTGAACTCCTAGTCGATCACACCAATCCCTGAGGACATTTTAGGGAGTAATGAACGAGAGTAATTTTGTTTTTCTACAACGGCGACTCTTGAGCTCTGGCAAGCGCTGCGCGATTAGGTATCAGCCCAGCGCAGGTGACCTCCCGTTCGACCGTGGTGAACGCGGTCGTAAGAGAAGCGGATGCTCTGAAGTATTAAGGGGGATACAAAATCTATTTCTACCTCTCTCTATCTCTATCTCCCTCATCTCTTTATCTCCATTATCTTCCTCTATCTGTCGCTTTCTTTCCACCTCTCTCTATCCCCCTCTCTCTCCCTCTCTCTCTCCCTCTCTCTCCCCCTCTCTCTCCCCCTCTCTCTCCCTCTCTCCCCCTCTCTCCCTCCCTCTCTCTCTGTCTCTCTAAATCTCAATCTCTCTCAACTTCTCTCTATATCTATTTTTCTCTCTGTGTATCTCTCCATCACTCTCTCTGTCTCTCTCTCTCTCTCTCTCTCTCTCTCTCTCTCTCTCATGTATTTATTTATAATATTTTTGTCTCTACCAAGTTTATTGGATCACATCTCCATTAATAATGCTAACGTATTTAAAAAAAAAACACAATTTCTCCCCGTGCTATACATACGTGTAGAACCCACATGAACAAAAATATACATTTTCATTGTACTACCTAAAAATATGATATATTACTTCTAAAACTTGTCTTTCTAGATTTGATACACTAAAACGAAGGCCGTTAAATCTTAAATATATAATATTGCGTTTACTTTGTGCCACCGGTGCTCTCAAAACAATAAATGACGAGAAACTCGTGTTATTTCCTGACAGACCCCCTTCCCCCCACCTGTGAAATCAATTAAAATTACTCACCTTGCAGAAGATTGAGGCGAAAAGGTTCACCAAAGGTCTTCCGCAGAGAGGCAGTGAGCGGTAAACGTTCGTTCTTATTGCTCCAGGATGCAAAGAGTTTACAGTCACCCCTGCAGAAGCAAGAACAAGGAATCAACACCACAAAGCCAAAGAAAATGACAATTCACTAATTAATTCTACCAGTATGACCGCATCACATGTTTGTTCTAGAATATTGATTCAGTGCTAAAAGTTTCCTCAATACGAAATGAACACTCATCTCGTGATGTTTTACTGAAAAATTATTGTGATGTGAATTGGGTAATTTTCTCCGGATGGGGACACTCAAATCATTAGTGAGGAGGAACACGAATCGAACAATTCATTAGTAAAACAACCGTCTTCGCTCATGCAACACAGTCTGAATTAATCTTATAAATGCTCTCGGGAATGTTTTTTTCACCAATTTGCTTAATTTTTTTAAAAATTTGTTGCGTCTACACCTTGACGCAACGCGCCTCCAAGCCCCTAAAGGGGCGTTGAGCGCTTTGCACTGGGGAGTAATCCTCCATTAATGTGCTTTTTACTTTTAATATTTGTCAAGTCTCGTCACTTCGCAGTCAGTCAGTACCTTTTATCCCTTCGGCCAGGGACTCGACGCCGTTAGATCCCGGGGTTCCTGGCCGGTCACCCAACCGCGAACCCGCGAGTCTCGAATGCGCTTAACCTTCGTGACTTCACGAAGCGTAGTAAATGCATTCGGCTAGCGCCGTCGGCAAGTCCGAAGTCCGAAGCCCGAAGCCTTCGGGATTTGTAATCTGCCTAGTGCAGTGTCATTCAGCAAGTTTCTGCAACTTCTACTAATTTGTATTCCATTTTTCTTTCTCGCTACCGCTACTGCGGTAGAGAGAAACTTATGTAATGCTGCGCGAAAAAACGGTGAATTTTCGGTGTTCTTGCCCGCAGCAGTCCTTATCTAAGAGAAGGGAACGGGAGCGTTTACGCGTAATGTACAAGACATACAAAAGGGGACACAGCAAGGGCAGATATCGGTAAAAGATTACAGAAACCAGATTATAAAAGCAGAGGAGACCAACCTGGGAAAATACGACATAGAAAGCAAAGAATCGATACATGCAAGTTCTCTTTTGTGAATCGCAGTAGATTGGAACAAACTACTTGCAAAACACTAGAGACAGCTCCTGCAAATTTAGAAATATCCTTAATTCCATCTAGATAATCACTAATAATACCGTGATATTTATCGTTATTATCATTATCATTATCATAATTATCGTCAATGTTATTGGCTTTGGCTTTTTAAGTTTTTATTATTATTGCTTGTATTGTTATTTTTTCTTCTAGGGCTTTTATCCTGCCAACAGCCGGTTACCCTTTACGCCCCGATGGGACGCATATTCGACCATACACTAGACACCAACACACTTGCGGGCTCCTCTGATCTGGGGTCAGCAGACCGCGAGGCCCTTCGCGACAACACATAAAGCATGGGGCCAACAACCATGCCCAAGGTGGGAATCGAACGCACGACCCTTCGGATCGAAGCGCTGAGTCGGTACTCGCTCTTAGCCACCTCGGCCATCCACGTCCAATAATAATATTAATATGGTGATGTCATTCGTACAGTGAAGTCTTGGAAGAGCTATAAGTCAGATTAGAGATAACTAGAAATTAATGCAAACTAGGAACTAACCTCTAATTCTAATTGTAAATGTCTGTCATCGTGTTAGCTTGTTCGCGAACGCAACGTGCCTGAGTCCTTGAGGCGACGAGCGAGCTCCTTGGCCGCGATGACGGAGGCGAGCTTGCTGACGCAGTACGCGCTCCACTTGGAGAGGCGCCGGGCGCGCGGGTACTCCAGGTGCTCGGGGTCCATGGACACGAAGCTGTGAACCATCGACGCGACGAACACCACCCGGGCCGGGGCAGACTTCTTCATCAGGTCGACCAGCAGCAGGGTCAGCAGGAAGGGACCCAAGTGGTTGACCTGAGGTCATGAGGAAGGTTGGGTAATTGCCCCATTCAAACCTCAGTAATTGGATAAAAAATACAAACAATTAAAAACATAAATTGTATCAAAATAAGTAAGTGTGTATTATTAGACTCTTCTAGAAAAGTAAATCAAATCAAATTGGATAATATAGTCACTCGAAATACATAATTGAATTATAAAGAATACAATTGGTCGAGGGTATTTTAATAGACGATACAAGACAGTACGCATGCACTTAAAATGCAAGACAATTTGATATCGAATTACTAAAATTGATAATATACTTTTTGTTGCTGCAAAGAAAAACATGAGAATTCCACAACAAAAAATCTAAATAATTTGTTTTAACATTTCGAACAGATGCTAATAAGACATAACACTTTTATTTCACTTCTACTTTTGTGGTGACTTATTCTCATAGACCTAGACGCGTACAAAAATCCTTGAGTTCAGTATGAGTTTTCATCCTAAATGGTCCAATAATAAATTGAATGTATAGTGACAATTTGGTACTAGAAATTTTTTTACAGTTTAAAACTTATATGACCACAAGTCAGATAAGAAGAAACCCCTTCTTGCCAAAATAACAACCGCTCTGTTTAATTTGCTCTTCAATACGCGGGCTTGCTATTGTCCTCATCATTATAGTATGTTAATCTCTCCCGTTTAGGCCGTTCGCAACAGGCAAACCACCGACCTGCATCTCCGGGAACAAGCCATCGATGGTCGGTTTGCTCCCTAAATACAGCCCTCCTGCGTTGTTGATAAGGATGTCGAGCCGTTGCTCCGTGGCCAACACCTTAGAGGCGCACGCACGCACAGACTTCAAAGAAGCCAGGTCCAGCGACAGGAGCTCCACCGTCGCCCCGGCTGTGGCGGCCACGCGCACGGCCACTGAAACCACACATTAATCCATTACAGAAAACATACATTACTCTATCACAAGAACAACACATTACTCTACCATACGTACATCACATTACTCTATCACACGAATAACACATTACTCTGTCACACGAACAACACATTACTCTATTACACGAACAACACATTACTCTGTCACACGAATAACACATTTCTCTGTCACACGAACAACACATTACTCTATTACACGTACAACACATTATTACACGAACAACACATTACTCTATTACACCCACAACACGTTACTCTTTGACACGAAAAACACAGTCTATTACACGAACAACACATTACTCTAAGACTCCAAGGTCCAGCGAGAGCAGCTCCATCGTCGTGCCGGCTGTTGTGGCCACGCGCACGGCCACTAGAACCACACATTTCTCCATTACACAAAACACACATTACTCTATCAGAGGAACAACACATTTACTCTATTAAACGAATCTCACATTACGTTATTACACAATCCCATATTACTCCATTACACGAATCACAAGTTACAGAATTACACGAACCACAAATTACTTTCAGACAGGAAACACAAATTACTCTATTATACAAACCCCAAATTACTCTAAGGCAGGAACCACAAAACACTCTACATGAATCAAAAATTTGTTCTAATACAGGTTCCACAAATTCCTCTGACAGGAACCACTAATTACTCTTTTACATGAACTCCAGATTACTCTAAGACAGAAACCACAAATAACTATTACACGAACCTCATATTGTTATATTATATAAACCCCAAATTACTTTAAGACAGGAAACAGAATTTACTCTAAGACAGGAACCACAAATTACTCTTAAGACAGGAACTACATATTAAGTGTTACGACAGAAAGTAAACACTAATTGTTAAGACAAGAACCAGAAATTACAGTTAAACTGGAACCAAATATGAATTCTAAGACAGGAACTAGAAATTACTTTAATAATAGGAACTATAAATTAATTTAATAGAATAGCCACCGGTTACTCTGCAATAAAATCCTCGGATTATTCTAAGGGAGGAACTACAATTAATCTTAAGACGTAAACCTCAAATTATTCTTAAGACAGGAAGTAAAAGTTACTCTAATACAAGTTACTACTCCCAACAGGAACCATAAATTACTCTAAAAAATTCTTCTAATACAAATTATTGTAGTTTAGGGACCACAAATTACTTTCAAACAAATGACTTTAATTCGATAACCACAAGTTACTATAACCAAATAAAATTATACAGAAATGTTACTTCCGGGCAGAAAAAGTACATTTAGGTAGAAAAGTTACATTTTGCCATTAATTTAAGGAGTTTTACTAAGCCACTGAACGAGGATTTTTTTCTGATTCATCAGATTAGAGAGAGATTAGCAGAGATTCATCAGATAGCTTCGACACACGAATGATCGAGACACTTTTCGGTGTTTAGATCACCAAATCTGTTAGTATTGGTGACGCCATAAAAATCTAGCAGTAATCCTGTTGGGTTTGTCGTCCGACAATAGTGTGCACAACTTCGCTGCCACGCCTTCATTAAAGAAATCGTGGCTTCTGACTTCTCATCTTGACGCGCCGATACACTTTGTTCTCTCTCTCACACTAACGTTCACACTGCGTGTCTGGCTACTAATTCGGCTGGTCAAATGGAGATGTTTTGAGGATGATTTGTTGATAACATTAGCTCTAGGATGATAAAGTCAGCAAACATTTCATTTGATACTGAGAAAGCGTATTGTATGACTTGGCCTGTACCAATCCGTTGTTACCGATAAAAGTGGATCAAAGTATCAATTGACATAATGTTCCTGATTTGCTTTTCCGGCGAAGATTTTGATTTTATTCTAGTTTAGTTCTTTTTCTAGATTTTTTGCTTGAATTTTGATTCAAAGTATTTTGTCCAGCCTACATACGTTTAACAGATATCCTTTATACTAAAAAACGTTCAGAAGAAATGTCATGGCATGAAAAACTCATTTTCATAATCCAATTTTTTGTTGTTGAAAAAATTAGCTTTTTTAAGTTTTTGAACTTATTCCGGCCAAAGTAGGGGATTATTCTTGCCTAAATGCGAAAGAAAAAGTGAAATATAAGTTTACGTGGATTTGGCTTGCGTTTATACTCCGTTAAACGTTTACGATGACATATTTCAACGTCTTAAAATATGTTAAGACATTATAAAATACAACATATATTTGTAGAAAAAGTTCAAAATATTATAAAAAATTATTAATAGCGTCCAACAACGGTTAAAGATGTTTTTTAATAATCCTTGCAAAAACCGCTCATTTTCTTTTTGTATTCAAAATTCAAGTAGTATATGGCTTAGGTTACGGATCACAGAATTTTTGAAAACGTGCACAGAATTCATTTCTCCCCATTGGAAGTTACACACACAGTTTTAAACGATTTTTGACGGAAAATAAAATAATAAAAGAATAGAGGTGCGTTGCGTCAACGACGACGCAACCAATTTTAAAAACTCGAACAAAATCAAAATTCTCGCCGCAAAAGCAAATCAGGGACATTATATCGTTGATTTTCCCTCATTTTAGAACAAAATGAACCAACAAATAAAAAAAAACAAATCCCAAGTTGTGTTGAATCGTTTAATCATCTGTCACCTTCCCAAGGGCCCGAAAGAAGAAAGTGTGGAACATTCGCATCAGAGATACAAACATGCCGCTAAGAATTGTGAAGGTTGATGGATCGATACAATTTTCCGCACTGCATATGTAACGGAAGTCTCGACTCACCTAAGGCCTGCTGCCCTTTGACAGGATCCCTGCAGGCCAACAGCACTCGAGCTCCACGCCTCGCCAGCTCCTTTGCCGTCTCCAGGCCGATTCCTGCAACCACGTGGATTCTCCATGTGACTGAATAACAAAAATACCAGCAAAAAGGAGACAACGTTTTTGAAGAACGTCACTGTTCATGCATTTTTGAGGTGTGATGGATTGTAGTATTCAAAGACTCGTCTCTGAGACTCGTCGTTAGTCTTTACCAACTTCAATTTTATTTAGTACTTCTTTCTTCTTTTTTTATATAAACCATGCCTAAGCAATCAAACATTATTTATCGCATTAATAACTTAACATTGTAAAGGACAAAACAATTCTAATTCTTAATAGTTTATTTTTACTATTTTTTGTTATTATAATATTGTTTAATAACATTAAGGTTCATGGTGAAGCTTGAATTCGGTATGTACTTTAATGAATACTGGTACAAATTTAAATAAAAATAAAATGCTTGGAAGCTAGTTATATCGCGAAAATTATTAACTACAATTTATTTCTTAAGTAAATTCCATCATCTAGAAATATTATATTGTTTCTAATTTGTCACCCTAATGCTCGATATTTACCGTCACTGCGTGCTTCATTGGAGAATCAGAACCAGACACTACATTTTACCACTGCCCTAATTTGAATATTGCTTTCACAAACAATATAAACCTACATTAAAATTACAATTTTAATGTAGAGTAGTAAGTTAATTTAACAACTGCTTTTTTAGACCATTTAATTACCATTTGGACTGTATAAATGAGTATAAACAACCTGTAACAACCATTGTAACACAGCTTCCGGGTCAATGTCCCCCATCTCGATCAGGTTTTTCGTCCAGGTTCCCTGATCCATTGAGCAAATGCTGAGATGGCCCCTTGTTTTGCTTCTGGACATAAATGTAACTTGATTTTCTGTGCACGTCTTCTAGAATTCAGTGGGAAATACAATTATTCAAATTATCGTTTCCATGTTGTCGCGGCAGGAAGTAATAAGAGCCAAAATTTATTGCTTATTTATCCTTGAAAATAGATTTTATTACATGGGAGTTTTTTTGTTTGTTTTTTTCTCCCTTTCAAAATTGAAAATTTATTGCTTATTTATCCTTGAAAATAGATTTTATTACATGGGAGCTTTTGGTTTTTTTTTCTCCCTTTCAAAATTCAAAATTTAAGTAGTATATGACTTAGTGTAGGGATCACAGAATTTTGAAAGTGTGCACACAATTCACTTTTCCCCATAGCACGTCATACGCAGTTTTTAACTGTTTTTTTTTACGTAAAATAAATAAATAAAATAAATAAATAAAATAAATAAATAAAATAAATAAATAAAATAAATAAATAAAATAAATAAATAAAATAAATAAATAAAATAAATAAATAAAATAAATAAATAAAATAAATAAATAGACAATACAGTATGTTAAAATCGTAGAAAATTAAAGCGAAAAAGGAAATGAGAAATAATTGAAATTCTGATAACCGATGTGTAAATAATACATTTTATGCGGTCAAATTTTCTTGAAATATGCACTTCGTTTTACCTTCCAAAATCACATAACTTTGTTGCATCTTGCGGCACCTATATTGCAAGAACGTATTTTAATAAATAAGATTATAATGGCATTATTTTCATACAGCAAGTAATTGCTACAATTTATACATAAGAACAATATATTACTTTTATGTGGAGCACATTCTTATAATTATAAAAAATCGCTTAAATTATCGATTTTGAAATTAAATTAGCTTTTTATGTTATATATTTTTTTCCGTATTGGATCTTTAATTTTAACTTTGAAATTTTAGACTTCATATTTGTAATCAACGACCTCCAAAATCCTAACGTGCAAGACAACATTCCAATTAAACAACTGTTTTACCTTTGAACCAACGTTTCGAGGTCTGGTAACAATGTAGGTTGGCGCAACACTACTTCACATTATTTTATAGACACTACAATTTGTCAGGCAGTATGGAGGGGGAATTGTGTAGTGGGTATCAGCCAACCGCCTGGCAAAGATTTCAGTTGGATAAATTGCTTTCACACGATACAATTTGTTAAATTCTTTCGCCGGTTGACCTGACACAGGTGCATGTGTAGAGGTCTTTAAGACACCCTTATCATCACTTTATAAATATGCGCTATTCTTTGATAATAGCACTGACAACTAATAAAAATTATAAAAATGAGGAAGGAGAGTTGCATTACAGCAGATGTAAAGATTAAATAATAGTTATCCTTGAATAGAATAAAAACTGTGACAATCGTTTTTATGCGTGAATTTAATCGCTCTAAACAAGAAATACAGGATTGCGTAGAATACTGAAAACGTTGATTTTGAAGATTTATGATGCATAGAAGCAGTAATATTTTAAAGTTCAATGAAATCGTCGAGAATATTATAATTTTCAGGGTCATCCTGATTAAAACAATCGTCATATTTATACTTCTATTAACTTAACATTTCATTATCTTCGCGGCTTTTCTTTAGAAAATAAATTCCTAGTGAATAAGGAAATAAACAATAAAGTATAAAAGTTTGAAAATTTTTAAAATCATTAGTCGCATTTTATGAAATGTTCCCAGTGTGTTACAAACTTAACATAATTAACATATTCACGTGTGAAGGTATGTTTATATGTTCTATGTTAAAATCCTCTAAATTTTAAACTTTTTATAGTATCCTTTAAAAAATGTTTCTCTTTTTAGTAATGACAATTTCAACAAACATTTTTAAATTTAAGTACTCCCAGATTATTAAAGTTTGTAGATTAAGACAGATTTATGTGGAATTACAAAAGAAAGTTCGTTTCGTTGCATTTTTCTCCGCGAATGGTCAGAGCCGGATCTCGCCATACAGCGGGGTAAGAACACCGCCACCTCCCGAGCAAAAACACGCACTACACATACGGGACTAATGACCACAGTAGTTGGCGGTCCCGGAATCACTAACAAACAATCAGCATCCTTGGGGGACGCCTAATGAGCGGGAACCAGATAGGAAAGTAGACAGCACCTGAGTTCGCGCCGGTCACCAGCGCCGTAAGCCCATCCAACCGCCGCGTTGACCTGCACATTCCAGTTGTCTTTTTGAACCACACTTTAAACGCAATGGCTGCCAACACCGCACACACTGCACCGACTCCTACCACGATCCTCACGATCTCCCAAACCTCCATCACAAACAGGTTTTTCGACCACAGTTCACTATGTTCCTCGCTCAACGTTGCTCTAGCGACTGCTTCAATCGGGCAGTTATGCGGGACCTGCTCAAGGCAAAGAGACAAAAACAACTGCCGCTCAAGGTGTTCTCCCACATAGCCCCATGCATATGCGTCCTTCTTTTGTGTCGCTGGAGCTATTTCCCGAAAAACCTGTTTAATCGCGCTTTCAATACAACACAGGTTTGTTCATCAAAATACTTTTGATATTTACTCCGTGTGTTTCCTTTTAGTAATAAAAATACAATATGACCTTTCATCATGTTTCGTAACGATATACTCCAATTCATTACTGTCCACTAATACAAATAATAGAAATCTGTTTCTTTCTTGCACTCTGGAATATTGGTTTAAGAAATGTATAGTACCATGCAATTACTCTTTTAACTATTGACCTCGCATTTTCAAGTCAATGTCAATACTTTACTAATAAAAAATCATATTTAATTAAGGTACTTGACAATCTCTCTTATCATGACCTTCAAAATAAATGTGTGAAAGATAATATTAAGAAATTACACACAACAGTATAATGGATTTAATTTGATTTCCGATACTTACCGTTTAATAAAATTTGAGATGTCTGTAAAATAAATTCCTCTGTCATGTGACGTTTACGAATTACTTTTTAAAAGTAATATTAAAGTAATATTACGTATTAATTGGAATTAAATGTATTTTGATAGTGCGAAGACGCAAAAGCGAGTTTTGTGATTTATTTTTGCAATTAATTCTAACTAAATACTTACAACAACTTAAGAATAACTTTATAAACCGTTTAAATAGCAAATTGAATAAGTTTATAACCCGTTTCAGAAATTAGATATTTTCAAATAACAATGATATAGTCAGATTGCGAAGAAGTAAACCAAGAGGAAGAATACGATACAAGCAGGATTTTCGGTGCGTAGTTTGAGAAGGGGAAGGTGAAAGTTCAAAAAAGGTTAAGCGCCAATGAACTGACAGTATTTGTTTTCCTTATGGCACGAATTTCTGATAGACGGCCCATTGGTGTGAACTTATAAGTAACATCAGCAAAGTGTGTGTGTGTGTGTGTGTGTGTGTGTGGAGGGGGGGATGAAGGAGTGAAAAATGTCGAAATTTGACCGAAAGGTGGTAGCGTTTGTTACACAGTCATGACTGGATGAGAAGGGATCAAGTAGAGAAAATAATTTGAACGTTTTATAAAACAGGGTCAAATTATGCCGGAGAAGGCGCAATAAACAGAAAGTGTTCTGAAAGACGCGTTTGAGGGTGAATAGGTAATATACGCGGGGGGGGGGCAGAGTAAAATGTGGAATTACCGTGAAGGTTAGATGCTGCGTGCCATGAAAACAATGTGCGTGACCTTTGGGGTCATCACTGATAGTGACGGTAAAGTTTTTTTTTAAAAACACCTCACAAATTTTTTCCAAGGTAACAATTATTAGTGAGCCAAGTTTTGGAACGTAATTTATATCTATATGAACGTGTTGGCTTCAAGTTTTCCAATCTAGATGCCCGTTTCTCGTGTAGTTGCTGTGGATGCAGTGTCCGCGAAGCGAAGTAAGCTAGTTTCCTTGTCCGCGACCTTGACACACCTGTTAAAAACACCATAAATTTCATGTTCCAATTTATATGCTGTTATAAATATTACTTTGCAATGCGATTTCAAGTTGCATAAAATATATGATTGATTGATTTTTTCGTGTTTCCGGGCGCGTCAACTGCTTTGGTCATTAGTCCCGTTAGTGTAGTGCAGGTTTTTTCTCGGGAGATGGCGGCGATCTTCCCCCGCTGGATGGCGAGATCCGGCGCCGACCTACCGTCGGCTAGTGGGGTTTCCCCCTAACCAGGACTCTCCCACCACCGGGGCACCGCTCCAGCCGGGACAAGCTCTAAGCTCCCGACCAGTGTAAGAGTGTGTGTAAGGGGAGAGGATAGGAGAAGGAAGAGGAAGGACAGATCGCGCGCGGTCCGTGGCCCGTTTGTTAGAGTACTACTCCGGCATTCCCCTGGTATTGATTGGAGAAAGCACGGAAAACTACTGATCAGTGCAGCCGGCCGCTAGAATTCCCCTCTACACAGAGGCTGAATTCGATCTAGCTGAAAATCTAGTGTCGAAAATCCTGCCGCTGTGAGGACTCGAACCTAGGACCTCCCGGTCAGATGCGCTGCAGTGTCATCAGTTGATGCACTCAGCTACCGCTCCCGGTATGCATAAAATATTTTTAAAGCCTTCCTAAGTATACCTAACTTATATATATATATATATATATATATATATATATATATATATATATATATATATATATATATATATATATATATATATATATGTTATTCATCCCAAGACTCGTAATCTTTGGAATCCTGAAAGGTTTCAATTTCAAAAAAATTTGAAAAAATTGTGAAAAAGATTTTTATTGGTAAATTAAATTTGGAGTGGCGATCTAACTTGTCTCAAAAATTCCGCTATACTGACAGAGTTAGCTCAGAACACCTCGAGTTGCCTCTGCAGAAACTGACCGGGAGGTCCCAGGGTACGAGACCAATCGGTGGCAGATTTTCAACACTAGCTAGTTTGTTAGGTCGAATTCAGCCGCTGTGCGAAGGAGAATTCCAGTGGCCGCTGCTCTAATTGGTGGTTTCTTGTGGTTTCTCCGATCAACACGAGGCAAACGCCGGAGCAGTACCCTACCAAACGGGCCACGGACCGCGGGCGACTTCCTTCTTCTTCGTATCCTCACTCCATACACACACTTACACTACCTTGCCCTATTCTTCTCACCCCGTACACATACTTACACTAACATGCAATACACTACCACACATGCCGGGATACCAGTCGGGGGCTTTACAGCTTGTCCCAGCTGGGGCGGTACCCCGCTGTTGTGAGATACCTGGATGAGGGAAACCCCGCTAGTCCATGGTAGGTCGGCGCTGGCTCTCGCCATCCAGCGGGGTAATATCACCGCCACCTACCGATGAAAAACATGCACTGCACTTACGAGACTAATGACCTCATTAGTTGGCGCTTCCGGAATCACTAAGAATCAATCAATCAATCTGAGCAGTACCCTAACAAGTGTACCCTAACGCGGAACAACAGTCCGCGCCAGATATTTTCTTCCTCCTCCTTGCCTCCAATTCAGAAAAACCGACCTCGGGAAAAGTTACATAAACTATTTAAATTGCAATAAATCGTTTACTTTGTGCCTTCCACCAGCGCAATTTTGAGGCCGAATTTAGTTGCAAGTGCCCGCTTAAGCGAAAGATTAATGTTTTTAGAACGAGTCGTATCGTGGGCTATCGCTAGTCCGTCCGTAACTGGTGAATGCCAGGCAATGGAAATGGTATGCCAGGCAAATGGAAGCTTGAGGAAGAGTGGAGGTACTGGGAGTTGGGTGGGGGCAGCGTGCAGCTATTAGGAGTTTGTTCGCACCTATTAACTAAGCTAAAAATATCGACCCTTTCATCTGAGTTCATAAATTACTGTTTTGTTTATTGGAATATATATATATATATATATATATATATATATATATATATATATATATATATAATCTTATTTTCGCATGAGCACAATTGTATGTTCCGTTATTTGCGTAAAAGTTGTCTTACACAAGGATTAACATCCCGATACGTGTGTCGGAAATCGGTTGTACACTTTATGCTGTACTAGCCGCGCGACTTTTCTTGACGTCTGAGCTCTACCAGCACGAGGCATGTCGGCACTGGTCAAAACCTTGGTCTCACACGAAACAGCACGGTAAGATTATCAGGGATGCCTACCGTTGCTTCCGAATGAATTCAGTTCTCTCGTTTTCGTTGTTCCTTATTGTGCCTTGTGTTTTTATTTGCTATTTTATACCACGTAAAGAAAGTAAAAGAATATTAAAATAAGTCGGATAATAGAAATCGCAATGCATGACATCATAATAAATGCAATTGAGAATCTAAGCGATCATTCAAATTATTGAGAAGATGCCAATTAATTAAGTACGTATACTAATAACAAATCTCATTAATAAGCAGTTTTACTACTCACTAATTATTTTCACCTGTGGTTGCTATTAATTACTTGATTATTCGTTCTAATTCTCGCGCTGCGAGACGTCAAGAAAAGTCGCGCGACTAGTAAGTTTCTTCGTTCAAGAAATATTTTGAAGACGTAAAATAGTTGTGATAGTTCCGACATAGTACATGCCACCCCTCCCAATTCGCAACCCACCAGCTGCCACTGTTTTACATACACACACACACACACACACACACACACATACTTACGTGCACTACACTATCACACATGTCATGAACTATGAGCTTGCCCTGCTGTGAGGAGATACCTGGAAGTGGAACACCCGTGAGCCCACATGTAGGTCGGTGGCATATATCACGTTCTTGCAGGGGAGAAACACCGCCAACTGCCGCAGCATAATATTTACTAAACTTACGGAAATTATGACCATAGCAGATGACGTGTCCGTTGTCGTCCTGAACTATCTCAAAAAGCGAAGAATGTTTTTAAGAAAGTGAAGAATGTTTTTAAGAAACACAAAGAAGCACGCCAGGTTGTATGAACGAAAAAATTCACATATCAAAATGGGCTTTAAAAATTATAGAAATTTGAAAGGAGCAACTGCAAATATTTTGAATGTTGGGGCGGTAAATCTTTAGTTAAAGTTTGTAATGATATTGATGATGATGATGATGATAATGATGTGGCGTCTCCCCAAAAATTCGTACCGTACGGTAATAATAATAATAATAATAATAATAATAATAATAATAATAATAATAATAATAATAATAATAATAATAATAATAATAACAACTCCAGGAATAAAATATCTGAAATAGGCAGTTTGGCGGTGCCTGTAACCGGGTACAGTTTCGGACTAGTCGACTGGACTGAGCAAGAAATTTTTAAACTTCAATCGAATAAACACAAAACAACTTACAATGCATCATGTCGTCCACCCTAGAGTTCATAGACTTTATCTCACGTAAGGAAGGAGAACGAAGACACAGGCAAATTAAAGCCTTCTGGCACAATGCAATAGTGGGGATGGGAAAGTATGTTTAGTCAATCACCAAGATGATCCACTAATGAAGCTGGTCATTAAATATGACCGAATAATGGGAAACAGAGGCATTGTAAATGTAGCAAGAAGCATTACAAAGAAACCTATGCAACACAGGTAGAATAAAACGGGCACTAAACTTCTGATTCTACTTATCATGAAATATGAGACAAAAAAATGTTAAAGAAATCATGGAGAGAGAAACTACTCCATTGACAATATTTAAAAAGAATGTAAAAACTGCTGATCAATAAATATCAATCATTTATGAGGCTTAAAAGGGGAAGAATGAAGCCAGAATCGGAAGCACTTGTAATAGCTGGCCAGGATCAGGCGTTGAAAACACGTCATAATGATAAAGCGATTCTCCAAATCTTCCAAGATGATAAATGCCGCATTTGACAAGATCAAGCAGAAAACATATGATCACATCGTCTTAGCGTCTCCAATTATATCAAAGACCGAATTCTTGAAAAGACACGATAGGGTGTGTAGTTATCTCCACTGGCAGATCAGTACTGCCCTCGAAGTTCCTACCTCATGATCTAAGTGGTACGAATAACTACCCAAATCAGTAAATCTGTTGAACTCTGTACAATATTGAATAACCAACAAATTCAAATTGATCGCACGATAGACGCAAAAACAGGATATTGTTGCCCGAAATATCGAAATAACTTGTCTACGTGTGGATGTTGACGACCTGTGTAGTCGAGATCGCTGAGGCAGTAGGGCCGTGGCGGACTTAAACCGTAGGTTCGCGGGTTCGAGTACCGCCTCGGGCATGGTTGTGATTGTGTGTGTGTCTTCGTATGTTGGCGAGTGTCATTTTCATCCTACCTCTTCCCCCAGGGCTAACAACCCTGGGGCGTAAAAATGGACTCATCATGGAAAAGCTGATCTCCCCAATAGACACGTGTATACTTCTTGAAAAAATATGACTGGGACGCGTTGGGTACAACTGTACGATCGCGTGGTCCGTATATATCAAATTTTTACATCGATATTCAATTTAACGTATATATCACCTTAACAGTACATTTTCATTTCTCAAACTATTATTCAAAATATGTAATGCTCCAGTGTCGCAACAGCAAGCTATGTGTGGCATTCTGTGAACATTACTGCATGTGAAGGGTTCTTCAAGCAATCCTTTTGCAGTTTTAATTATTCCTAATGATAAAAAAGACATTCCAAAGTTTAAATTTGAAACTGTTTAGGTAATGAAGATCTTTTTAAAAAAATGAAAATTTTCTATAAACTTAAAAATATAAAAGGATAGGAAGGATTCACAAATTATATACAAATTATTTCTTTCCTTGATAAATATATATTTTAAGAATACTGTAACGTAACCTAATGTTATAAGTTAAAATAATACAAATATTCTCGATATCAAATTATCCTTTTTTAACGCTCTGTTGTCAGAAAAGCATTGAGAAATCACAACCGTTATTCCCATTGCTCTAGGAATACGATTGTTTATTTCTTTTCAAATACAGTGGACAGAACTTATAAATTCTGAAAGGATTGACATTCAAGTAAGTAAATTACATTTACGAACTATAAGTATCTAGAATCTTATCCACGCACACTTATCAATACTGATTAATGGAAAATATTTACAAAAATATTCTTTACAGTATTACAAAACCCTTCTTAAATCCTAAAACATTTAATATTTATTTTATTCAATAAATACTTTTTATATCGTAAGTATGAAACTTAATTTCAAGTTTCTGACGATAGTGTGGGCAAATGTCAGTCTCACACCAAATCTATTGATGTTCTTTCTCTACAAGAGAAAGACACAATAAATTGCAATTAAATGTATGATTACTTTCTATAGTTTATATCCGATGACTATTCACCGGCTTGCGAAATTCGAGAGATCTGGTACACAGTAAATAGGTGCTATACTACATAACTGGACTTATGCTGAGCTATCACGTTTCTATTCATTTGGTAAGTAAATCACTTTTCTCCTCCCTTGTCATAAAATTGCAACTTACTCACTACCAAGCACTCCCCGCCCTTCATTACCTGGGTTTAATTTAATGTTTGTTTGTTTTTTTCAGAAGGAAAATTTAATGTGAATTCAATATCAGAAAGTTTACTGCTGGTTTTGACTATAGAGACTCAAAAGTTTATCACGAAAGCAATACATAGTGTTGTAGAGATTGTATAAACAAAATGAGTTGTTTAAAACATCATGCTTATGAACTTCCATTTCGTGATGTGAAGTAATTTATATTTAACCATTTTCCTTCTGAATATTCATTCTATAAAAAACCCTCTCCTCCGTATATCAAGTCAAAAACTCGCCCAATTTGTATGTACTAGCAAAAGTCATTTTGTCATGATTGTTACCATCCTGGCTTCGTGAAAGCCATCACAAGGCTTGTGCACCATCCTTAAAATAGAATCACAAACGAGCAACAAGTCTTATCACAACTGCTCCTTGCACACACATACACACAACACTTGAGTTCAGAAGGACTGTTGAGAAGACTGCTCTCGTGGAGCGCGCGCGGGGCGTTCACGAGTCGAAGGAGGGCTGCTCCTCCGCGCGCAGCTTCACCAGCTCCTGGCTCTTGTTCCACACTTGACGCGCCAGCGCCTCGTCGTACGCCTGCGTCGCCATGCGCGCCTCCTGCGCACGCAAACACAGCGCTCATTAGGCGTCCCTCAAGGATGCTCATTGAGTGTTAGTGATTCCGGGCGCGTCAACTACTATGGTTATTAGTCCCGTACGTGTAGCGCGTGTTTTTGCTCGGGAGGTGGCGGTGGTCTTACCCCGCTGTATGGCGAGATCCGGCTCCGACCATTCGCGGAGAAAAATACAACGAAACGAACTTTCTTTATTAAGTTCACATAAATTTGTCTTAATCTACAAATTTTAATTATCTGGGAGTACTTAAATTTAACAATATTTGTTGAAATTATCATTACTAAAAAAGAGAAACATTTTTTGAAGGATACTATAAAAAGTTTAAAATTTAGAGGATTTGACCAATTGAAATCTAAAGGAGCTTTCCATCAAACAAACACAACAACATCGACAACATATAAACATACCTTCACACGCGAATATGTTAATTATGTGACGTTTGTAATACACTGGGAACATTTCATAAAATGTGACTAATGATTTTAAAGATTTACAAACTTTTTTACTGTATTGTTTATTTCCTTATTCTCTAGGAACTTATTTTCTAAAGAAAATCCGCGAAGATAATGAAATGTTGCCTACCGCCGGCCAGCGGGGTTTCCCCAACCAGGTATCTCCCACCAGCGAGGCATCGCCCCAGCCGGGACAAGCTCTATGCCCCCGACCGGTCTCCCGGCATGTGTGGTAGTGTAGTGCATGTTAGTGTAAGCGTGTGTAATGCGTGAGAATAGGACAAGGAAGAGGTGGGAAAGATCGCGCGCGGTCCGTGGTCCGTTTGTAAGGGTACTGCTCCGGCATTCTCCTGGTGTTAATCAGAGAAACCACGGAAAACTACCGATCAAAGCAGCCGGTCTCTAGAATTCTCCTCCAAACAGACTGAATTCGACCTAGCTGACTAGCCAGTGTCGAAAATCCTGCCACCGTCGGGACTCGAACCTAGGACCTCTCGGTCAGAGGGACTGCAGTGTCCTCAGCTTATGTCCCAAGGCTGCTTCAATAGGCACAAGCTCAGGGCTCCCACTGGATGGTTTCATTTCGCGTTTCGCCCAGAGAAATATAATGTTCCAGAAAAGTCACTCCGCACTGGACCGAGTCATGGCCTCCTAATAAATATGGCAATGATGTTGGTAGCAGACAGATCGCTGGGAAACAAATGAAAGGGACTACACTTCAAGCATGTTATGATGTGGTGAGAACGATATTTACGTTTTCTTATATTATACACTGCTACCAACATAATTTCTGTTGCAAGTACTAAGGTGCCACTGCGGAGAGGCTTTCCAGGCGCACTGTAGTTTATATTTTTACATACGAACTAAGTTCAAGTTCTTGTGACCTCGTTGCGCACTGATGATATTCTAAATGCGAATTGCTAACGAGTTTTACATTGTACAAATGAAAACTTTCCGCTATTAAAACTATTCCATGGAAAGATCGGATGAAATGATTTTAATGGCAGAAAGTTATCATATGCACAATGAAAAGCGTCTTAGCAATTTGTATGTATCATCAGTGCGTAACTAGGCCACAAGAGCTTAAAATCTTAGTTCATAAGTACGTCAAAATAAAAACTATTTCTTCCCGTGAAATATGAACTCAAACTATTAAGTTTGTATCGAGTCGCCAGTTTAATTAAGTGACAGATAACGCATTCGGATCTGCGTAACCTACTCCAAAATGCTTCCAGCGAATTAGACTGCAATCCTTCTTTCCTGGTTTTAATATTATACATAATGGTGTTAAATAGTAACGTATCTGAGACCAGCAAGTTATTAATTTAAATTAAAATGTTTGATAAAGTGATAAATAATTTGAAAATCTTACCAGTATGTTGCAATTTTCATTACTTTTGGAATTAGAATTACAACAGAATATTTATTTATTAAGTTGCTGATCCGTGTTGTTTATGTAATAGGAATGTTTCTGTTGGGTTGGCATTTTTAATGCTAAAGAACTCAGAAGCTATTGTGAGGCCTACCTTGCAGTCGACAAAATAGTGGCCTGTCACTCCCTCCACTTCCTCGCACACCGCCACGTGGATGGTTGTCTGAGCCCCTTCAATTGGAGTCTGGAAAAAAGTCAAGTTGTTACTCTCTCGCTCATTGTTGGGTCCTAGAGTTCACGGAAACATATCACAATATCACATGGCTAAATCACTGATCCTAGAAATCATCTAATTTTCGGTATTTTTTCGAGCCTATTCTATATTTTCTTTAATAGTAAGTCAGTGAGCATTTAAATCTAAATATCTAATTCATTTAAAATCAATTGTTTATTTTTATTCTGGGTTGATTAACAACAATTTTCTAGAAAATAGCCATGGAACTATTTAATTGCAGAATTTTGTCATATGTACTATGTAAAACACCAGCAAATTGCATTATTTTATATTAGTGCACAAAAAGTGACATCTCAAAAATTGCGATTTTATGTGCAAATATTGTATATGGTTAGAACGTCATCTTATTTTACTATAAACAAATTTCATAAAAATGGTTTACAAGAATCGCTATGAAGTTATCATTCTTCGATTTTGATCCTGAAGTAAATGGACCTGCTCGGATTAAAACCGTTAAACTGAAAAATGACAGTTTTTATGTCACTTTTCTTGTGCACCAACAAAATAAGGACCCTCTCCTCCTTAATAATTATTAAAATTTAAAATTATTCCTTGATTTAAAAGCTAACCATTAATGTTCATTAGAGAAACAAAAAGTATCTCAAAATTAAAAATATTTAAATAATACAGACCGTTCATAAACATTATAGTTATTTTTAATAAAAAAATCGTCTAAATTGGTGAATATTGTATTTTTGAATGATGAATTTATTATCAAATCAGCTTTTAATGTCCCAAAAATATTCGATATTCTTCAAATCTAGGGAATTTACTTCAAAACTACGATTCTAATGTTTGAGATGAGTACCCAGAAGTATTACTTTCAAAACACTCTCTTGTAATACGTAGCAGATTCTCCTACCTTGAAGAACATGCGTAGTACTATGCAGACAGGAATCGACATCCAGCGCGGCATGCGGCGAATGATGTTAGTTAAGACAACGCCTGGATGCAAGCTGTTAACTGTGACACCTATTAAATAAAATAAATAAATTAATTCATAAATAAATAAATAACAATACTCAGAGAATATAAACCAGTACATTTTAAGGTGCCGATTTTGGCCGAAAGTTTGGTCGGCGAACGTTGAACGTTTTCGCCTATTACCGAAATTCGCCCAAACACCTAAAGGAAATGTCTTACTAGTGAACCATAACACCTCTTTCGTCAGTGCCCAAAAACATCGACTGTCGGACGAATATGTGTTTCATTGCAATACAGTTAGATGTTATTGAGTGTGCTGCTCGCAAATTTTTGAAAACATGAACTCTAGGTTTATGAGAATATTCTATTTCGGGTGCAACATTAGTGAGTTTTCCGGGTGAAATTAGTCGAACGATTTCGCCCGCACTTGTTCGGTAGCGAATGACAGATATTTTGACAGCACTTCAACATCGTCTAACGTCCACCTGCCTTCCCGTTCACCCACGTCCTTTCCCTCCCTTGCCCTTTCTCCCCCTGTCCTTCCCAGTTCCTGATTCCACCTCTGCACTGCAATTTTTAGACAAATGCAGTGGATGTTGTATTAAAGCACATTTTGTAAAAAAAAAAGAAAAAGAAAAAAAAAGAACCGGATATCATTTTCATTTCGGAACTCCCCAGTTTTTTCTTGGTCGCTCAAAAGTATTCGTGAAAAATTTTGTTGGAATCGTTCCATGTATTCTACATTGATTCTGGAATAAACACTCCTACATTGAGTTTTGTATATTAGGAAGATGTTCATCCTTACCACTGCCTTTCAGCCGACGCGCGAACTCGTTGGCGATGACGACGTTGGCCAGTTTGCTCAAGGTGTAGATGTTGAAGTCGTCCATGTCCTTGGCGTGGTCGTGGTCCAGCTTCTCGGGGGTGATGGTGGCGAAGCGGTGCGCCCACGACGACACGAACACCACCCGCGCGGGCGCCGACTTTCGCAGCAGATCCACCAGCAGCAGCGTCAGCAGGAACGGGCCCAGATGGTTCACCTGGACACACGCAAAACACACTCACTAATTAGTTAGTGCGTCCGGGCGTGTCATGAGATCCGGGAATGTAATAATGATAATAATAATAATGATAATAATAATAATGATAATAATAATAATAATAATAATAATAATTTTATTGTTTGCAAAAGGACTTTTGCCCGGTGGCAAATTGCAACTGTACTAATCTTAAACAATACTCTAAATATAACGTAATAAAGAATAATACAATGAGAACTCAAATTTTGATACAATGAAATGAACGTTGGAAGTAAATAGTACATTTTTTAAAGTAAGTGACACATGTTATATTTTGGTAGGCGACAGAGTTTCTTCCCTCTTGAAGCGTGAGATCTGACGCCAACAGTACTTAGTTAATGCCTTATTTTATGTGGCAAGGCTGGGGCCCGTCATTCAGTTTGACCACGCAAATTTCCCATCGCTCGTTTCATCATCTAGCGGAGAAAGAAGGTACTAGTCGGGTGACGAAACAGGCGATTTGAAGCAATTAGCTCAGAGGCTTCTTTTAGGTTGAAGATTCTTTTACGTGCAGTAAATCTACAACATGTGACAACCGGCTTTACTTTCCCTCTAAAGGCAGGCGTATGTAGGATTATTTTTGCCCTTGAAAATTCACGGCTTGGATCGCGTTTGAACTCGCAAACTTGGGCGAAACATCTCGATACGCTAACCGTTATACCACCGAACCCATACGTTGCCTTGCGAAGTTTCGCCATCCAAACATCTCCCTCAGCCGGAGGAGAGTAGCACCACCCCAGCCGGGACAAGCTCTAAGCTCTAGAACGGCTTCCCGACATGTCTGTTAGAGTAGTGCATGTGTGTTAGTTAGTTAGTTAATGCCTTATTTTACGTGGCGAGACTCGGGCCATCAGGCCCGCTCTTCCGTCTAACTACGCAAATTTCGCTACGCTCCTTTCACCACCTAGCGGAGAAAGGAGGTATTATCTTGGGCGATGAAACAGGCGGATCTCAATTTTGCTCAGAGGCTTCTTTTAGGCCTGAGGACCTTTCACATACAGTGAATCTACTACATGGGATAGCCGGCTTTACTTCCCCTCCGAAGGCAGGTGTACGAAGGATTTTTTCGCCTTTAAAAATCCACGGCTTCGATCGGGATTGAGCCCGCAAACTCGGGTACAACAGTCCGGTACGCTGACCGTTACACCACCGAATCCGCGTGTGGGTAAGGGAGAGGAGAGAGCGAGGATGAGGTAGGAAAGAGCTTGCGGTTCGTGGCCCGCTACTTAAGGTACTGCTCCGCCATTCGCCTGATATTAAAAATGGAAAAATATGATTCATAGCAGCCGTCAGTGAGAATTTTCCTTTAGACAGTTGTTAAATTCGACCAAGCTATTGAGCTAGTTTCGAAAATGCTTCATCGTTGGGGCTCAATCCCTAGGACTTCCCTAGGCCGAGAGTCACTGTAGGGACAACGGTATTGCTATCAGTAAGTTAAGCCAGTTCAGCCGATCACAAGAGAAGTCATTGAAAAGAAGGCACAAGTGAATTGCAAATTATTTTATGAAGGTTATGATTTTAATGCATGGTGCAGGTGACACTCAGAATACAATGGAGCTATTGTTCTTTGGCATGCTTGTGTTGTGTCGCGTGAAGTGACAACGCCTCCTACGAGACATCTGTGATGGGCCATGCATGCGTTCTCGGACGGGTTTCCTCTCCACGACCGGCTTCGGCATGAGCACCGTCACAGATATTCTCGCCAAGGGTGTCCGGCGATTTTTTGACAAGTGTTGTATTGTAGTGTACTCTGAGACAGAAGAGTACGAGGACGAAGAACGTAGTACAAAAGAATTCCAAGAACCGCCTGAAACTAATTGAACCCCCCCCCCAAGAAAAAGAACTGATCACACTAGTCAGACTATACTATTCTCAGACAGTGAGGTTATTTGACTTAGCTAGTTATCTGTTCTTGAAAAAAATGCCTCACTATCGTGCTCTGAACTCAGATTGCGGGAAAGTATGACTTGTAACAACTGGAAAATTCGTAGCAGTAAATTAATTTATTATCACTGGCTATTTTCAGCAAGATAATCTTTAGTAATTGGTTCAATAATAATTATTTGTCCAAAACTTACTTTGGCCTCATTAAAGGAGATACGAATACTATTCTTTCTGATCATCAGATTATTACACAAAAATATTGGAAATAATGCTTATATTTGAATAAAATTATACTTTCCCTGTGATTTATTCAAGGCTAAATTAATTTCCCAAGTTATTTATTCATTTTTTACAGTTCTAAAGCGATCTAGCGTGTTGAAAGTGTGGTGTGATAAGAAATAAAACGTGTACTGTGTTCTAGAAATAAAATCTCGTTCTGTGCTCATTCCTAAAATAACCTAACTTAATTTGTAACCACAAATGCGATGTTCAACGGTTTGAATTTTAATGCTTGTTACAGAGTCCGGAAGAATTATTTTTATCTCGTTTCCGGGCAAAAAACTTAATGACCGAGTACAATGCAAGATCTGTTTGATCGAGTTTCGATACCGACACAAAACTGCCAAGAAACGAACATCCTTTTCTGTACAGAAACATTATTAAAAAATGGAAGGTAAAATGAACTTAAGAAATGACAAATTCTGTGAAAGTTGAACAAGTATGTTGGTGTCTAGTACGGCGACAATGTGCGAGCAGATAATACAATAATATAGATAAAAAATAACATTCAAACGTCAATAGCCCACTACAAGTGGTGAGGAGTTTTTAGTGACGCACATTTGAAATGGGGAGAACCGTATCAGAAACGATTGTTCCGCTGAAAATTTTCAATCTGCTTATCAAATTTTACAGAACGTGAGCCAGGCTTATGCAATAAAAAAGCAGTGATTGACCAACAGATACAAGAGATTCTAAATCAGAGATAAAATTCAAGAGTTGTAAGGTATTTTGATTACTTCCAAGAAAAAAAAATAAGACTTGAGACGTGAAATACCGCACATGCTTTTTTATCCATAAACCTTTGTTCATAAAGGTTCATTAATGCTTTTTAAAAATTAATTCATAAAAAATTAATTCATAAAAAATTAATAAATGCTTTTCAACTTCCTTCAGGGTATACTCGTAGGTATGGAAAAAAGAGTATATCGTGTGAAGGCAAAGGCACATTATTTCTGTAATCACCTGCCATGGAAAGCGGAGAATATGAAAATCTAAATCTCCTCCACCGCCCACTCAGAAATGAGCTTGGGCAACCAACCGCCCACTCAGAAATGAGCAACTCATCTTTTCACAGACACAAAAATTGAAAAGATTGAGAAGACTATCTGCACTGGTAGAGATCGTTGTATGGACCTGGGTACGGATGGAGGATTGTGTGAGAAAGAAAATACTCTGTTGGAGCCAAAAATTTGAGAAAAAATTGTATCAATTTTTTAAAAACATTTTGAAAATTTGTCAGGGGATTTATGCAAATTTCCCGCAGAAATTTAAAAAAATATATAATAATCCGTTTTAAATTTTTTAAACATATTTACTAATCCTTGTTCCACAAAAAAATTGTCTTTCAAGGGTATGAACAATTACATTAACTTGTCATAAGGAGTTATAAATAGAAATAATAATAATAATGATAATAATAAATGAAAATGTATACAATTAATAAGAGACGAAGAGACAGAAGATAACAATGGAGGATGTAAGAGATTTTTTCAATAACATAAATTAATTCGCGAAAAAGGATTGACTGTTTATCCCAATTGAAAAGAAGTGTATGCCGGAGAAGAAGAAAGAGAAGGTAAACATTTATCTGAGGATCGAAGTATCCAGGATTTTAGAGGAAGAATACTAAGTTCGTATAATATTTGATTATTAAAACGACCTACGCCGTCATTTTGATTGCTACAACGTATTCAAGTATTATCTTTATTAAAATGAACATTAAGTTCAATTATTCATTACATTCAAGTATTATCTTTATTAAAATGAACATTAAGCATTAAGCCATTATGATTACGGTACTTGACTTTATATTTATGGTGTGAATTTAAAAAAAAAAATTCATCCACTCGAAATTGTTATACGGAAATCGATTTATCTCAAACGCTCGAAAACCGTCAAATGGATTGCTATTCAAAATTGAATGCTTAAACTGTACGCTCTGAGTGTCGAGTTTTGTCTATATCATCTTATCTCTGTTCCGAGAAACCATGGACGATCTCTTTGTTGAAAATCATTAGTATTCATCGTATCTGAAGTATCGATGTCAGAAGTTGGTAATGAAATGATACACTATCGAAACTGTGACTTCTTACAACGAAAGGCAACCCACACGTAAGCAGCCAGAATTTTCGTCATGGTTTTGATGTCAATTGTACATATTCTTCTAATTACTGTAATTAGTCCATAAAATGATAACTAAAGTACGAATTGTGTGTATGGATATGTATCAATTCTCCGAAATCCAGAAACAGCCCATTAAATTACACGAGCCGTCAAAATGACGGCGCGCGGGCGTTCTCGGTAAACGCAAGGTCGGGGCATTCTAATGCGTTAATGGTGAGGTGCGTGCTAAGTTGGGGGACCGACCTGCAGGCCGCGGTGGAGGCCGTCCCTGGACTGCACGGAGCCGAGGCCGGCGGCGCCCGCGTTGTTCACCAGGATGTCCAGGCGGGGCTCCGTGGCGCGGATGTGCGCCGCGCATGCGCGCACCGACGCCAGCGACAGCAGGTCCAGCTGCAGCAGCGCCACCGACGCGCCCTCGCCCGCCACGCTGCGCACGTCCTCTGCGCAACACACACACACACACGCCGCGCGTCACAACTACGCACGGGCGGAAGGGCTGGCGCATGCGCCGTCCACTGATGGGGAACTGGGTTACGCGATCGCGGCAGGTTTCCCCCTTTTTTGTTTTGTTTTTGATTTTTTGTTGTTTTTGTTTGTTTTTTGTTTTTAATTTCTTGAGTCTTTTACACAACACGTCTCTTTTCCCCTTTTGGAGCACTGAGCGTCGTATTATAGTAATACTCCTTTAAGTTATAGTCGTTTGTCTCGTAGCGTCATACTTGCCATATAAAGAGATTTTCCTAAGGATGAGCCAAAGTGACAGCTAGTGCTGGCAACATAACTGAAGGTTCGGTGGTCGTTGTGCTCTTGAGCCCATTAGACTCCCTTCCCGCATTCGTTCGTTTCCAGTTGGCTAACCTGTAAATGGCTTCGACACTTCCTTCTGTGGTGTCCTCGTCCGACAAAAATATAGTGCGCCGCGAGAAATAATTGATATTAGGAAGTGCAGTGTAATGTGCTCTTATGTAAAAATTCTCTTTTTCTATATATATATTACATTGAATTTACGTTTCGTGTGATAAATATTATGTTTATTTTAAAACCGAGACTTGAATGCGAAATGCGTACCAGTGCACGTGTTTCCGACTTAAAATCATTTTTCTTTCTATTTCCATTCGTGGCAGTTTTGTTTCACTGATTGTGAGAGCATGTTAAGAGATTTTCCACATACGTAATAAAATTTAAATAATTCCCGAACTCACGTACGAGCATATACGTCAGCGAAACTCTTAGACTTCTTCATAGGGATGTTTTCACAGGAGCCATTAGAACTTTACGAAGGGGTGTAGCTGAGCAGCTGTTGCGGCGAAGGGATACTTCTCTGAAATACATATGATGTTCACTTGTTTTCGCGAACAGTCACTTTGGCTCATCCTTAGGAAAATCGTTCTATAGCAATACGCCATAGCAAAAGGCACGGAAATCTAACCATTATAGTTATTGGGTCGACTTAGTAACTGACGTCTGATCTTTAATTTTTTCGAACATTTGTATTGAATGAAATCTCTTATATTATGTTGCCTCTTTTGGGTTATGATTCAAAAACATTTTTTATCTTTAAACAATAACGATGAGTGATAAAAATCACATGTCAATCTCACTGGCGCGGGAAAGAATCAACACCTTAAGATGGAGAGATTTTTTTAATAGGAGATGGAAGGTCAACAACTACTGGATAATGTACGAGTTGATCTGGCTAACACCTCCCACATTCCTGATTATCGCAGTCACCCTGATATCCTCCGTGATGTGCGTAGTGAATCACAATGCGGAATATGCATTAACGAAATATAAACATATTGCCCAGATTTAACGTTCTTTTTTACGTTAACCAGCTTTTGTTATTCTGAACTACTATTACTTGTTCAATTCCGAAGAAGAGTTTGTAAAAAGACACAATTGAAATAAGAATTTTAAAATGATCAATACAGAAAATATTATTTCGAATTTTTTATCTGGTAGTTTAATTACCCCCCCCCCCTTGTAATGTGAAAATAGGTGAAGTTTAGATTTAAAGATTTTTTTCTGGTGAATTCACAAATTAAAAATCATCGCAATTTGATTCACTGCGTTATGCATGGTACGGTCCGATATCACGCATGGTCCTTTCCCCCCCCCCCCTCCCCGTTTCAGAACAGTCAGGCAAAGGGCGACCAACATTACGGGGAAGTCAGGTGTGGATCGCCCGAGTAATGAACAATATGGCATGCAACCATACTACAGATTTGAGTTACGGCCCGTGAGGCCTTGCAGGTTGGACACCCCCTGATCTAATCAATCGTAGTCAGTTATTGGCCTTCATCCTTTCTGGCAGGGGCACGGCGTCGTTAGATCCGGGGATTCCTAGATGGTCACCCATCCAGGAACCCACGGTGTCTCGAACGGCTTAACTTCCGTGACTTCACGGAGCGTAGTGACGCAATTGGGCTACCGCTTGCGAGACTCACCGAGCGCCTGCTGTCCCCTGAGAGGGTCCCTGCAGGCCAGCAGCACCCGCGCGCCGCGCCGCGCCAGGTCGCGCGCCGTCTCCAGCCCGATGCCTGCAACACACACACACACACGCTTTCTTTAAGGAATGCCATCTCCAAATAACGGCCTACGGACTTATCTCCGGATATACCCATGGATGCGACCTTGTTTTACTAACCTTGACGATTATTTTATTAGATGTCAAGTAAAACAAAAAAAAAAAAAAACTCCTGTACATGAATGCAATTTTAAATAGCTAACTGACAAATGCAAGTAAAATAATCTTCAATTCTTTTTACTGGAAAAATATGCATTTATTACTCTATTGATTTTGAGGCTTTTGAGAATGTTATCTCATTTACTTCACTTTTTACGAGAATCTTATGAATAATTGTTTCGCAAAATTTCAAAATATGAAGTCGAAATAGTACACGGCATTATACTAGAATACATGAGCTGAGTGCGGTGATTTTTTCTAGAACAAATTAACAATGTACAAGAAGTTACCCACTCTGTTTGCATATTTTCTCAATTCTACAAATTTGATTTAAATGTACATTCCCGAATAATAACCACGAAAATGTAAATTACACCAATGAAAATTATGGCCCTGTGCTCTATTATGTTATTTTTAAAATATGACTAGAAGTGTTATTTTTTTACGTAGGCCCCTATATATGAAAAGGTCGAAATATAGGCTAAAAGAAGAATGCAAGGATACCTATTATCCTTACATGACCATTAACTACTGTTATCTTAACTACTTCTCTCGATTTAAAAATACTACTTCGAAGATCAATCAGTGGAGATTTAGGTAATCCTGCATTCTTTTCTGACAGTGACAGTTTCAGAACACGGAGTAACAAGCATTCCCTCAAAGCTGCTCCAAAATGTTTGGTTAACTGATGATTAGATAATTCGTAGATTTGTTTCCAAATGTTGATAATTCAAAACTAATGAAACATGTTCTAAGGCGATCATTCAATTGATTTTTATCATGTGATTATTAAAAATAATATTCATATAATAGAAACATAACAGCTTCCTTTTGTATTACGATTACGATATGTATATGAGAAGGTTCCTCAAACACATATCTTGAATTTAAACAGTGACACGCATCTATCCCCTTCAAGTCAGTAAATTTGAATGAATCACAAGTCTTCAGGAAATAATAATAGTGCGTCACATTACTTTTATTACAAAAATTATTGACTAATCTCAAACATTTTTCTACGGTGAGATCTCTACCCGAACCAAAATAGCAACCCTCTCTTATTGCATGTTCCATGACATATAATCAAACACCAAACATAGAGATAACAAGCCGTTCTTAACACCCAGTGTCTGCTAAGAATTTTACGGACGGCATATTTTAAGAACAAGGAGAACAAAAAAAAACCTTATAAGAAGATGATATTACAAAAAGAAATGAACAACGCACAGCCGATATGAGACTATAACGAACTCTGTCGGTTTTCGTCTCAGTTTAAAAATTTTCAACCACGGCCGTTATAGGCTGTATTTCGGCCTGAGGACGTTAATATCCATCATTGCGTTCACCTACCTGAGTTGGCGCCGGTGACGAAATTAACGACGCACTGCCGATATGAGACTATAACGGACTCGGTCGGTTTTCGTCTCAGTTAAAAAATTTTCAACCACGGCCGTTATAGGCTGTATTTCGGCCTGAGGACGTTAATATCCATCATTGCGTTCACCTACCTGAGTTGGCGCCGGTGACGAGCGCCGTCATCCCGTTGAGTCGGCGCGTGGAGGCGCAGATGCCCACCGACGACTTATACCACAACTTGAACACCACCGACACCACGAACAGCGCCAACGTGTACTGGTTGAACAGCATCTCCCACGCCATCGCGAAAACGCCCATCGCGCCGACACTCAGACACTCGCAATGTTCCCACGAAGCGAACGCTGCCGCTGGATGCGCACCTGATGCTCTGCTCGCTACGACTCCAGAGAGCTCTCGCCGATCAATACGGTCTTTGGCCGCCGACGCGCGTTTTTAGCACTCGCGCGACGCTGTTTGATCGTATCGCGCGACGCGGGCAGATAGCTGCTGTTATCGGCAGTTCAAAGTCCGTTCTCGATGACCTCAAAATTTCCTGTTAGCCAGGAGCGAGTCACTGTGCCTCTGGATGAAGTAACGCTCATCTTACTCCCCCCTCCCAAATTTCTGAGCGCGTACGACCTCCCTGGCCCCACCACACGTTCTCAGATTCATCTTAATTCTCCGGAAGGTCACGGCGCCTTCGAGTGCGTGAGAGCACGCGCTCCGCAGGTCTGCTGCGGAATTGTTTGGATTAGGCTCGTAACACGCTACGAAGTCCAATGTTCATGCCAGATTGAATCAGCCATCTATCTGCAGGATGATCCCATAAGGCGAATTCCGTTTTAACCTAGGGAGACGTTGAACACGCCACTTCATCCCACGAGGTTCAAGTTCCTTGTTGATTGCTGGTTTTTATTTTTTGCTCACTATCGCAGTTTGTACTGTCTCGCGATGGTGTGACTACTTCCGGAAAATGCGACGTGTCTTCTTGAGTTGCGTAAGTTTCGTTTGCCATTACTAAAGACCGGATTCCCATGTTACTGCATCTTTTATTTGCTAAGTTGAAATTGGATCAAACCTTGACAGCAGTTTGAATCTCGAAACGGACGTTATTTCCGTACTTGTTTTATTTTGCACGAAATTGCACGTTTGGGGAGTTACTGCAGGATATAGCACGTTATAGGTACTGCAGCCTGAAAATTGCACAATTTGGGATTGTCCAGGGCTTATTTGCAAGATTAACAGTTTTATTGCATAAAATATATTTTTTACATAATCAACTTGTTTTAATTTCTCTTTTTTAAAAGTTTCATTTAACAAAAAAGTTTTCATGACAGAGCCCAGCAGTATATTCGGGAGATCTGTGAAACCCAAGGGCCGTATAATTTGTATCAATTCTGCTTTTTTTTTTCCTTTCTTCTTGTGTGTGTGTGTTATGTAAGGTCGCATCAACATCTAGGTCATTAGCGACCACTATTGGAGTTAACGTTATGGTAACTACGAAGATGAAATGGTGATGATAAGGGGTGAAAGGACGAACGCAAATACAACAATGCCTGAAGCAGGCCTCGAACCCCCAACACTTCGATTCGAGATCACTACGACACTACTGCCTTAGTGATCTCGGCTACCGGGCCGACAATTCCGCATTTTGTTTCCATAAGAATTGAGCGTCTGTATCTTTCATGATGCCTATTGCCTATTAAAATTTCGGAGTTATTGCAGCAGCGATATGTCCATTGGCAATATTTTCGTGATGCATAGTTAAATTAATCTCTACTATCACTTCTCATTACATAATTATTCTCTATTCTCCCTTTTTATTTCGAGATACAAGTAATAAATTGAGATGAATCAAAGGTCCACCTTTTAAACAATCCTCTTGTGTTCGTAAATTCAAAAAATAAATGTGTGTACTGTTATCAAGGACTTCCTGGCCATTCCTGGCACAGAGGCAAAGGACTTTCAAGAGGAAAGGTTTATACCTACCACACCATGTACACATAGAATCGAAATCGTCAAAAAAGCTAATGACGTAAAAAATGTTAAAGGAATATTCATATATAATATTGAATATTGCTGGAATATAATTAAAAACAATATTTCTATGTTACTCTCAAAACGTCTATTTTCAGAAAGGTATATACATAAATCTTATAATTGATTAATCTTTGCTGAAATTAAAAATGGTCTCCTAACATACATTATAGTACGTTTTATTTATATATTTTTACACAATTTTCAACCCCACAAAAACTTTATGACTAACATTATATTTCAGGTAATAAAAATGGATCATAATTTATTTATACAAATCTTTTATTTAATTTATTATCTCGACACCTCATCACAATCTTCACAACATGGCTGCAATGAAGAACCAGTCTTACCATCTTTCTGGTCCCCAAACAACAGGGCATTTGTGCGAACCAATAGCATTTAAAAGGGTACAAATTTAGAACAGTAATAGCCAAAACTCATTAAATCAATGGTCTAAAGAACTATTAATATAATATTTGAAAAACGCATTTCTAAACAAAAAAACATTTTAGACATCTCACCTCGCGATCAATTCTAACTGATTAATTTCTGAATTTACTATAGCCACGTAGTAGAAAACTTACAAAATACGTACAAACCGTATAAAAGCGCAAAAGCGGAAGCCAGTAAAACCATTCTAAGCATGGTTAGGCTTCATTTCGATCTTTCCTTTGGCCACTAAACATTTCGTGCAAGATGTTAAAGAGCTTGACAATTAAAGTACGCAGTCCGGAGGTACAGTAGTGCATCACAGGGAGAATGCTGACCCTCCAAGCAGAGCAAGTTTCCTGACACTATGAAAAGATAGCGATAGAATCGAAGCTCTGACAGAAAGACATCGTGGCAGTGCACATTTTTTGCGCTCTCGTCTTCTCGAACGCCATCTTAATGCGATGTTTGGCATTGCAGAGAGCGATTGAGCATTTGCAGGTCACTCAAGAGTGGAACGAAGGCTTTTCGTAGTCTCGCAGACGCACCAGTTCTTCGCTCTTTGCCCATACTTCTTGCGCCAACTTTTCGTCAAGGGCCTGACTTCGAAGCCAGGATTCCTGTGAAAGTAAACCAGAAACATAAATTAATATTCGTAACATTTGAGTGAAGCCGACCTGGATGGCCGAGGTGGCTAAGAGCGGGTACCGACTCAGCGCTTCGGTCTGAAGGGTCGTGGATTCGAGTCCCGCTTGGGCATGGCTGTTTGTCCCTTGACTTTGTGTGTGTTGTCGCGGAGGGCCTCGCGTTCTGCTGACCCCAGATCAGAGAAGCCCGCAAGAGTGTTTGTCTAGTGTATGGTCAAATATGCGTCCCTTCGGGAGCCTCAAGGGAGATTCATTCTAATAAAGGGAATGCATTCACTGAGTAACATTTAATTATAATACTATTTTCAACTTATAGTTGATATTACTGACTTTTCTAAAATAAAAATTCTGTAAATGTTTTCGTTATACAGCACCATCCTCAAACAAATTATCAGAAATCAAATCTTTAAGCTAAATTTTTTTTTAAAATCGATAAATATGATATATCCACTGCTGCCAGCTGCACTTCAGTGCTGAAGTAAGCTGCCCAGAATTACATCCGGGAGCTCTGAGCACCTCTCGAGAAGTCTAGACTTTCCAGACGTCCTGCATCCGCCGGACACGAGCTCTACTCAACACCGAGTTCCCATTACACATCGTACGTCACCTACTGATATGCCGTGCTTTGACGATCCATGAGAAACAATGGGAGGAACTGCATCGTCACAGCATAAGTCACAGGCCCGATAAGGTCCTCAGTGTGTGAAGTGTTTAAAATCTACCCTTTATTCAATCAATACAAGTACCGTATTTATATTTGGAAGTACTGCTATTTTCGGGTACGACATTTTCAATTGCAAACAATCGATTATAAAAAAAATGGTTGTTTAACTTACGGCAATTATTATGTTGTTATATATTACTATTACTATTATTACTATTATTTTCATCGTATTGGCCATTTCTGACGCTACTTGACTTCCGAGGCCCAGTTATCCCGGAGAGTGATTAACATGTGTCATTATGGGGCTATATCCCTTCGTAAGATAAGGTTGTTAAGCATTGAATGATGAGGTGATAGGATGATGCGGGGTGAATGATGATGATGATGATGATGATAATATTAATAATAATAATAATAATATTATTATTATTATTATTATTATTATTATTATTGTTATTATTATTAACTTTGCCTAATCACCGTCACCAAGCTGCATACGGTTGAAGGCAAAGGCAAATCAGCCTTTTGATAACTTGCCCAGAACAGGGAAGTACATGAAAACTTGCAGCCTTCCCCCTCACCCAGTCTTAGAAATTAGCTTTAATTACTTTCACCCTCACCATCATCCTCATCCTCGGGCACCGTTGTCTAGGGCGTTTCAGGCCTTTCCTGGTGTTTCGCTGCCTTGCGCTTACCGTGCAATCGGAGAAGTAGCGTCCGGTGACCCCGTCCACCTCCTCGCACACGGCCAGGTGGATCGACGTCTGCGCCCCCTCAACCGCGCTCTGTCGAAACACATCACATCACATCCTTAATACAAAACGAAATGCGTGAGCGTATGCGTGGAGGAGAAATGGAGGTGCGGGCAGAAACGAGAAGGTTCATGGTGGGGAATAACAGGACGGAGCGCGCTACGGACGGAGCGGGGTGGAATAGCGTGGATGCAAGGGTTACCGTATCGTCAAGACTGGAAAAGAGTACAATAAATCTTATATTTAAGATTTAAAAGAAGTTAACATTACGTCGCTTATCGGGAAAGACAACCTGTGATTTTACGTTTTCTGATTTGTATGGATTTCCAATAATGTATTTTCATTCTTTATTTTCTATATTACCGGGTTATGAAGAACACTTTCAAACCAACCATTTTTATTAGCACCGTTTGGAATCTCTCTGATTTTGTTGGGAATTGGAGGGTACGAGTAAATTTTGAATGGTAAAACCTGTTCAAAGTTTGCTTTTAACATTTGTTTAACATAGAAAGAGATCATTATCAAACATTCAGAAAATATTTGTTAAAACTATAAAAAAAATGAGATACTTTATATCTACCAGACATCCCAAGGGGAAATTTGATACACATTTAGTAAAATAACTTATTTTAGGACATTGAAATACAGAAATGCCAATATACGAGAGGTATAATGTACTTACAAAAAGGGTATATGGCAACTACATTGAACGTGACGAAAATAAAATGCAAATATTACAACACGAATTTCAGGACTCATGAGTATTCGAAGCTAGAATAGATAGTAAGTAGTTAACATTGAATACTCCTAATATGAGTTAAACAAATTCATGATTTGGGACGTGACTGATTTTAAAATAGTATAAATATTGAATAGATCGCACCATATGTAGTAATGCAGGAGGAATGTACAATCAATAGTAATACGTTTTAATACCGACGAAGGCACCTGCACAGCACAAGTGTCTGTCTGTAGACGGTTTAAGGCCAATTATAAAATGAGTTATGGAAAGTTGAAATACAAGTGAAAACGGAGGTTACTTTCTTTTCAAAAATCATGATTTTGTCAGACGGGAGTTCAGATTCGGAAGCGAACCTCGCAGACGAAGTTTTGGACACAGAGGGTGACGTTCGTAGGAGATATTCATACACGGGGGATAGAATAATTATCGGGAGTTCAAAGACGTTGCAGTGTAAATTCCATGTCAATTTTTTCTGTGATAGACAAATTTCAAGTGAGTTTTTTTTAACAGGACGTTTAGCGAACGCTAGTGGAAAAACAGTCGAAATAGATATGTCCATTCAACACACTCATGAAAGTAGACAATTGTAATTAGTCTATGTTAATATTATTAGGTTACGAGATTAATTTTGTTGTATTTAATAATTTCATAAGTATTACATGTAATTGATAGTTGTATTGGAAGGGCCGCAGTTTTAATTTCGTCATCAAGATACAAGTACAGAAGAATCTCGGTGGACTTCAATATTCTTCGTGGGAAAACTTATTTTCGGCGACATCGCAATCTACATCTACACGAATTGTAAGCGCCGCGGAAAACGTCGGACAGCCAAATTTAATAATTATTTGCAAATAAATTATTATACAGGCATTTAAAATACCTTAGTAAATAAAAGGAATTGCTATTTCGATCAAAATGGCATACAAACAGAAAGTAATTGCATAACATAAAATTTATAAATATAATAAAATAGTTCAAAAGAAAGAATGTTGAATTCAATTAGTGTTGTAAATATTAAAAAAAGGTTTATTTATTTAATAATTAAATTCCGCAGACCAATCCGTTTAACTTTTTTAGACAGAATAAATGTTCAGAGAATACGCAGTCTGAACTAGATGGGTCGCCGATCTACGTAAATATTGTTCAAATGTAAGAAGTTTGGAGTCAGGTATTCATAAAAATTATGACAAAAATTAAATTGTTTAAAGTCGATATACCTTCAAACATAAAAAAGAAACTTTTCAAATTAGCGTTCCCAACGTGTAATATCAATATATTAAGTTTAAAAACGTTTCATGCTGAAGAAACTATTTAAATTTTTTACACATTTTTCGCACAAGCGGCTTTACCGAAAACCAAGAAACAAGAACAATTTTCAAATGAGTAGTATTATTTATTTCAGAAATTAAACGCATTCCAGTAAGTGTTAAGTTCTCTGACACTTTCTTTGTATAGTGTAACAAGAAAAATTAATATGTCCGGGGCCAACTAGTATTCATTTAATTCATTTAGTGCACTGATATTTGGAAGAACTTATAACTGACAAATAAAAACCTGGGTTCTTAAGGTAGTGTTCATAACATTCATTAAATACTATGAAATTGAATCGTGTCAATAAGTTGTTAACGAATGCTACACTTACCCTTATTCTCTTTATTCGGCCCTTATAAGGCTAAAATTTCTTTCCACATTTGCGTTGAGAAGGCCACACACATTCAAAATCTGTTGTGCCCGAGACGTTTCATCTCGATTCAGATATAACCCCAATTCAGAACACAAGGAGCTCATCTGCAGTTACATACCGAAATTGTCATCAATTAACAACCAGAATTCAAATATGGAAGAGTGAAATATTTATTTGAAAAATTACTGTAATAATTTCCAAGAAAATTATATTCATTATTTATTATGTTATTGTTATTGATTATTCATCGATTGTTAATTACATTAATTAAAAAATTAATTAAATGTAAGTAAAAAAGCTTTATTAGATTTTCAAACAACATTTCTCAGAAAAATACCAGCCGATTTATACGCGCATAATCATTGTTTACATGATCAAACAATGCAGCGATGCTATTAATTTCACACATCCTCAGTATAATCTTAACCGGATATGATTCACTCACAATAAGTAGGAACATTCCTGATAGTAACGACCTTGCGGTGAACGTAGTTTCCGCATTCTTTATAGATACGGAACGCCTGGAAATGCATTCACAAGCAACAAGTGAGCTAAACTAATTTGTTCGTATCAACTATTGTATATTACAGTACTAGTTACTGTAATATTTAGCATTATTGTATAATACAGTGTTGGTGTATAATTCAGTTAAAGTTTGATCTTCATGCTTTGTGAAATATGAATATGATTTTGTTTCACATTTCATTTTACCATTATCGTGTATTTGACAATATGAATTGGAATTGTTACAGATCATTTGGTGTGTTCTACTTTTTTCTGTAGCAGAAAGGGAGTAGGAAAATATATCTCCATGGACTGGGCGCGTGTTCCAAGTATTGTGGGTAGGTGACCTAACGAATTAGTTAATTTCCTTCACCAGGGTGTACCTGTATTTTCATCTTACTGATGCAATTCGAAAGAAAAGTGACAAAACAGAGACGTAAGTGACAAACTCTCTAATGTCATTCAGACATGGAAGATATCGCGTTATCCGTGTAAAGATACAATTATTAAAAAGAGAAAGCTTTTGCTTTAAGTATCTAAGATTAAAAGTTCCGTGGTACTTTTATCAATAATGATCACATTTGAATTGGCATTTTCAGGTAAAATATGAAGTATGTGACTTTCAATATTATTATTATTATATTATTATTATTATTTGTTCCTCTAATTCACGGGTAAAGATGTTATGAGTCTGTTGATTATAAATTCCAGTCCGGGTTGCAACCAACTTTCTAACAAGCAGGTCTAGGGACTATCCGTACCTCTATAATACATTGCGCAAAATGTGGGCTGTTTCCAATAAAGCAAATTCTTACACTTCCCAGACTTTTGAATGACTTGGGACTTTAGCAAAGTTCTTATAAAAAATTTGCGGAACTAATCTCTGAGCTGCAAATACTTTCGGGATGACCTATGCTTTTAACCCCGCATTCGGCTAATCTCGATCTCCAAACTCCTGTATTTAAGACGTTTCTCTGCCTCCTTGGTTACGAGGTTTTGATCCCATGGCACTGCAACATGTACAAGTAGGCACGATTCTTTCTCCAAATCCCAGATAACAATATCTGGTTTGTTTGCTGCAGTCCTGCTATCAATTTGAATTTGTTGGTCGCACAATATTGCACACAATCCAACAGACTTCACTAGTTTTGGTGAGTGTTTAGAGAAAAAAATAATCAAACAACACAGGGGATGCACTTGCACATGTTTGGTCAATAATAAATTTAGTTACCTTCATAAAAATACAAAAAAACGCGTTCAAAAACACTGATATCCAAGGTGGAAAATGGCGAAATATTGCAGTATTGACAGCTCCAGGATGCAGGCTATTCACGGTCACACCTGCGCAAAAACAACAGACCATTATATCACTGTGATTTAGATAAATGCTATATCTAATACAAGCGGAATAATGTTATTAGACAAGTAAGAAATACAAACGCAACGGCTTTGGCCAACGGATTCTTGACTGTTTTAATTATAATGTTTATATTTTTTATTTACTTTAATTTCCGTTACTCCAGAACACTAACCATCTAAAAATTTTAAAAAAATTGAAATGATAATAGCTTTCAATATTTTCATCCAAAATGGTGTGAATTTCCCCCCGCATGATCAATTTTAATGTTTCTTCCCGATGTAATGTTTCTTTCCCAATGAAATGTTCTTTCTTTGAGGAAATTTAATATATTTCTTCCGCAACCCCGTGCCGCGACGAAAAGATCTTTTTTTTTTTTAAGTGAATTGTAAACGCCTCTAAGAACTTAATTGTACTAAATTCTCATAATTTGGTAGCTAGCTTTCAAATTATTGAACGTATCCTTCAAAACGAATTACCAAAATTGGACTTTTTTTTATTTTTGAAACTGCATTTTTATGTTTCACTCAGTACGGGGTATAGTATGGGAAGCCATATAAATACATACGAGAAATATAGCCTCAAGAAGACGAGAACTCATCCACGACTGAGACGGGATCTAACATGTTCACAACACATTTGTGAACTAAGATTTGGGGAACCCTTGTATCCTGTAGTTCTCAAAATAGAGAGTTGTGCGACATTTAACAGCATAATCCTAAAATGAAATCACGAATACGCAATATTTACTTAAATACATAGTACATATACATCAGCAACGATTAATAGATCTCATACGTCATTCCCACACATCCAGGTAAAGGAGAAAACAATCTTAGATAACAAAACAATGTAAGAATGACTTCTGATTTGCAGCCGCGCCTCACCGGTTCCTTTCAACCTTCGCGCCAGAAATAGAGAATTGTGTGACATTTAACAGCATAATCCTAACATGAAATCACGAATACGAAATATTTCCTTAAATGTAAATACATCAGCAACGATTAATAGATCTCACACGTCATTCCTACACATCCAGATAAAGGAGAAAACACAATCGTAGATAACAAAACAATGTAAGAATGGCATCTGATTTGGAGCCGCCCCTCACCGGTTCCTTTCAACCTTCGCGCGAGCTCGTTCGCCACGATGACCACCGCCAACTTGCTGAGGTTGTACACCTGCACGGCGTGCAGCTCGGTGGCGCGCGGGTAGTCCAGCAGCTCGGGCGCCATGTGGGCGAAGCGGTGGTAGGAGGACGAGACGAACACGACCCTGGCGGGGGCCGACCTCCGCAGCAGCTCCACCAGCAGCACCGTCAGCAGGAACGGCCCCAGGAAGTTCACCTGCGCGCACGGACGCACGCCATGCGGCGCTTTCGGACGGGGCCAACGGCTCGGTCGCCCCGGGCGCCGAAATTTTAAACTAGTGGTGCTAAAACAGCACGTGTTTCCTCGCGTGTATTTTCAGGCAAAATTACACGAAAAGAACTCAAACTTTCGAAAAAATTTTCATGATCTTATTTCAAAATCTATCTTTAAAGAACGGATTTCATTAAGAACAAATATCTATATTTCATATTTTACTTGTAGGAAGACTTTGAAAAAAATTGTGAACTTTTGCAATATTCGAAAAATTAAGAGTTTTCAACGATCATGAAACTTCCATTCTCTTAAACGTCCTTTACACTATCCAACAAAAAATACTAATTAAGAACAACTTTTTAAAATTTTTGAAAATGTCCCAGGAGCTTCATGTAAAGAACACCCCAGAATTAAAATATCGGTTTCAAATTAAGGAGCAGCGACATCAGTCAGATCGATTGAGGAATATTAATTTTGGAGAAAATTGGCTGAACGGTTTAGCCGCTAGAGTTGTTCATAGACGGACAGAGACAGACGTTTTGCCGTCATTCGATTTTTCGGTATCAAAGAATCAAAAAACTGGAATTCTCCGTCGTTTTTTGCGCAGCGTTACATAACTTTTTCTGCACTCCGTAGCGAGAAAATAATCAATGAGTGGAAGTAGCACATTCGACTCTTTCGAGGAATCACATTTTAGGTGATTGTATTCAGGCGTGGAACTTACCATAGCTCCTCCACTCTGGCACACACGTGACCCATGGGCTCGTATTTTCATTATGTACTTACTAAATCCGCAATAGCCTACCCCCATGAGCCCCTACATACTCGCCGGCCGGCAAGATGAGTGTAGGTCGGCGTCGAATCTACATCCAGATGTAGGGGAGGTGGTAACAACATCGCCGCGTTCCGAGATATAATACGCACTACAGTAACGAGACTAATAACCATAGAAGTTGACGGACTCGGAAACAATCAAACAAATAGATCGTGCTTAGAAACTCGCGCCCGGCAACGATGATGACATTTACAAATAGCAGTAGTCTTGCTGTGGTTCGTGTAGCTTATTTTCCTGCAAATCCTTCATATCGTAAGAAAGGGTAATAGAATAAGCAACATTCTCTAATTGTATCAATGAACACAGCAATTTTAAGGACATATTTCACTTTTTGACTCCTGCCTCTGGATATTCTCCTGTCGTATGCGCACTTGTTATATTTTCCATAATTATCTATCTTTGAAACGTATCACTCTGAATTTCTTCATCGCCTAAGTTTTCCATCAGAGTATGTCATGCCGACATGCTACGCGCTCCTGCATAGAAACGAAAATTTGTCCATCGCATTTAAAACTAAGCTTTGTATCAGGAAGGCTATAACTTATATCATAGCGAATCTCTCTGAAGAGCACTAAGAACCCTCAAGACATCATTAATAGGGAAATTACAAGACGTCCGGTAGAGTATTTGAATATCAAAGTACTAAATTTGGAACATTATTCCTGGTTCACACGGATATTTGCTTGACCGAGAGACTGAATGAGGCAATACTCAGTCATTAAGCTCTTTTATTCTCCGTTATTGGCCCAATCAACGCATCCTCCACGTACGTGAATGAGTATTGAAGCCGGACTCGTGAACCACTGAGGCCTTTGGTTCCGTAAGTCTAGTGCATGTTACACCTCAGGAGGTGGCGAGGATCCTCTCCCGCTGTAACTTGAGCTCCATTGACCTACAAATCTGCTAGTCCTGTTTCTCCCTCCCAGTATTTTCCTCAGAGGGACACAGCCCCAGCCAAGACAAGCTCAAAACACCCGAGTAGTCTCCCGAAAGTATGGTACTGTACTGCATGTGAGCATAAGAATAAGTTTGTTAAGGGGGCAAGGGACAAGAAGTAAGGGACAAGAACGAGAAAGGAAAAATCGGACACAGTCCTTTGCTCATTTGTTATGGTACTGTCCCTGCACTTGCCTAATATTGGTCGAATAAACAAAGGGAAACTACCAATCAGAGCAGCCGATCACTGGAATTCTCCTTTGACCGTATTTGAATTTGATTCAGCTACCTGACTAGTCAAAATCAATCAGTCAAAAACCCACCGCTGTTGGGCCTTTTCACTAGGCCCTCCCAATTAACAAAGAGTCAACATAACTACGGTTATGTTTCTCCTCCTTTTGATTATCACTAATTTGTATTAATTTCTTTCTCGCCTTACAGCGTAGTAAATTTAATACATACGTAATTAAAAGAAAGAATTGTAACGCTGCGGAAGAAATCTGCGATTTTTCGAGAGACCAACATATTGACAAGCCCTGGTACCAAAAATGTGAACAACTTTTGTTCCTTTATTAGTAAATTACTTCCTCTAATACCTTGTGGTGTCTGAAGTCACGTTTTGTGGGTTGTTAATACTTAAAAATGTATGCATATCTCACGCTAAACGACCTAAACTGTCAAAAAACATTCAGACGATTTTCTTCAAAATTGGTTTTCCCAAACGATCTGAAGGAAATCGAGGTCCTCTGATTTTGAAGCATTTTCATTTTTGGGAATACTTTACATGAACTTTAACATTTTCCTAATTTTCTCAAAAAGGGGCATTTTTATTATACTTTGGATAGCTTGAAGGACACAAAAAATGGCGCAAATCTCATTGAAATTCTCAATTTTCGGAAATGTCAAAAGTTCAAATACTTTCCGGTGTCCTTCTACAACAACAATATCGGAGATAAGAGATTTTTTCTTAATGAAATCTATTATTCAATATCAGATTTTGAAATACGGTTACGTACAATGTTTCGAAAATGTGAGTAGTTTTCTCGAAATTGTGTGTGAAATGTAGGCAATATTTTTAAAAATTATTTTCTTAAACATGGCTTCTAATTTTTTCCTTAATTATTTCCTCGTATGTGGCAAAGGACGTACAAGTTTTAATGCTAGTTCCATTTTCGGCGAACTATTTCCGAAAATTGCCAAACATTAACATTGCAATAATATTGAGTTTGAGAAATATTGATGATTGAGTTTTTGTCTTAAATGAAATATGTTGTAAAGCATTTGGCTTTTACATAGTCAAGTACAATTTTTTGAAAATTTGTTTAGTTTTTGCGTAATTTCTGCTTGAATTTAATACATATGCTAAAAAATGTGTTTCTCAAAAACTGTTTCAACTTTCCAGGATGGATCAAATGACGCTTAACAAAAGGCCCAGGCCCCATTTTGGCAAACTCTATTGTCAAGAAGTGAATACAATATCAACACTGAAAACTACAAAATTGATGAAAGATTTCCTTAATGAAATCTGCTTTTTAATCAATACTACAAAATAATACAAAAGTATCTCTCATTTTACAGTCTTGTGTAAATAATTTCATCAAAATATGTACAACGTATTTTAAAGTAAGTTATTCAAGCAAGCACATTAGATGATAATTTTACTACTTCTCTCGAGACACGATTTCAACAATCAACTTACATTATATCCCGAATACATTATTCACAATTTCATAAAATTCCTGACCAGACGTGTTCTACAAAATGTGGAATTTGATAAGCAAGACAAAGGAACTAATTACTCCATTGTGAAGGTCACGCCAGAGAGGAAACTTTAAATTACTTCGATAAAAAATTTAGATCAGTTTTAACACAGAACTATACACGTTCTGGTAAAACCAAGAAGTCCTTCAGATAACAGAATGAGACTTCCCAGCTTTTAATGAATTTAAACAATAACTCTACGTCAGCAAATTCGACATCTTTTGCGGGATTCTAGTTTGATGATGCATTAGATAATAACGAATGACTGTAACAATAACAATGTTATCTGAAACAATTTTTCACTCAAGGATATTTAAATTTCTTATCTGATTAGTATAGTGAGTCAATGTTATGCTAATGGCATATAAACACCCAAAAGCGTTTCATTGCAGACGTGTAAAGATATGACAAAATGTGAAACTAGGTTTTATTAAAAACGCCTGGTCACAGGTGAAAGGCAGAAATAAAAAAATACCTTTTTCTCCCCCTCCCTTTCGATGCTGATATATAAATTCTATAAAATAAATTTTAAATATATCTATTTACAATGTAATTAGTATTTTTTATTAATTTCGAAAGTATTTATTCCTGTTTCAATTTATCACTATTCAATGTTGAAAACTTCATACACATAATGAATTTAAATTATTCAAAATAATTAAATACTAAAATTTAATCAAAATATTCAAATATTGAAAGAGAAGTTTTGTTTAAAAAATAAAATTCTGATTACTGAATGACATTCTCGTGTCAACCAGCAACTTTCCATATTATAAATATTATCTAATAAAGCGTGACACCACTCCATTAAGCCAATTTTTTTGCATATAATTTAATCAAACATCAGTTCATACGGGTTTTTATATTATTTTTTGAAAAATTTAGTATTAAATAATTTTTTTTAAGTATCGGGGGACCTGGGCCCAGGTCCTTCGTTAACACGGCACTGCTGACAGGCCCTGCCACTGACCTGCAGAGTGTCGTGGAGGCCGTCCTTGGTGGGCGCGTGGGCGATGTTGACGGCGCCCGCGTTGTTGATGAGGATGTGCAGCCGGGGCTCCAGCGCGAGCACCTTGGCCGCGCATGCGCGCACGGACTGCAGGGAGCTCAGGTCCAGCGCCAGCAGCTCCACCGCCGCCCCTCCCGCCGCCTCGGCGCGCACCGCCTCTGCGCAAACGGCGGCGTTTCAGCCCACGGCCTAAGACACTTTTCTTTAAAAAATTGTCTTTGCAACAAGTTATCCTGTAACGACGATAGCAAAGAGGCGCCTCCGCAGAACGTCGGCAAACCTTCGTGACAAATATGCAGAGGCATGCGCAATAAACAAGTCAAGTCAGTACCAAGAGTCCCGTAAGTGCAGTACATATTATATCCTGGGAGGTGCTGGTGTTTCTCGCCCCCTCCTTTAGAGCGTGAGATCGGGCGCCGATCTACACGTCGGCTTGCGGACGTGTTGCCCCATCCAGGTATCTCCCGACGGCGAGTCACTGCTCCAGCCGGTACAAACTCTAAACTCACGACTTGTGTGTTCGTGTAGTGCTTTTAAGTGTGTATGTGTAAGGGGAAGAGACAAGAAAGAGGAAAGAAAGACCGCTACAAAAGATGGTCCGTTTTTTAAGAGACTTCTGTGACATTTGTTTGGTATTGATAGGAGAAACTATGGGAAACTAACCATCAGAGCATTCGGGAGTTAGAATTCTCTCCCGGACAGCGGCTGAATTCCACCTGCCTACACAGAGTCTAAGACCCGTATTTATAAACCTCTGCCAGGCCTAGCAGGTTGCCAGTGTACGGTTTTGCGATTTATGAACGGTCCCCAGCTAATTCCATTCGTCCCTTGAGCTCCTAGCAAGCTCCCAGATTGCAGGCCCCTAAGAGCTCTACTGGCAGAGCTTCATAAATACGACCCTAAAACCTGCTAGCGTTGGGACTCAAACCGTCGGACCTCTCAGTCTTAGATGCTGTAGCGCCAGCTGCCTGAGCCATTTAATCCGGCTGAGAAAATCGAACGGATAACGGAAGACGAATTCGACAAATCTCGACTTCAAACACTATAAAATACAGGCAATGGGTAATAGAGCAGGCCGCCCCGAAACAGCAGCCCCATAGCTGCCTGGGGAAGGTACGAGTAGGTTTTCCCCGGGGCCACGTGCAATACTTTAAGCTACGTTCTAGTAGATGGTTTGTAGAGGGTGCGCCACCTCCGTTCGACCATCGTGACATACACGCTTCTCTCAAGCTAGTCTTCTGTTCTTCGGAGCAGAGTACCCCTCTATCGTGTTGTGATATTACTCATTCCGGATGATACGAGTATATGCACAGGATTAATACTTCTAGTCAATCCAGTCTTTTTTCTTATGTTTTCTTTTGGAGGATTTCCAATTCAATCTCTCTCATTTTTTTCGGAGGGACGTCGCGAATGCTCCAGGAAGCGCTGCAGGAACCACCATTTCACAGTGCGGCGGGGGGGGGGGAGGATAAGGGAAGAGGGGGAGGCGAGGAAGTGGTTCCGGCAAGACCCCGAGCACCTTCCGGCCCACGGGGCTCTGGACCCCCCCCCCCTCACTTGTAGGACTGCAACCTCTGAAGCTAATCAAATATCTCCAAGACTTTTCAATGCATTTCATTTAATATTTATATGTTCTTTTCATATTTCTAGGCATAATAGAAGGATCGTTCCTTAAATCTCCGCACAATTTCTCTTCCATTTGTCTAGTACATGCATTACTATAACTTAATCTATATACACACTTTTTTATTTACACGCATCTTCTCATTCTATTCTGCAAACATTAATTTCATTATTTTCAACAAAATTATTATCCTCACATCCTCCTATATTCTCCGTCATAGTATACAATTTGTTTTCCAATCGTGTATCTATATTTTTATTTCCATCTTTACTTACATCGCATATTATTTTGTTGTTCAATAACTTTCCACAACTCCTTTCCATCCATATCTCAACCCTCTACTTCCTCTTCTTTCCTTACTCCATCCTCTCATCCTCCATCTCCCCTTTTATTCAGTTTCCTAAACCACATCACTTTTCATCAGGGTTGGGCAAAATACTTTAAATTTAGTATTTAAATACTTTACCAAAGTACTTTGTAAATACGTTTTTAAATACATACTCAAAATAAGTGAAAATTCTCATTTTGAATTGCTAAATACATACGTATTTAAAATACTTAAAATACAGTAAGTATAAAAATTTTACATTGCAACTTTTTATTGCAACAATGTATTGTAATGGTTAATTACAATAAATTACTAATTGATAGTCTTAAATTTCTGAACAATAACCAAAAACTTTCACTTATATAAAATGACACTAAATATAAAATGATATCAAAAATATGTCTAACTAAAATAAACGAAATTTCCTTTTAAAACAATTAGTTTTTCAAATAAATCAGACAAACTCCTAGTTAGCGAATGAAAAAAAACCCGCAAAGGAAAACAGATGTTGAACTCGCACTGATTAACATAAAAGTGTTATAAGGAATAAACACTTTTTTTTACTGTCGGGTAATTGTCCAGCATTTTTAATAATTCAGATTTATCATTTAAAAATGAAGAGAATTCATGTTCAACAGCTGAAAGGAGCTTTAATTTTGTTTTCAATGAGGCCCATTCACTAGCAGAATTAAAAAATTAAAAAAAAAATAAAAAATATATCAATGTTATCATCTTCATCTGTATTTAAAGCATTTTAATTATTTCTTTTTTTAAATACATCTATTTTATGTATTTAAAGACATCTCTAAAACAATGTCCAAAAAAGTAAAAAATACAGGTTTTGAAATAAAAATGTACTTAAAATACGCATTTCACATACAAGCACGTATTTAAGTACTGTCCAGCCCTGCCTATCAACCATATGCATGCTAATAGCTACTTCACTGCAGTGCCTCTGACTCGGACGTCCTAGGTTCTAGTACCGACAGTGGCAAGATTTTCGACACTATAACTTGTCAGCTAGGTCGAATTCAGTCGCTGTCTGAAGGAGATTTCTAGCGGCCGGCTGCTCTGATGGTAGTTTTCTGTGGTTTCTCCGAACACCAGGCGAATGCCGGAGCAGTACCCTGACAAGCGCGCTACGGACCGCGCTATATGTTTCCTTCCTCTTTTTTGTCCTATCCTCACACACACTAGCATGCACTACACTACCACACATGCCCTTGAGACCGGGCGGGAGCTTAGAGCTCGTCCCGGCTGGGGCGGAGCTCCGCTGGCGGGAGAGTGGTGGAAGAGTTTTCCCGCCGTCTCTCGACGGGAAAACGTGCTCTACACTTACGGGACGAATGACCTCAGTAGTTGATGCGCCCGGAATCACTAACAACCAACCAACATCACAGCTACCCGCTCAGTTTCCTCTGCCCCTGTCCCTGTCCCTCCCTTCGAAGACGTTTCAATGATATTCGACACATATTCACCTCAATCACGCAGAGGTATAGGTTTGCGTCCCCGCCCTTGACGACCCGAAGACCGTTTTCCGGTAAATTTGTCACCGTGAATTATCGTTTTCGCAGAGAGAAAGAAGTGAACTTGTTAGTAACCTTTTCAATGTCCTTCCCGGAGATAACAATCTGTAAAATAATACTTCAGAATGCGTATACGAGCCGACCTGGATTGCCGAGGTGGCTAAGAGCGAGTATCGACTCAGCGCTTCGATCCGAAGGGTCGCGGGTTCGAGTCCCGCCTTGGGCATGGCTGTTTGTCCCTTGACTTTGTTTGTGTTGTCGCGGAGGGCCTCACGTTCTGCTGACCCCAGATCAGAGGAGCCCGCAAGAGTGTTTGTCTAGTATATGGTCAAATATGGGTCCCTTCGGGACGTAAAGGGTTACCGGCTGTCGGCTGGATAAAAGCCCTAGGAAAAAAATGCGTATACGAATAGCAAATTTATTTCTTAAAAGCGTATATGTATTGAATGAATGAACACATACATATTAAGGTAAAAATCTGTTGTAATGATGCTTAATGCAATTTTAATATTTTATTGAAAAAAGTGTTTCTAACAACGTCGTTGTTTGTCGTGCTGTGTTATCTGATGCATCATCAAATGCTTGGAAATCCGTAGAGAATGTGGAGGTCACAGACGCTATGTTATTGTTTCAATTCTTTGCAAACTGTTGTCTCGTATCATCTCAAGTACCTCTTGGGATTACCAAGACACGCATATTTCTATGACAAAACGGAGTCTAAATTCTTATCAAAGAAAAAATCTCTCTGGCCCTCACTTTTCTCTTGTTCATAATGAAGACTGATTCAGAAAAGATAACTCTCCCGGATATTCTGATCATATCTTAAGAAATCATGAATAATTTGTAATTTTTATATGCCTTTGTTCCAAAGAAATCACACATTTTCTAACTTCAATACAGTGTTTGATTTACCTAACGACATGACTTGATTAATTCTTTTGAAAAAATCGATTAAAGAATAAAACATTGTGGTTGTTATAGTGCAGTCTTTTTTGAGCAAGGAAATGCGAATTACTTTGTCCTTCCTTACCGACCGAAATAGTGTAGAGAGCTAAGACTACTGTAGCTGATGGCCCTGTAAGATATTCAAAACTCTTAGCTGATGTCCAGGGATTTTCCGCAGTTCTCGAGTATTTATTGAGTTTTTATTTGTCCTTTGTGTATGTCGTGTCACGGTATATAATTATTATAATGCACTGCGGAGTATTTTGTTGGAAAAAGAATCAGAAAGTTGATGAGGGAGTTGCTCACCAAGGGCCTTCTGTCCTCGCTGGGGGTCCCTGCAGGCCATCAGGACTCGGGCCCCTCTCCGCGCCAGCTCCTTGGCCGTCTCCAGCCCAATCCCTGCAAAGCCACACTAAGTCAGTAAGTACCAACATCTTTTCACAAGAAGAAAATTTAAATAGTCAACTTTTGTGACTTCGCCCACAGAACCTTTCATTACTTTTTAGGTGATGTCTTCCCATGTTCCATTTGACGAACTTCTAATGGAAACAGAAGGAGAGTTTTGTTTGTACCCCATGAAAAATAAAAACGTAAATATTGCTTTCTTTACACATCTTTGTTTTTGAAAACATTATGTAGCCAATTTCTAATGTCTCATTTTTTATATTCTTCTATAAAGAAATATAATTTAATTTGTCTGCAGAGTTTTCATTATAAACTATTACTAATGAGGTGATAAGTTGTTGCTCGTACGTTTTATTTTTGGACTATTTACTTACTTTTTGCGAAGATATATTCTAAGGGGTCCATTTAATTGATTAAATGTTTCAATATTTCTTCTAATCATTATTACCTCTGTAAGAAAGCTTAACCATAAATATAATCATCATAAAAAATAATAATAATAAAAATAATAAGTTTGTAGACAGGAAAGTACATTTTAAAAAACGTAAAAATTGTACTTAAGTGAGCTTATTCTGAATTTTGTCATAAGTACCTTAATGGAATGTATTCATACATAAATAAATATACGCTTTCTATACCAATGATTAAATATAATATGTTCAAAATTCTCCATTTGACCCAAGTAATTAGTAACTTCTCTGTAAAACACAATGCAAAAATCGATTTTCCGCAGCATTACAAAACTTTCTCTATACTACGTGTATTACTCCGTACGTATACGATAAAGTAAGAAATGGAACGAAAGTTTCAATGGGGATTCTTCAAAACATTTATTGTAGCTTTCCAACTCTCATTTTCTCGGTAAAACATGTAACTTTACCATTTCATTCTAGGTTTCATTTTTTTAAAAATAATTTTGTATTTACAGGTTCCTCCGTCCCAAACGCGCCTAACAGTAACAAAGTTATTAATTCATGATTTAAACATGTAAACCGATTGTTCACTTGACTGAATTTCACTAAAGTTCGCACTGGCAGCGTCAAAAAGCAGAAGTACGAGTAATCATTCGGAGTCGAAGAGCAGTTGCTACCACTGTTATTGCACATCAAATACATGGGGGGGGGGCTAATTTACTTCAACTGTCGTCCTTTGTACAGGCATCAGATGCCAAGGTGCCGTAATCATCATTGTCAGCTTTGTTACTCTTTCTAACACACCGAATCCTACCAGAGCTCGTTAGTGGCGCAACCGCAGGCGAACATTAACCACCTGCCCATCACACGTTGACGCCAGGATGATCATGGGTCCCGTTTTGACCGCTTTACTGTGTGCCTCTACCACATTACAGATATAAAAGCTTTTGCACGTTTTATAGAAATGTATTTGAAAAGGAGTGCTAAAATGTTCGATACTTAATTAAATGAATAATTAATTTCATTATTTTGTAGCGCACACATGCTACATGTGACAGAAACCGCCGCAGGTTAATATATGATAGAACTGATAACTAAAAACATGTGGCAGTGGCTATTGTTTGTGATTCATTGCAATACATTGTCAAAATAAATTCACTGGAAGAGAATACTGTGTTTTAATAAATACGATAGTATCATTTTTTTCTTCAACCCATAAGAAGAGCGAGTTTCAAGGACGTGGCATAGAAATTAGGACTGTTAAAACAAAATATGAGAAATATAATGGGAATAAAATAAAATGTTAAGGAATATAAGCCAATCACGTTCCAAGAAGCAAAAGAAAAAAATGATTTTTTTTGAAGAATTAACTACGCATAGAGAATAATGCGGGAATGAAATGTGATAGAATTTACTTGTCGACAAATTCATCTACATGTAAACACTTCAAAGAGATTAGTAAACAAACACTTCAGAGATTAACCAGTCCTAATAAGTTACAACAGTATATCTTTTCTAGATCATCACCAAAATCAAATAAATTTGATCTGAATTCCAATGATTTCTAAATAGTCAGGTTTAATATAATGTTTTTCCAATCTGACGCTGCGGCATTTTTTTCGGGGGGGAGAGCCCTTTTCCAAAATATTTTTATCAAACAATTTGACAGCCTAACTCTATCTTCTTCTCTAAGCACGCTCTATCTTCTTCTCAAGCCCTTGACATTGAGAATCACTGCCACAAATCTACTAAATATCGTGAGTAAGATTTTACAAATACACTATGCGACAAATCCCCCTCCAAAAAATCCTAACCTTACCGTACACTTCAAATTACGTAATCTGTAAGTCGAAGGGAGCCACCCAAATCTATCAAACCCAGAACGACAACTTCACGCGGCGAAAACCGTGCCTCGAGCCCCTGGCGCCGAGCTGCGGCGTCGCACGCACCTGAGTTGGCGCCGGTGACGAGCGCCGTGAGCCCGTCCAAACGCCGTCGACTGGAGCACACACCCTGCGTCGTCTTGTACCACACCTTGAACACCAGCGCGAACACCAGCACGCCCAGCGACCACTGGCTGAGCAGCAGCTCGCCCGCCGCCGCCCACAGCCCCATGGCCACGACGCCTTGGGCGAGGCGCGGCACTCGGCTCCTGCGACGCGTCCCGACGCCGACGCCCGATCAATACGCACTCGCCCGCGGAGCCGCCGCCGGAGGGACAACCGGGCGCCGCCCGCCCGCGCTGGCTCAACCGCACGCCCCATTCACACGCCCCACGAGGACGCTTCGCGCTTCGTTCATCTTTCCGCCGCTGCGGAGGAGCTATTCTTGAGCACGCCACGCCCCGCCACCAACGGAATCACGTTCCGTGCGCTCTCGCGGCGGCGTTCCGAGTCACTTCCTTGCGCCCGCCACTGCTGCCACTTTCAAATCGACGGGACAGCTCGTAATTTATACCCGGGTTTTCGTAGCGTGGCGCCTGAGGGTATTATCTTCAAGATGGAATATGGGGCACGACTTTTCGCGTCATTTTCGGTCCTGCCGCAAGATGTCGCATGATCGCGACCGTATCAAGCAGTGCTGCAGATTAAGCGACTCTAGCGACACAACTGAGAAAGACGCGAAGAACCGTGTCCCATATTCCATCTTGAAGATAATACCCTCAGGCGCCGCGTTACGAAAACCCAAGTATACGTGATGGCACGTGCTCGATTGATTCATAGTCATTCCGGGCGCGACAATAGCTACGGTCATTAGTCTCGTAAATGAAGTACATGTTTTCCTCGAGAGGTGGTGGTGGTGATCTACCCTCCCCCCGGATGATGAGATCCAGCGCAGACCTATCGTCGGCTGGCGGGGTTTTCCTCAAACAGGTATCTCCCACCTGAAGGACACCATCTTATCCGGGATAAGCTCTACGCTCCCGACCGGTCTCCCGGCATGTGTGGAAGTGTAGTGCATGTTAGTTTGTGTTTACGTGTGTGTGTGTGTGTGTGTGTGTAAGTAAGGGATGAAGATAGGAGACGAAGGGGAAGGACAGATGCCGCGCGGTCCGTGACCCGTTTGTTAGAGTACTGCTCCGGCATTCGCCTGGTGTTGATCGAAGTAACCACAGAAAACTACCGATCAGAGCAGCTGACCGCTAGGATTCTCCTCCAGACAGCGACTGAATTCGACCTAGCTGACAAGTCGGTGTTGAGAATCCTGCCGCTGGCGAGCCTCGAACCTAGGACCTCCCGCTCAGAAGCACTGCAGTGACATCAGTTGATGCCCTGAGCCACCTTTCCCGGTGGCACGTGCTCGAAATCGTTGGTTACAATACAGCACATATTAAAATTGCCAGTTCATCTCCTTTATCGTGTACCACGAGAAGAAATAGATTTTCTTACCGCGAGAACATGGAGAATGATGACTCGAATCCGCGAACAAAATATCGTCGTACAATTCAATACAATTGACGCTTCGCTATGCATATCCAAGTTGCATCCGGTCTCCGTAATTAATATAAAACAACATGAGTCTGAGCGATGCTTAACTTTCAACTCTTTTGATGCTAATTTGTTGCCAAACCGTTCGTTAAGAGAAAATAATAAAACAAAGCGAATTCGGGGGATTTAATGAACAACACAAGATTTACAGTGGTGATGCGAAGGAGACATACATTGAAAAATAGCTTTTTAAAATAGCCGAGAAAAGATCGTTCTTTTATTTCCAAAGAGAAGCATCTCCAGTAATTCATCAAACCCAAATTAATATTCGTCGCTTGGTTATTCAAGCAGTTTCATTCTTCGCGCACAATATTGTGTTCTTGATGAAACTTTACGACTACGTCTTCACGGAAACAAACTTCGCAAAAACGCACAAAATCAAAAGAGGCCTTTGTCACGAAATTAAACATCTACAACAGGCATGTCAAGGTCGCGGGCACGATAACACGCTTACTAGAGCTCGCGGGCTCTGCGTTGAGAGAAATTGGCGCGTATTTTCAAAGTAAAGGTTATACAAATTCCTCTGGAGTGGCGGTACGTCCCTGGAGACCTGGCCCATGACAGTCTTTGAGAGAAGTTACTTGACAATGTCACAAATTTAGCAATATTATTTCCCATTTTCTCTTTAAGACAAAGAAATGATACATTCAAATGAAATAATACATCAGTCCGATTTCAAATTCTCAATTGAGAGTAAAATAAAAAAAACTGAATCAAAATAATCTTTATTTTGTAATCCTGTTTACTTAAGAGTGATATAAAAGCATGAACTTTCTACGGTCTCGTTAGAAGGAATAAGAGACAAATATTATTGTTTGTTAAAAGCGCTGTCCGTCCATAAGCGAGATTTGTCAACTTATAGAGACTTGTTAATGTATTTCACATTATTGCCAAATACAATAACTGAATGGTTATACACAACACAAAACAAAAACAAGTAAAGAATTCGCCATTCATATTCCTGTCACTTAGCGCTTACATAAGGGAGAATATAGTAAGAAAATAAACATCAAAAATTAATAAGCCATGAAGAATATAAACATAATACAATTCTCGGTTATTTGATATAAACAATTTGGCACGCACATTTTTGTACGAAGCTACTATTTTACCGCTTCAGCTTGCAAATATACACCCCTTCCTGGATTTTAAGGGGAAATGAGTTTGGAGTCAGTGGAACTTGCCCGTGCCCGTAGGAGCGCTGGGCTCGCCAGGTGGGCAAGTAGCTCGTGCGGGCGCGAATGTGTGACCCACAACAACGAAAATATATCAACCTCGCACATGAAAACTTCGGAATAAGATTGCACTCGTCCCGGCAGGTTCCCGTCCGTCGTTCCTTTCTTTCGTTCTCCGATCTCGCGGCGTCTGGATTCGATTCGTTACCGGGGACAAGTTAAAAGGTAACGCCCAAATTGTCTCTTTGCAGGAAAATGATCATAAATGTGTGTCCTCAAATGAGAACGCTGACCTTTAATGGAGATATTTCAGGTGTATCCCCTTTTTTAAGCCCAGACGAAATATATTAGTATCGAGCAACTGAGCCAGTCGTCTCTTCTCTTTGATGAACAGTAAGCTCTTTGCAACTCGAATTTCAAGCGAAACCCAAGAAAACTAATGATCCAAAATTCGAATGTACCTGTATATAAGTTTTCTAAAATTTAGTCATTCAAAGTGATTTATTATATTTACGCAGTGTGTAGATCGTGCCGTCTTGCCACTTCTGTTGAAACAAATCGTAACCATGCAGTAAATGAAATAAAAATTTGGGATGAAAAACAAACACTATTGAATACTGTGACATACCAGACTGTCACACAATATTTTGATGGGAATTGGGGACAAACATTTACTAAATTCATCGTAAAAAGTGTAAATGTTGAGGGCATAGGCATGCAGGCAGGGCGTTCCTTAGCAACCAGGGAAGCGGAAGTAAATAAACATAGCGCGGCAAGTAACGGACAGAAGATTGTGATATAAGGGCATGTAGGATTGGTGGTAAACTAGTAATGAGGTATGACGTAGATGGAAACTGGAGATTGTTTTGGTAAAACAAGAGACAAGAAGGTACGAAAGTTATGGAGGGTTGAACTTCGTAATATTTGAGGAGAGGAGCTTTAGACCGCGTACCGTGCACATCGTACTGCAGAGGTCATTGTAAATGATAGATGCGGGACTTGGTGGAATTTTGCGGTAAATAATTGAGCAGTGAGGACTTATATTTTGTGTGCGTAATTCTATTTGGAACTTTGAATAATTCTGGCACCGGGAGTAGTAAGTGAAACAATTAATAAGTTGAGGAGGACATTGACCCGGCAGCGGACCGAGAACAAGATACAAGAGAGAAGATTGGTCGGAGCGGTGGGTTCTTCCTGGCCTCATCGTCCAAGAGCGCATGGATATATAAATAGTACGAATAATAACGCTATGGACAATTTTTACAATCAGTCATGACCAGGTTGACATTTCATGTCAAAAATAATTAATTGAGAAATAAACTTATAACGTTCTGATGCCGAAAAGGAAAAGCTGATTATCATTTCTTTAGCAGCTTGTGCAATCCACAGTTTAATAATTTCTTTCCAGAAACAAATTTCAGATTCCTCGCTTCTTCCGTATGGAGAGCGGATCGAATGATCGTTTGCTAGGAAGAAAGTAAGTACCGGCGACGATTATTTTCGTAAGAACCCAACCGGCAGACCTAGTAGGATAATTATTTCCCTTTAGATGTGTTTGCGGGAAGTTTACAATCGCAACCCTTTCCTGGCGCCCAAAAAATGATATAAATTCGGAAACCGGTTGCAGAAATAATTTGACAGAAACGGAGAGCGTTTCAATACACAAATGCGATTCTCAAATAAAGCAACCACATTCAACTTACCTCCAAAAGATGATGCAATGAAGTTCCGACACGCTGAAAAGTAAAACACTGGTTTGTCTCTTTACCACGCCAAACCAATTATATCACTTCATTTGACCATGCCATTAATGTACGAGTTTCATAGGATATTCCTCTTAAAATATAATCAAAACTAAGAAATTTGTCAAAAAATCTTTATTGTCCACTGCAAATAATTTGCAAAACGATCGTTTCTGAATTGCCTAATTTAAAGGACGCTTTTAATTATTTTATTTTCAATTTTGTTGGTAGGTTTAACAGAATTTTTATCCACTTTCATTGTCTAAAGTGAAACTTTACGAAACTGAGGTCAGTGTCGTAAGGAGTAATACGAGTTATTACTCCTTATATATGGGTTTTAATAATCCCTGGCCCACAACAACGATCAATTTTTTAATGAAAAGGAAAATTGCTCACCCAACTCTTTATAACAATTCATGGTCTCCTGTTAATTAAAACATCAGTCGGACATATTTCACAGAGTGAATGAACGAATTATAGTTCATTGGGATGTTAAAAGTATAAAATGTACGATATTCGTATCGTAATATCTTATTACGTAAATAATCGTTAATGGTCATGAAAGTGTTAAATAAATAAATATAACCATTCACGACCATGTAAGAAAATTATGGATGTTCCGCATCATGGGACTTGGTCAAAATACAAATTAAAACACAAAATTCAGTTCGCCCTTTCGAAATTTTAATTCCATCTTCGGGGCTAATTATATAACAGAAACAACCACACTCTTGTATTTTACAACCTTAATTATATGAATAATATGAAGGCTACATAAATAATTAGACCGATACCAACTTACTTATACATGTATATAAAATACTCCATACCATCTCACAAACACTAATTGGTTACAAGACGAGAGTCCATTTTGCAGAGCTCCAGAGCAGGTTAAAGCATCATGGCAAATGAAGGAGGACACATGATGCTGGGAAGCTGGGCAAACAGTACCTCTTGGAATGCTTGTCGCATACACTTCAGGTCAAATTATTAACTAATTGAGCACAAAACAAGAAATTTTACAAGTAATCAGTAAGTATTGCAATACATAAATTTCTATATAGATTTAATTGTAGAATAATTATAATTTTAGAATAATTAGAATTTTAATGATTATTAATCATAAAAAATATTCGGGTTTTCCACTGCAGAGTATGTCTTACAAATTATATTTTAACAAAGGCCATGACCACAGGTAATGAAAATCAAATTTAAGAACAGAGAAATCTATTCTCTGATAAGATTTAGAGTTTTAATTTGTATTTTGAACAAAACCTATGATCCGTATAAATATATTAAATGTACAAAACGTATCACATATTTTCGTAATTTTTTAAGATGTAGAGAAACTGTTTTATATCATAAATGTATTATTCAAACCTGAATGTAATGATAAAAACAGTAAGATGGGAAAAAATAATGAAACTCATGTAAAGGATATGTTCAGAGAAAAAATTATTAAAGAACATTGAGATGTATAAACTTTTTATTTCATTGTTAGCTCTTAGTTCATATTTTTATGCTGTTGCTCGAGTATACAAATGGAATATGATACCTCATCCCGTATTTGGATCAGATGGTGTTACGTTTGACGAACTTAGCAAACTATGTTTTTCTACATTCCTCGTAATACTGAAGAAATTGGGAACTGCAATGAAATTAAGAACTATCAATTAAAAATGATTTTTCGAAATCTCATCTTGTCAAATATTTATTTACAATCAGTGTATGACTCAAAATGTTAAAGAACAACATCAAAATCATGAACTAATCAAGAATTTTTACAGTTTATAAAGGATGATTAATAATTGACGACGTGAATGGTCGAGGTGGCTAGAGTGTATGCCAACTCAGCGCTTCGGTCCGAAGGGTCGCGGGTTCGAGGCCCGCCGTGGGCATGGTTGTTTGTCTCTTGTCTTTCATGCATGTGTGTTGTCGAGGTAGGCCATGTGAGTCTGCTGACCACAGGCAGAGGAGTCCGAAAGGATGTCTGGTGTAAAATTTTACCCGTGTTCCGATGAGGGCCCTACTCATCGGCGAAATCGACATCCACTGAAGCTGGAAACAGACCCAGGAATAGGGAAAAAAAGATCGCCTTTGGATTTCGGAAATTGAGCTGCGTAACAGTATGATAAGTCGTGTGCCATATAATGTTCTTGTAAAAGCGTTAGTGTATTCGTGCCAGCGAAGAAAACTTTGTACACACCGGCCCGAGGCTACCATCTCGACGCTGAGAAGATCAGACGGCTGCACCATCGCCACGGCCGAATACAACGCGCTTGGCGAAGTGAGTGCCGGACTGTTTCAGAATTTCGTCAGCATTTTCGTGCGCTTGGTGCCTAAGCATCACGCGCCCGACCTCATTTAAGCACGCATTTTCGTGAGGCTACACAATTTCAGCATGTTAATGTACACAATGCATTGTAACGTATGTCGTGTTTCATAAGCCTCTGTGTCTTGTAAAGTCAGTTTAAACTGTCATTTATGACTTCAAAACGATTATGATTTTCAAGTTTCTTTTCTCAAAAAGGGCATCACAGTGAATCAACTGAAGTTCCTCTCCCCGGATCCGAAGGCAATTTTGAATCTAGTTTATGGAGGAAAAAAAGTTATCTATAGAATGCTGCCCATAGTATTTGCACAGAACAATCAAACAATAGACCTGCAAGCTCATGAAAGGATAATTACATGATTTATTTCTCCATATATGTTAAGCTCACTATTCATCTAGTGGCAAAAAGACCGCTGACTCTGCGAATGCAATTGAAGAACTTGGGCGAACTCAGTTTTCCGTCCCGAACTAACATTCTCTCGGTGTATGCGTGACAATGAGTGATGAAGCTGTTTGTAGAATACACGTACTGACACAAAGCAGAAAGCACTAGGCGAGATAATGTCGAAGTGACCAGGCCGGAGACCTTTAGTGAATAGAATCAAAGTAGGACATAACGGTCCCCTCGCTTTTCATACTTCCACAATGCCCTCAGCTTCTTAATGCCCTCAAAGCGGTAACGTGCGCGGTGCTGAGATTCAATGGCCCTTGAGAGGCTGCAATCCGTTCGGTCGAGAAGGAAGTCATGCCTCGCGGAGAAAGGGGGGGAAGAAGAACGGCAGCTGTAGAAGGCACATGCAATGGAATACCTCATTGGTGAAGATGTCCGCTAAGATTGTTCAGTCAAACCTCGTTAGTTGCAAAGAGCTCCAAGATATTAACAAGCCGCTATATGTTCCTTACTTTTGAAGAAAATGGTGTCAATCTAAGAAACATACGAGATGGATTCAAAATATCAGTGACTATATGTTTCACCTGAAGGATTCGAAATTTCAAAACCAAAACCTATGTAACTACAATATCACACAATACATTCAAGACCTTTTTAATGGAACCACAAGAATGTATCGAAAGTAACAGAACTGAGCTGAATGCTTACCAGAGATATCGTTTAAACTTCACATATAATTTAAAACATGTTCACTGAAGGAACACTCATTAATCAGTAAGTGATCTTAAAAGAATTCATGAACAGCCTTGTGCCTTTCTTCGTAGTTACTTTATCGTTTTAAGTTCTATCTGTCGTTGTAAACTTCACCATTGATCTCCAAATTATCTGAAAACAGCCAGGTAATTTTTTTTATCCGGCAAACGAATATTTAGATCTTCGAAAACAAATTAGCATTAACTCAATTTTTTTTATTTTTTTCTTACTCTATCAAATATTCGGAATTCGAACCTATACAAAACGAAGGAACACAACGAAGGTCGAAACATGAAACGCATTTTCTGTACGGAACATATTTTTGACGTTTAATTTCCTATTGAATAAGGTGACAGAGTAGAGGCAAGTGAGATGATTGCATAGGCTTCCGCGGCCGGAATTCGTATTATCGAGACTATCCGGGATGAGCCGCGATAATACAAAAGGATCCCGGATAGCCTAGATAATATACATGTAAAAGTGTACGTGTTTTTCAGCCCCGCTGTTGCGAAGGTTGGCAGCTCTCCGGGATGAGCCGCGATAGTACAAAAGGATTCCGGATGGCCTAGATAATATACATGTAAAAGTGTACGTGTTTTTCAGCCCCGCTGTTGCGAAGGTTGGCAGCTCTGCGGGCGGCACCACGCTTCAGGCATCGAAGGAAGGCCTCTCGTCCTCCCGCAAGCGCACCAGCTCTTCGCTCTTCCGCCACACCGCGGCCGCCAGCGCCTGGTCGAAGGCTTGCCTCCGCAGCCACGCCTCCTGCACAGCACACAGCCTGGCTCACCTCCAAATCTGGCTAATTCCCACATCAGCCGGTTCACGTTATCCAAAATGGATGAATAACGACTGAAGTACGAATAGCGTATTTCAGAATACTTCCGGCTTTAGCCGGATGAAGTTGACATTAGCTAATACGGGGTGGCTAAAGTAGGTGAAGTACGAGGAACACCAAATATTGCGTGAACAAGGATCCGGTGGCTTGTGGAAAGTATTTAAGGCTTGTCCGAAGCAAGGTGTGCAGTAACGAGTTACACTTAGTTGTAAATTTCTAATTACATGATACACTTAAGCTAACCTCTTTCCATACCGTATTTGACGATTTGTTAGGCTTTCCGAGTTGGTGAAAATATTTCTGCCTTCAGCCTTCGTGATTTACAGAAAAAAATCGTATGTAAAACGCATAATTTTCAACGAATTCGCTAGCCAGAATATTTCTTGCACAATGCCTTACACTCGGACAATCACCTACTTTACCCATCGCCCCGTGGCTAATACCACAATTAGTCGGATGTAGTCCGAAATGAACCGTTCATAGTGAATAAAACATATTTATTCAAATCAATTGACTAATGTGCGAATTAACCGACTATTCCTAAGATTAACCATCTTTCGACTTTAGGCGTAACACCTCAGCAGTCAAGTTTTCCAATGAAAGGTCTACGTACTTTCAAATATTCAAAATAAAATATAACTTAATACTCATACAACAAATACAAGTATAAACAAACATTTTGAAAAACACATTTATGTAGATAGAACTTGTTTAGGGATGGGATAGTGATAGTAATATTTTTTAGTATAACTCAGACTTTCAGTAAATTTAAAGTCTAGAAATTAGAGAGAAATGATTTAATATTGAAACAACAACGAAATATTGCATTATTTTTGAACTTGCAACAAATTAAGACGAAGATGAAACTTCGTGTATCCAAAAAGTTTCTACTTTGTCTTAACTGGAAATAACATTTTGTGCCCAAAGAAATGAGAACATTCAAGGTGAACGAAATTAATGTAATACGCAAAGGATTCCCGTTTATTACTTCTTTACGCGTCATAATTCTGCTTAAATTTTTATTGGTTGTATGACTTGAAAACTTTAAATCTAATAGAAAGAATTGTCAGGTGCTTAGCACAATTCGCTTACCGTACAGTCAGAGAAGTAGCGACCCGTCACTCCTTCCACATCCTCTGACACGGCCAAATGGATAGTCGTTTGTGCACCTTCCACTGGATCCTAGGAAATTAAACAGTAACCTTGGTATAATGAGGAGCAAATTTCGATGATCCATTGTAATTAACATGAAATAATATGTATGTATGTACGTATGTATTCACTGCAAATTTACGCTTCTGATTTGTAAAGACTCCAGAAAGCTTTGTGCGAAAATAATATTTCCGAAACGGAGCTTTATAGGATAGGATCTAACTATATAATAAAATATATTTTTAGAGTAAATGTCAAGAACTCCAAGGTTTCTCTCGTGGATTCTGTCCTAACCCATAATCGCTGTCAGTTTCTAATTTTATCTTCTTTCGCCTTAAGACCTTGGTTTGCTCTATTCACTTCTTACCATAACTTATCATTTTCACAGCACCTTATTTGTACAATATCTTCCACGGATTTCTTGTGAAAACTTGCTTTTTGCAACTCAATGTATTATTATCATCATAGTGCTTTTTAGATTGCACTTCTCCCCAACTATACATTTCTTGATGTTAAATAAATTTCAAAATAATTGCTTGTGCATTTGTGCATTGAATTTAAATGGTGTTTTTATTAAAACATTGGAAAATTTGATTTTTTATATTTCTCATTTTCTTCTATTTCATGTTGTATGAAACAGAATGGATTAATTTTACAAATAAAAAAATTTAAAAAATGTCTTATTGCAAAATATATCAAAGCGGAAGAGCATGATTCGCACAATGGTGTAGAGATGTAATTGTCATGGGCAGTTATCTATTACAAAATAAACAAAATTTGAGAATGATTTTAGAGAAATTTGAGAAGAAGTTCGAATAATTCAAAACATACCTCACTAAAAAATAAGATAATAAGGAGAATGTAAAATGAACTGATTAATGTATCATATAATATCGATTCTTTGAAGATAAAAATTAAAGGATTCCGGCTAGAAAATGCTAGTGTGTTCACATCTGAATTGTTCCTGTAACCCCAGAATAAGCCTTTATCAAACTATAAATAAATATCTAACAATACTAATAAAACAGACAAACCGAATGTCAATTTATGAAAATGTTTATTCCCTAGTTCTTCTAGAGTAAAACGTAAGAAGTCAATGTAAACTTTCTTTATTCTTATTTTATGTAAAACAATTGTTAAGATTTAAGTTTTCTTAAAATATGGTTTGTATTGCATTCACGTCAAAAGACAGTAGAATAGGATGTATCGCCTTTACCGTTACCACGTCCGGGCAAGAAGTGTTTCTCTATCAAAAATGCGCCGTGCTCCGAGGCCCGATTACCGCACTTTCTCTTCTCAGAAGTACGGCAAGAAAGTAAAGAGTACTTCAATATTCTAACAATTCACAATGTTTAGTTAACAGTGATACTTCCTTACACTCCAGTCTACCTTCCCATCAAACACCTTACAAGAATCGCAATACCTTGGTATATGACATGTCTAGAACTTTTATTTCTTCTCTAGAATATATTCACTTTACTTTCTTGCGCTTAAGAAGAAACTTCTTAACAAGAGAAAGTTATGTAATGCTGCGCGAAAAAACGGCGAATTTTCGGCAGAAAAGCTCTTATTTCAGGGCCCTGGTAAAGAAAAAGTGAATAAATTCAGTTACTAAATTTAGAGAAATATATCCTCTTAACACGTGATGTAGCCAGAATCCTTGTTCTATGGGTCCTTCATACCGAAAAATCGATTGACGGCAAAACGCCTGTCTGTCTGTCCGTCTGTTTGTGTCCGTCCGTCCGTGAGCAATGCTGGCGGCTAAACCGTTTAGCTGATTTTGAAATCGATGTTTTAACTTTGAATCTATCTTGACCACGCTCTTCTTCAGGTAGTGATGAAGGCATTTTAGGAAAATTTGAGAGAAGACAGACGGCTCGAGAAGTTTGTTTTTCGTGAGCGTGGAAAACATAATTACTTAAATGAAAGTGTTTGATTAATTAGAAACATTTAATAGTAGCATCAAATATTACAAATCGCTTCTTAACTCAAACCGAATATTTGAACCCCTATTACAATCATATATTTTGTTTTTCACGTTTAGATTAAGGACTAAATTGAAGAAAATTAAATGAATCTGCTTTGGTAATAATCAATTGATTTTAATTTCCGTAATGCTTTAGTTCCATAGTTTTCACAGCGTGTTACGAATTATAAAAATTATTCTGAATACTGTAGAGGGATAACAGTAGAAATAACATTAAATGTATGTTGTTATCACATCCAATCGTGTCATATAGCTTTTTACTGTCTCTGACAAACAAAGAAGAAAATAAATACATACAAATAAACCGCTCCGTGTATGAGTTAAAATGCCATTACAACGTAATCCACATCATCTAAATCATCATTCAGCTCCCAATTGAGGTGGAAAACATTCCCTTCGTCGCCAACACTTCGAGTGGGAAATGACAGAAGAATAAGGCCCGTATTTATAAACCTCTGCCAGGGGCCTGCCAGGGGCCTGTCAGGCCTAGCAGGCTGCCAGTGTTCGGTTTTGCGATTTATGAACGGCCTCTAGCCAATTCCAGTCGCCCCTTCAGCTCATAACAAGCTCTCAGATGGCATGCCCCTAAGAGCGCTGCTGGCAGAGCTTCATAAATACGACCCTAAATGTCTCACCTTGCAGAAGAGGCCGACCACCGTGTTGACGGCGAAGGCCAGCACCGGCGGCATCCGGCGAAAGAACTCCGTGCGCACCACCCCCGGGTGCAGACTGTTCACCGTCACCCCTGCGCCAACACAAACACAGCGGCTGCGTTCACCACCCGCTTCCCGCGCCAACAGTTCCTCAGTTCAAGTTCTATTCTTCGTTCATGGACTGCAATGATGGCACACCCCAGAACTAGTGGTACTCCAGCAGCAAGTACTTTCTCGCATTATTTCTACATTTGCAATTTTCGAAACTTCAGGGAGTTACACGAAAATGAGACCCGCGCCAATCTTTTAAGCATTCCTTCTTCTATCCGTGAAAAAGTTTCAAGAAAAAGTTTGGGGCGGTTTTAGAGAAATAAATTTTTTTTAATTGCCTATATTTCGGGCTAAACTGTACGAAAACTACTCATATTTTCGAAAAAATTAATAAAGATTCGTCTCCTTAAGGAGCAGATTTTATTGAGGAAAATATCTCTATCTTCAATAACACAATTGAAGGAATATCCCCCCCCCAATAAAATTTCACTTTTGCCATTTTCAAAATATCTGGGATTTCAACAAATATGAGACCTGCACGATTCTCCTAAGCGTCCTTTACGCTACCCGAGGACAAAGTTTGATAAAAAATAGTGTTATTTTTGAGAAATGTTTGAAATTTTTTTAAAGCTTCGTGTAAAATACCCTCAAAAATCAAAATATCCGTTTGAAACGCCCTCGACTTCAATCTAATCGATCGGGGAATCGGGTACATCAATTCTGAAGAAAATCGGCTGAACGGTTTAGGGACTAGCGTTGACCACAGAGGCCCGTTTGGCCGTCATTCCATTTTTCGGTATCGACACACAAAACATGGATTCTGGGTACACCACGTGTTAGACTTTGTTTTTCTAAAGGATCAAAAGGATTAATCCACTTTTCGTTCCCAGGACCCCGAAATAAGAGTTTTTCTGGCGAGAATTCGCTGTTTTTCGGAGTACGGTTACACCGTTCTCTTCTTACGAAGTACCTTCCTAAGGAAGAGAAAGTAAAATCAGGTATAGACATTAATTACTTTGAACTTTCACATTGTATTGAAACGCAACACGCATTCAAACTTCTCCCATTTGTTGGTGGAATACTGTTCTGTAAGATAAGCTACTTTTGCTGCTGGAAGATAGACCAATCTGCTTTTCTGGAAAGTGCATTAACACAAAATTCGTAGTTTTGAGTTGTGGCATTATTACAGCCCGTGAGCGATATTTCTAATCTCAGAGAGTCCTAAACGCCTATTTCCATTATTTTACCTGAATGACTCTTTCTCTTCAAGAACGAAAATGGAATACTATCTATGGTTCCTCTCTATGGTTTTCATTGCTTCATATCTACCTCACATTCTCTTGTCCCCCTCCCTTCTACCTGTCTTCCCCCTCTCTCTCTGTCTCTGCCTCTCTCTCTCTCTCTGACTCTCTGCCTCCCTCTCTCTGCCTCCCTCTCTCTGCCTCCCTCTCTCTGCCTCCCTCTCTCTGCCTCCCTCTCTCTGCCTCCCTCTCTCTGCCTCCCTCTCTCTGCCTCCCTCTCTCTGCCTCCCTCTCTCTGCCTGTCTCTGTCTGTCTGCCTGTCTCTGTCTGTCTGTCTGTCTCTGTCTGTCTGTCTGTCTCTGTCTGTCTGTCTCTCTCTCCCTATCACTTTTCCCACACCCTCTCCTCTGGTTCTTTTCCTACCTCTCGCATTTACCGTTTTCCATCCCTTACTCATTTTCGTAACGCTCCTCCTCTTCTCCCATCCGTTTTCTCAAACCCTCTCTCTAATTCCCTCCTTCCCCCACCCACTTGCTGGATATCTCGCATTCTCACCCGTGCCGCGCAGTTTGCGCGCCAATTCGTTGGCGACGATGACGTTGGCGAGCTTGGTCATGTTGTAGATCTGGGTGTCGTCGATTTGCTTGGCGTGCTCGTGTTCCAGCTGATGGGGCTGCAGAGAGGCGAAGTGGTGCAGCAGGGAGGACACGAAAATGATCCTTGAGGGCGCAGACTTCTTGAGCAGATCAACCAGCAGTAGCGTGAAGAGGAACGGTCCGAAGTGGTTCACCTGCACCAATCAAATCTTAATTCTGACAAAAGTTCACAATAAAATAGTTTAAGTATTGATAAAAGTGCTGCACGACTAACATTTTACATTATCATTAATTATTTTGTATAATGTTGTTAAAGCCGGCGGCGCTAGCCGAATGCGTCTACTACGTTCCGTGAAGTCACGAAGGTTAAGCGCATTCGAGACTCGCGGGTTCGTGGTTGGGTGACCGGCCAGGAACCCCGGGATCTAACGCCGTCGAGCCCCTGGCCGAAGGGATAAAAGGCACTGACTGCTTGCGACGTGACGAGACTTGACTAATATTAAAGTAAAGCACGTTAATGGAGGATTACTCCGAGATGTGCAAAGCGCTCAACGCCCCTTAAAGGGCTTGGAGACGCGTTGCGTCAAGGTGTAGACTCAACAAATTAAAAAAAAGCCTTTGAAACTGGTGGTCATAAGAATGATAATAAAACGGTCTTCAAATAATATTCAGGATTTTACAAATTAATGATGAGTAGGCTTACACAACGTTCGTGACTGCTCATCCAAAAATGAACTCCACACTTGCCCACTGGATGTTGCGATTCTCCCAGCGCATTGAGACAAATGAGCTTACCACTCTGGACGCATCCAACATCAGGCAGATGCTCGACTACTATCATAACAAATGGACCACGGGCAGTCAACGATCTTTCCGTTCCCTTCCATGTCCTATACTCGCCCTCACACTCTTACACACATGCATTACACTACTACACAGATGGGGAGGAGAAACAAGAGCTTATAGATTGTCTCGGCTGGGGGCGGAGTCCCGCTGATGGAGTTATCTGAAGGAGGTAAACCCATCAACCGACGTGTGGGTCGGCGCCGCATCTCACCATCCAGCGCACGAGGAACACTGCCCCTCCCGAGCTATAGTGTGCACTACTCTCTCGGAACTAATGACTATAGCAGTTGATGCGCCCAGTGTACGCAGCTGGAGGCCGAGATGCAGTCGTCGCGGCTGAGCCCGATGCTCAGGCCGGCGGTACTCGCGTTGTTCACCACCGGGGGAGGAACACCGCCCGCTCCCGAGATATAGCGTGCACTACACTCTCGGAACTAATGACTATAGCAGTTGATGCGCCCAGTGTACGCAGCTGGAGGCCGAGATGCAGTCGTCGCGGCTGAGCCCGCTGCTCAGGCCGGCGGTACTCGCGTTGTTCACCACCGGGGGAGGAACACCGCCCGCTCCCGAGATATAGCGTGCACTACACTCTCGGAACTAATGACTATAGCAGTTGATGCGCCCAGTGTACGCAGCTGGAGGCCGAGATGCAGTCGTCGCGGCTGAGCCCGCTGCTCAGGCCGGCGGTACTCGCGTTGTTCACCACCGGGGGAGGAACACCGCCCGCTCCCGAGATATAGCGTGCACTACACTCTCGGAACTAATGACTATAGCAGTTGAGGCGTCCAGTGTACGCACCTGGAAGCCGAGGTGCAGTCCATCGCGGCTGATCGCGGTGCCCAGGCCGCCGGCGCCCGCGTTGTTGATGAGGATGTCGAGGCGTGGCTCCGACGCCAGGACGTGCGCCGCGCATGCGCGGACCGAGTCCAGCGACGCCAGGTCCAGCGCCAGGAGCGCCACCGTCGCACCGTCGCCCGCCACCGACAGCACCTCCTCTGGTACACGAAAACATGTATGGATAAAACAACTTATGACTATGTTGTCGTCGATAAGATGTGTTCTTCAGCGTCGCATGTGCGTTTTCATGGCATGTCTTTCTACCTTTGTGTGCCATTCATGTGCATTGATCTCAACATTACCCAAAATTAAATAAAGTATTTCCACTAACAAAGTGACACAATTAAATCAATCTAAAGGTTGTAGCAGGTTTTCGGAAAACAACCCAAGAACCATGATGCAAGGTGTACCACAAGGTTAATTTCTTTCACCAACCTTGTTCGCACTGCATGTAAATGATTTGACTTGCCTTAATGGTTTATGATTACAACATACCTGCTCGCCGCTGACATTGCTGCTCAAGGTATCATGTACTCAAGGTCATACATCATAATAATTAAGGTATTAAAGGAAGAATTATTTACTACATGTAGGAACAAGAATTATCTACTTGTTCGAATCAGGGATCTATTATAGGAATATTCCTATCGAAAAATTGTCAATTATCTCTGCAGTTCACAGCATCCTGCAGCAACTTTCTCTACTTGTAAATAAAAAATTACGCGACATTAATTCAAGGGCTGATTCCGAAGAACAAATTTCACTCTATGATAAAATCTCCATTATCAACAATGTATTTGTGGAAGCGGGTTCACAAAACATTGAAAATTTACAATTTTCGAAAAATTGAGTTGACAATTAAAATCGAACATTATCATCTTTTATCAGTGTATTTCACTCTATTCTAGCAAGAAGTAAAAAGAAACATTTGAAGTATTTTTTAAATTTAAAATATCCTTGGGGATTCATGTGAATATACTCCTCGAACTCATACTACTTTTTGCTAAAAACTAAACTATTGGATTAAATGATAATTACTGTGTTGTACACTTATTTGTAGAGTTAATTTTTATAAAATTGTTCACTTCTGATTGCGATTTTAATAGAATTTAATATTGAAAAGTAAATTTGTTGGTATTATTTCTGCGGAAACTAATGGTGTCTGGAATACTTACACCGGATCGGTAGGTACCATGAGAGGGCCTGGTGTTTTTCTGGTGACTAGTCCGCCTGAGGACTTGGCGGTTCTATAGCACCAGTCTGTGTAGTTAGTTGTGCAAGTATTGCAGCCCACAACAATATAACTCACCTAGCGCCTTCTGTCCTTTCTGAGGGTTCCTGCAGGCCAAGAGAACTCGAGCTCCACGACGCGCCAGGTCCTTTGCAGTCTCCAGGCCGATACCTGCAGCACACGTTCATGGAAATGGATCGCGAACCAATTGGCGTAGTATCACAGGTAAATCACATTCGGCCACCAAAAAATTCATATTCTTCAAATTAAAAATTTTTCAAATTCCTCAATTTATTCTCTAATGATGATACGTATTTTTTTCCTTCAAAAATAAAACCTTGAAGAAATTAGTAATTAAAATTCTAGAGTTAATATTCATTATTCAAACTGACATTTATTTAAAAAAATTCTACTATCGCATCTGCGAGTAACTTCAAAACGAATAAAAAGTGCGTGGAATAGTGATTGATTATTATTTTTATTTTATTATTTAATAGGTAATTATTACAGACAATGTAGAAAACTTGATGCAATGTGGCTAGGCCGAAGGCCTTTAAACCATTACAATACCTACATTCTACCGCGTTCTAACCTTTCGAATTCTGGTATTCACCCCAAATGGTCTCTCCTTCGCATCAAAGCCGCGGAAAAGAGACCATAAGGTACGGCTGCGGAAAAAAACCCTGAAGGGGGAAAAACCTGCTGTCAGAAGCCGAGTACATGCTAATCTATCCGGTTTTTAAACCATTTATTTATTTTGCGCGGGCGTCAGGCATTCTCCTTCCAGTGTTTGGCCTTTTCCGCACCCGTGGAAGTCCGCCGCCTTCGGGATCATCCCCGCCACCTCGGGATAATGGGGTGCAAATTGGCGCAAGCCTAGCATACAAAGATTGATTATTCGGTGTTAGGTCATTAGTTCAATAACTTAAGGGCAAGAAATATCCTTGGAGGAGGCGGTGTTCATCATCCGCTAGAGCAGGATATCCGGCGCCCACCTACGCTTTGGATGTCCCACTCCAGGTCTCTCCCCCCAGCGAGGTGGCGCCCCAACCGGGACAAGCTCTAAGCTCCCGACTGTGTTCCCCATTGTGTGGGAGTGATGTGCATGCGACGAAGGGGAGTATCAAATGGCCTAGTTCTTTAAGGTACTCATCCAGCATTCAACCATTGATAGGAGAAAATGTGAACAACTATTGATAAATGCAGCTTGCAACTAGCATTCTCCTCCAGACAGTGACTGAATTCAACCTATCTATAGGTAATAATGATAATTATTGTTATTATTATTATTAGCAAACTACGACCCCATGAAGGGTAAAAGCTTCCCGCCTTTTTTATTGTAATATTTATTCTTAAATTCTATTTACATAGCTAACTTATGGCCTAGCTTACAAACTAGATACTTAGGAATACAGGGAATACAGGGAATAGGAATACTTAGGAATACAGGGAATATTGAATGAAGTGATAGAGTGATGATGAGGGGTGAAAAGACTAATGAGGTGATAGGATGATGACGAAGAGAGGTAATGATTGAACCATCCCAGCATTCGTCTTATGACTCAGGGAAACCACGAAAACCCTGGTCAAAATGGCTTGCTCGGGGATCAAACCCGGACCTCCAGACTACGAAGTCGGCGCGCTACGCACTGAACCACTTCGCTCGGTAACCTAGGTATCTTTAAAACGTAGTGTCAAAAATCTCCCGGCCACAGATCCTACAGTGGCTACAGTTGTTGCCTTGAGCAGGTGCGGTTTCTAGTATTTTCAATTCCAATTATCAGAAATACAAGTTTATCAACTACGCATTTGTCAAAAGTAGTCTTCATATATATTTGAGGAAATTACACCCTGACAACTGTAAAACAGTGCCGGCGCTAGGCATTGACAGACCGGGCAATCGCCCGGGGCCCCGCAACTCAAGGAGCCCGATGATGGTAAAAAAAAGTAAAAAATTGAAAAAGCAATTAGGACTCTAGAAAATTATCGTAATTTTATAAGTGGCGGTTCAGCGGTCTGATATTTCTTAAAATTTTCACTTAATTTTTTACCTTAAATGTGATTTTAGTCATTACTTATAAGTAGAGAGCGGATTTCCATGTAATTACATGTTTTACAGGAACTAGATACCTTCATTCAATTGTATTTGTTAGAGTTTACAAGACATTCTGAATGAATTTGAAATATTTTAATATTACATATTTTTATACAATTACATATTTTTTCATATTTACCTATTACAACATATTTCTTACATATATCGCTATATTTTAATATCTTTATACGTCGAAATGGAACATTTCAGATACACGTTTGCAATATATGTTACGGAATCATCTTTCTTGCAAATCAAATATAATGTTGCTGTGCTTCTATTATCAACATATCCTCGCCATGAATTGTCAAACTCCCCCCCCCCTTACTGCTTACTCGGAGTCAAGGATGAGCAGATTTTTATAAACAAAAGAAATTTCAACCACGTGCTTGTTCATGTTTCAAACAGCAAATTCGTTACTCGATTGAAAACTAACGAATATCTTTTACAGCAAATTGTCTTATCGCGTTCGATTTATCGATGAGGGAGGGGGAAATACCCGTTAACTCACACCACTGGGATCCATCACTCGCTACACGGTACTACTATTCACCTGTATACCAGCTCCTCGTAAACACCATGATATATACTATGAACGTATTTTATAGTTCGAATAAAATTCTTATGTGGTGAAGTCTACTGTACAATTATTTCAGTAGAGACAGAACCTACTTTCAGACACTCCGAATCCTTATTAAGAAATGAGCAGTGACGTTCTATGGTCGGAAAATGCTTGTAGAGAGCAATTTTATACACAATAATGAAATTTTATTTTATATATTTTCTATTTTTTCTTACATCTTTTGGAAAAAATATGTTCATATATATGTACATATTTTGCATTTTTAATTACAATAAATTCCGTTCCCTGCTTATTAGGTAGGACTTTATGAAATGAATCAAATAGAAATAACATTAAAATAGGTTCTGCTGATATTCATATTTTTTATTTCATGAATTTAAGCACTAACTAAACAAATTTTTTAGCGTTTTAAGATCACCGTGGAAATTGTATTATTTGATCCCTAATACTTTTACACACTAGGCTACTATTATTTAAAATATTTTTCCAAAACCTTTTTCTAACTTAAACGTTGTAATTTTTGTTACTTGTTGAAGTAACAAATAGTAACTCATAGTTCAGCTCAGACAACGCATAATTTCTTGATATAACTTTCATACTTGTAATATTTTCTGGGGAAGGGGTTGAATGCTGATTGTCTAGTTCCAGCGCTGCTGTGAAAGAGTACCATAGTACTTGCAGAGTTTCACTTTTTGCGATAACTGGAATTAATGTAAAGTGTTCGACTTCTCCGCCAGGGTTCAGTCGAAATATATAATTTAAATACAATGGATTGCGTTTTAAAGTGGCCACGTTCTCGCCAAGAATGTTTACTAGGAATATTTAAAAACCAGGTAATACTTTTAGCAAGATGAGCATGATTGAGCGGAAAGCATGACGACACAGCATTTTTTATTCACAAATGGATGTAATGAGTCATTCAAGATGCTGAATCCAAAACAAAATTCCACTCGCCTCGATGTTATGCTTAAGTCAGTTGTACCAAGTCAACAAGTCTAATCTTTTGTAGGTAGTATTTCGAAAACAGTTTTGTGTTAATTTTTCGGAATAGTTTTTTTTGTGAATTTTTTTGTGGTAATTTGTTTAGTGGGTATAAGGTAATTTCAAATGTCTGGAGTATGAGTGATCGTCAAATGCGATAAAATTGTTAGAAGTTTCTATTCATTTTTTTATAATTCGATTTTTCAGTAAATCTTAAGATTTGTTTTTTTAGACACTATTTAGAGTTTGAGGGCTTCGTAGTCCCCTAATTCGTCCCTATAAATAGCAATGAATTGTCTGCACTAATAAGGATCTTCCTGAAAAGCCATGGGTTGGTTTTAAACGAATACACTCCTACCAAAGTTTGGTTTATCTTCACGAATACTTTGGCATTATTACTGAATATCATTGGGAAGTAACAATCGTGTTAAGTTAGATTACTACATTTCAAAATGACTTTTCTCTTGATTTCAAACACGAGAACCTAGTGTTTTCTGAAGTGGCTGGCAATACCAGCAATATACATTTTCGTACAACAATTTTGTCAATTTTGAGACAACTGTGAAACTATAGAAGAAAAAGGCAGTTAGAACTATTCTTACATTTAGGTTAGTTGACAAATAAAATCAATGAAAGATTTCATGTTCTCAACATTTAATTTATTTTCTCGTTAAGTACCTTCTTCAAGACTTCATCTTAATAATATTTGCCATGCATTATAATTACTTCAACTTAAATGCGAGAAAATACAAGTGAAATATGCTAGAATTTTATTGATAATCTAATGAAAGGTGGTTCAGAGCATCAATTGATGTCACGTAATGTCTCTGACCGGGAGGTCATAAGTTCGTGTTCCAACGGTGGCAGGAAGTTCGACACTAGCTACATAGATTGATCGAATTCAGCCGTTGTCTGAAGGAGAATTCTAGCGGCCAGCCGCTCTGATCAGTAGTTTTCCGTGGTTTCTTTGAGCAATACCTGTTGAATGCCGGTGAAGTACCCTAACAAACGGGCCACGAACTGCGCGCGAACTTTCCTTCCTAGTCCTATCCTCATCTCCTTCACGCATTTACACTTACATGCACCACAGTACCACACATGCCGAAATACTGGTCAGGAGCTTAAAGCTTGTCCCGGCCGGAGCGGATCCCCGCTGGTGGGAGAGTCCTGGTTGGAGAACTCCCCGCTAGCTGTCAGGTAGGCCGACCAGCGGGGGCAGATCACCACCACCTCCCGATCAAAAGACATACACTACACCTACAGGACTAATTACCTTACCAGTTGACGCGCCCGGAATCATCAATCAATCAATTCACGTGTTAAACAAAGAAAGCGCGCAAATGTATTTAACGCACCTGTGTTAGCTCCGGTGACGATCGCAGTGAGGCCATTTAACCGTCTCTTGGACGTGCACCTTCCCATGGACCACTTGTACCAAATCTTGAACACGACAATGGCCGCAAGCGGCACCAACAAACAGAGCCCCACGTCCATCGTGACCGCCAGAACGTTCCGTGTCGACGCGGCGACTGGCGCACATATGCGAACAACGGGTGACGCGACTCGTCACTATGCTCGGTGGCCGGCGGTACCGGTACGCGAGTTGGGCACCGAGTGCTGCAGCCCAGAGTGGGAGGCAGCCGTTGGAGCTCGCTCATTCTACTTCCCCCCCCCTCCCTCCTATTCAATTCGTTCCGAGGAGAGGGTAGCGGGCCGACACACGTTCGGCGGAAGCGGAACAGCTGGACTCATCCCAACAAAAGATTGTCTCGAGTTTGCTCTGAAGTATGGGAGAGGGAAAGAGGAAGACGATAGGTTGAAGAAAAAGAAATTGGAAATAGAGCTCTCCGTAAATATAAAAAGTGGTAAATTTACGCGGAGGTCGTTTCTTCACTACTACCAACATTGCAAATAGGTCACACTGAATGGAATTATAATGATCGTCATCAGTCGGTAGCAACGACTTTCGAGTAGGCACGTTCCGAGAAAGTGGATTAGGTCCGAAAGCCTCTCACCAAATAAAAAAAAACTTCTTGTACTTTGGAAATCAAATCGTGACTATGTGCTTGGGCAGTTCCAAGTGGTTAGGAAACCATTTTTAAGACCTAACATACTTGTAACAAGAACTGTTCTTTAACTTGTGTGTCAATAATCCCCGTCCTGGTCGTATTTTCGGTTTAATTTCTGCGTTTACGGAATAGATCAAGATAAACTTTTTTTGTTCTAATCATTAAACGTAGTTTTTCTTCCTCAAAAAACTCCCATACACTCTCTACTGTTTCCGACATTCAATAAAAAGTATAAATAAATATATTTCAATAAAAATGAAGAAAACACACCATCGTCTTTACATTCACGGTGATAAAAACCTAAAAAATTCAGAAACGTGATTTCGTGACGTACAAATTTCTTCGATGGTTTCATTAATATCGTTCTTCGAACGAACTTCACCCTCAACAAAATACTGGGTGTAGCATCATTTTCAAGAAAAAAAATAAGTCTCAAACTGAATATGTATACGTTTACAAATACGTTCGCTGTATACGTTTTATATCAGAAAATTGTTCCTTCTGGACATGCTCCACTGCGGGAGAAAGTGTATTGGATTTTGTTGCGTGGCCAAAGTAGAGGATAATGTAATTCATATGGATGTTACATATTATCTACTTATGGTATCCCTCGGCAAATGTCAGAATCCTTTCAGTCAAAAGACGAGATGACTGAAAGGCATCACTAGTGAATAACAGAAAACTTCTTGACCTAAAACAGAAAGAAAAGAGAAGAAGCATTCATATAGCTTTCCTATGCAAGTTGGATCTCAGTGAGATGAAAAAGTTAAGCCACTCTCTTCTTTCTTTACTCTTTACACTTTACCCAACAACTTTTTGTGCAACACGTTTCGTTTGCACGAAATATACTTTCACCAACACTTTAAATGCTCCATTACGTAAATATGAGACCAGGTAGGTGGAAGGCATTTATGATGGATAAGAAGAATATGGAGCATCTTTGATACTCATATCTTTGGAGTCTGAAGCGGCATACCTGAGAACTTTCTTTAAATTAACATTTGTAGCCGCTCTCATATTTATACTGAAAAGATAAACATCAATCCCTAATATTTTTCTTATTTGTTATTATATTATTACTTTCACGCTACCGCTTACGCAGTAAAGAGAAAGTTATGTAATACTGCGCGAAAAAAACCGACGAATTTTCGGCAGAAAAACTCTTATTACTGCGCCCTTGTAACGAAAAAGTGGATAAAAGTGCAAATGCACTGCCCTATTGTACCATTTGTGATCTACTGCCAGCTGTATATTTGGATATTGCTATCCCATGACTTGTCACCTCAGTGTACTCTGAATCAAAAATATTACATTAGCTGAATGAATAATATACTGACAAATAAATATTAATAAGAAAACGTGTGACTTTTGTTTATACTGTTAGAAACATGCTTTTCAATGGGAACTTTATCAAATTATCTTCCCGAACTGGGAACGCTTCGCCCTCCCATTGGCAAAGAGTGGCAAAGCTAGTTCGGGCAGCATCAACCATACATTAGATCATAAAAAGAACACAAAAGATTCATTGGGAAAGAACTGCTTCATTGTTTACCCATACATGTCCCTCTTTTTATTTGTATTTCCACTCAAAATATGTACATGGAAAACATAAGAGTAATCTAGAGATATTACAATTAAACATAAAACAAAACAAAGGAAATGATATAAGACTTACAAGTGATGAATTTCTAAGTTCGAAAATGGTGTGGGCCACAAAGTGAAATAGAATTAATCAATCATTAACGTATTTTTTTACCAATGAAAATAGACAGCTAAATCAAGCAGTCGCCTTGAAATTCTAACAAAAAAGTGTAGAAAAATATAAAACGTACGATTTTTAGTGAAAATAGTTTCTTAGATCAAATAAGTATCAAATATATGATTAAAAATTACTGTTTGGCTTAGAAAATTGTCTAAAGAATACAGTTTGTCACGTTACATTTTAAAAAATCTAAAATTCTCCAAGAGATACAGCGTTAAATGTGAGAAAAGAAAAAAGAACATACTTTTCGATTTTACGTCACTATGGTTAGATAAACAATTATAAATATTTGCTTTTCTAGGTTATTTTGGGAGTAGAATAAGATAATATCGTCTTCTAGTTTGGTCGTGGGCCATTTTCAACTATCTTATTCCTCTAAACCCTTTACTACATATTGGAACAAGAAATATCTATTTTTTCGGTATCTGGGACCTACAATACGAATTTTACTCGCTGTTTTTCGCTGGAGCATTACAAATGTTTTGTCTATATTACGTACGTAGTATGCGAGGAAGTAAACAAAATTTTCGTTCTTCAACGATATTCTAAAAGTCGTATTTCCATAATTCAGTTAAGGGACCGAAAAATTGAGAAAATGTGAAAAAATACGTGTTTTTTTATGTAGCGCAGTTTCCTCAATATGAATATCACACGAAGGAAACTAATCTATATACAGTCGACACCGGTTGTAGTGAACCCTCAGTTATAGTGAACTTAAGTCACTGGTCCATTTCACTTGCGTTACAAACAAGCATAAGAAGATTCGGCTATAGTGAACCTGAACCTCAGCTATAGTGAACTTAGGAAATACGTCGTGTAAATTAATTCCCTCCTGGAAAAGAATATATCGCCTCGGTGCCACAAATTCCAACACCAGGCAGTTTGGAAAATATATTGTCGTCGGCCAAAAGTCATTAGAGTGTTTGTGTACCATCGAACGTTAAAGAACTATCGATCTTCTGCGCATGCGAAGTTCAACTTTCACATCAGTTTTGTGCATCTGCGTATGCGCAGAATATCGATAGTGCTGACCGCTATGGCGTGCACAAACTCTCTATTAGAGAACAGCGCGGAATAGCGATCAGTTTCATTAGCCGCTTGCGCCATCCCACTACCGAAAGGATCTCGTATGTTATTAGAGTGTTTGTGCACGCATTAGCGGGTACAAACAAGCAGCTGCATTTTTGAGTCTGCGCATGCGCCAACTCGAAATCGAACTCGAAGTGTTAGCGGGCCTTGCCAGGTGTAGCTATTTCGCCAGATTTAGCGGGCGACATATATCGCATGGAAATCGATCATCCTGCAATTCTATATGGAATTTGTTCTCGACTGATGGCAAATTGTGCTGCTCACTATATTTCCATGGTGTAATTATCGCACTGTCTTTTCGTGTTTGTCATCTGATTTGATTAAAGTTTTGTAATTTTGTAATCCATTGCATCCGCAGTAATGGCTTCACAAGAAAAATGCAAAGTATCAGTGAAAACCTGTAAAGTGCATAGTCAATTCATTGGTTTGGTCAAAATGAATTACTACCAGAGAAGAAGAAATGTCCTTAAAAATGAAATAAAATAAAAAATAAAGGAATTGTATCATTTCTAGTTAGTGCATCAAATGTAAATCAATATTCGTAGGAAGAATTTTTGTAGTATAGTTAATTGCATTGTAGTTCTTCACTTGCTTACAAATTTACCAAAAAATTAAATTACTTGACTTTAACCAAACCCATGAACTGTGAAGCACCTTTCTAGTTTGAAATTTATCATTAAATCTTAATACTGAAGAGGGTTTCTATAATTGGCTTCCATACGGGTGTTCCAAATTTAGGTTTCTTAATCCTAGAACACTAATACGTTGTAATTTTGAAGGCTACCATGAGTGCAATGGGGTCATATTCAATGAATGTGAGTTTTGTCATACTACTTTGTGTGAGTTTAAACTTATCTAGTTTGTCAGTGTATAATTATGACAAGGTGTAGGTTATGTCAATCAAGTTGGCATATTATCTGTGTGAAGAATATATTACATGATTCTGAAATATGGAATTCCTTGGTTAACAAAATGAATTAGGAAAGAAAAAGATTTGTATTTCTCACATTTATTCCGCTTTTATTCCTTTTGTTGTATAAAACATTTCTTATTTAAATTCACATATGTACTTCATTTCTATATTACATATTTTATATAAGAATACTAGTATTAATATGTATTAATATGTAAATATGTGAGATTTGGGTACAAATTTTAACACTAATTTCATTTATAATCAAATGTTATATATACAAGTATAGAAAAATTATGAAGATCACAAATGAAGTTACAGCATAGAAAAGTTGATGATAATTTCACTGAAGCGCACTCTGTTGGTATGAATGTCTCATCATGTGCCTCATCATTTATGAATATCTCGGCATGGTATGAAGAATACAACAAAATAAACTTTATGTCATATTAAAGAGTGTCATAACAATATCCGTTGGAAAAGTTGGAAGAAAAAATTTGAAGCCATTTTTGAGAAAATGGCGTTAGTGCGTTTCTCAAAATGCGGAATTTTGAGATCATTTTAACAGAAAACTGTTGAGTATTCGAGAAAACTTATCTGACATTATGTAAAGTACATGTACTTATAAATATAAAAATGTGAAGAAATCACCTCTAATATTACCGACGAGAGAGTCAGGTCAAAAAAACTAATTTTTTGTAATTTTTGAAAAAACAAAAAAATAGAGCAATATGCCGTCTATGGCATCGGATGGGGTACATTTACAAATACACCTACCAAAAAGTTACAGAAAAAATTTGGAGCCGTTTTTGAGAAAATCTGTTTTGTGTTATTTTTTTTAATTGCAACTATTGAACGAAAACTACTAAAATTTTCAAAAAATCTACATGACCTTATTAAGAGAACTTTACCTTTAAACTACAAATTTATTTTGAAGGAAAAGTCTATATCTTTAATTTTGTAGTTGCAGGAACACGCCGAAAAAACTTCAAACTTTTTTAATTTTCGAAAATTCAAAGTTAACCGTGAAAATAGGACCTATGCCACCTTTATAAGTGTATTATACACTATTCTTACAAGAAATTTAAAGAAAAAGTTTGGCGCCGTTTTTGAGAAAAGTTTGAAAATATCCGATGGGCTTCATGTAAAGTACCACCAAATTTTAAAGAATGTTTTTCAAAATTTCAAAGCTTCAACTAGAGCCAGATGGACACGGGATTCTTCGATTTGGAAAAAATCGTATGGATGGTTTAGGCGCTAGTGGTGTTCACAGACGGACAGACAGGCGGACGGACAGACGGACGGATGTTTTGCTTTCAGTTGTTTTTTCGGCATTAAGGACCCACAAAACTGGGATTCTGGCTACACCACGTGTTAGAGGGTTTTTTCTGAATTTATCAACTGGATTTAACCACTTGCTTGTTTTCAGGACCCGGCAATGACTTTTTTCTGTTGAAAACTTGCCGTTTTTTCGCACAGCATTACATAACTTTCTCTATATAAGGTATATTACTCCGTATATACATACGTTTACGAGAAAGTAAAAATGTACGAAGAAAGCAATTGAAAGTAATTGATTTTTAAGGACAAATAAAGGTATTTAAATTTTCAGTTCGTGCTGTTAATGAATTTTTTGTATACCAGCATTATAAACGATCTTTTCTGTTGTAAGAAATCGTTCATAAAAGGTCATTTTACGGCACAAATGATGGCGTATTAGATTTTACGGCACGAATGATTGCGTCATCACACATTCAACCAATCCCAACTAGCGAATCTTGGGGTGGTAGCGGTAAATGGAACAGCCGGCCACCGTTTCCTCGTACAAATGTCAAATACCCGAGACGTCACGAGGAACTTGTTTCCCAATGTTAAGTTTGATTCTCTTAAAAATTTATAATGCTGTTATACAAAAAATAGCGTATGCAACTCGTTTATAACGTTGCTTTATTGCAACATGCTCGTTTTCAAAACATGTACTCATGCAATAAAGCTTGCTGGTGGGAGACACCTGATTGGAGAAAACCTTGCAAGCCGACGTGTATGTCGGTGCCGGATCTCGCCATCATGCTGTGGAAGAACGCCGCCACATACCGTGATGAAAATATTCACTACATTTACAATACTAATAACTATAGCAGTTGACGCCCCCCGGAAACACGAAATAATCAATGAAATCAACCCACCAGGAGATGGAGACTTGTCGAAAGACATCTCAATTGGTGCATCTTAAGGAGTGTAACACGGAGTGACAGACGAACGGTGGCAGGTTATTCGATTACAATGTAGTGATAAATCTTCAGATGACTATGTTACCAATGAAATCTCGTAAATTTACGTCTCTACTCATAAAATCAATACCGGTAAATGTGTGTGCTGGAGTAAAAAGCGAATAATGGAATAATGAGCGCTTCTCGGAAGATCATTTTCCAAATATTGTAAAACATTGCAGGGGCATGACCCAGAACCGTTGATTTTTAAATTAACGGCTTAAGATATTTTTCTAACATTTGACGTAAAGATGACTACAGAATAAATTCAGCTCTGGGTTCTGCTGGTCGCCGGCAGGTAGCGTCAGCTCAGGGGCGCTGTATCTCCCCGTTCGCATCCGCGCACCGCTGCACAAAGGTCGTTCGTTGGAATTGCTCTCGACAGGACTTTAGTCTGAAAAGGTGCACGAGATATCAGTCCACTCGACGTCCGTTGCACGCGAGCGAGACATTAGAAGAGAAGCACTGCGCATACGCAGTTAAGCCACCTACGCATGCTATTGCTGTTCAGAAAACATTGGGTTGCTCAAAACGATCTAGAGTATGTTTGTTGTGCCTGCGTTAGTTAATTAATTGTTAGTGACTCCGAGCGCCTCAACTAACGAGGTCATTAGTCCCGTAAGTGTAGTTTGTGTTTTTCCATCGGGATGTGACGGTGGTCTTCTCACACTGGATGGCGAGATCCGGCGCCGACCTAGAGTCGACTAGTGAGGTTTTCCCCAACCAGGTATCCCCCACCAACGGGGTATCGGTTTTCCGGCATGTGTGTAGTGTAGTGAAGAAAAGATCGCGCGCGGTCCGTGGCCCGTTTGTTTGGGTACTGCTCCGGTATTCGTCTGGTGTTGATCGGAGAAACCACGGAAAACTACCGATCACTAGAATTCTCCGGCCGCTAGAATTCTCCTCCAGACAGCGACTGAATTCGACCTAGCTGAAAAGCTAGTGTCGAAAATCCTACCGCCGCTGCGTTAGTAATTTGTTTCATTGGTGTTCTTGTGTACTTCCTTACGTGGAATATTAATGTATGTTTTGTGCTGAGGATATCTGTCGTGAAGCTTCGATGTCGATGTTTTTGAGGGACATCTGTGGAGTGCACAGATCCCTCGCGTGAACTGTAAAATAATGTAACTGCTCCCCCAGAAACAATGGATCTTGATAATACTAACAATCATGCAAAATTCGACTATTTCACAGATGTACGCAGCCTGTACTGCGGTTTTTACAGAGCTGCCTCTCAATTCCACTCAAGGTCCGTCACCTCGGTGGCAGTATGGCACGGTTTTTCGCATCTTTCTCGGTCGTGCCGCTAAGTGTCGCATGCTCGCGACCATATCAAGCAGTGCTGCTGATGATGCGACTCTAGCGGCACGACCGAGAAAGACGCGAAAAGCTGTGACATATTCCATCTTGAAGACAAGTCCCTCACGCGCCACGTCACAAAAACCCAAGTATACAGATCAACATTACTTTCGTCCCATCTACATTGTCCGCCCGCTCGTCCTGTCTTGCTCGACCCCACCCTGCGACACACAGCAACGTCCTGCAACAATGATCAATGAGTCCGGGTGGATTAAGAATTGCATTAAACTGAAGCGCAATGTTACTCCTCACCCCCAAGGTATCAGCATGGCACTCTACATACACGATACTGCAATTTTCACATCAAATTCTGATATTTATTCAGCTCACGATTCTATTCGATCCTGTTTATATGACTACACCGCCTGGACGAAAAAGTGGCGTATCGAATTGAACCCCGCAAAATCTCAAGCAAAAATATTTTCCCTTCCCCCCTTACTCCCCCACCTTCACAAATTAATAATATTTCAGTCTCTTGGCTCCCTAATTCCGCATCAGTAAAATATCTAGGTGTGGTACCAGACAAAAGACATACTTGGAAGCAACATATGCAATAAATAGTATTTACAAAATAAATAGTACAAAATAAATTTTTAAGGCAGACTCTTAAAGCCCCATGGTTTATACCAAATTCCCAAATCCACCAGGAACCCCAAATCCCTTCCATATCCGAATATATACGCAAAACATCTTAAAGATTCTACTCTCTTCTTCCATCATGCCCTGGCGCCACTATCTTCCACCTGGGAAAAAATGCAAACCTCCCACTTCGCATCCGATCTCGCTTCCCGAAAGACCTCTTTCGCCCTCCATAGCAATGCAGACTCTACCATCACCCACTATAAGCCAACACCTCACATCCTGACGCACGCCTTCAAATTCCAAAAAGTATGAAAATTGAATTTACGCCTTACGTACCACATTCGCTTGAGGATATCCCGATAACTTAATCTTTTTTTCATGTATGTAAACTTACAATCCCCGAAAGGCTTCAGCCGAACGGGTAGCTCATACAATAAAAATTTAAAAACAAGTGCAATCTTGTGCTGCAGCATCATCCAGTAGAGAGGTGCAACAAAGTGAGCAGCATAAAAACCTTCTTCATGAAAAAAACATACGATGCTGTATTTTTTACTGATACTAATTAACTGTATTTATAATCAAATTGTTAAACAAATATTTTTTCACCCCAAAGTGTGTACTTTTTTATAAATTTAGGCAAATAATGAATATTTATGAAATGAAAACTTTGCTCTGAGTAACTACCTTACTTCGGAAATTTTGCAGTCTCAACTTTTACACTTCTTTCTCGTGGAATCCATTTAAAAATTATGATATAAATACACGATCTCATACTTGGCTCATTCAATGCTTCCTTCTGAAGACGGTAAAATTTCGTGAATAATAATTATTTTTCTTGAGAAAATCGTTATTGGAAAACGATCGCGACTAAAGCTCTAGTATTTCGTACCTATACATGATTTATTCTATCCGTGTTCAGTCTTATCACTACGTTTCATAATTCTATAAACAACATGTCATATTTTGTATTATCTAATGAATCCCTATTTATGAATATTCATCGTCTCTCGAGTGAAAATAAAACGATAATATTCGTCACATTGTGTTAAAAGATTATTGACGAGGTTTACATACATGTGAAGGATATAAAGCTAGTGGTGCTACAACAGCACACAATCTCTCCCATTATTTCTAACTTTTGCAATTTTCGACAATTCAGGGAGTTCAACGAAAATGAGACCTGTGCCATTTTTTAAACGTCCCTTGTTCTATCCGTGAAAAAACTGAAGAAAAAATTTGGGGCGATTGGGGGGGAAGTGTTTTTTTAATATGATGTGCATTAACTTCAAGGAGAAATTGCACAAAAACTCTTCCTTTTTTAAAAAAACATTGCACATGACCTTTTTTAAAGATCTGAATTTTTAAAAAGATATTATTTATTATCTCTATCTTCAAATTTGTAGTTTTGGAATGTTAACTTTTTGCAATTTTCGAAAATACAGACTGTTCGCCGGAAATGGGAGTAATATCACTTTTTTATCGTCTTTTGATACATACGAGGAGAAAATTTAGAGGAAACATTAGGAGTGGTTTTTGAGAAAATTATTTTCAAAATTGCCTATATTTCAAGCACATTACGCGAAAACTACTTTGCGAAGCTATTTTTCGAGAACTATTATTTTCGAAAAATTTTACATGACCTTCTTTTACGATCTGTCTTTGAACATTTTTAAAGATTGCATTAAAAAAATATGTTTTAAATATTGTTGTTAAGACGCCGAAAAAAGTTTGAAGTTGTGCAGTTTTCGAAAAATCAGAGTTTTCAACAAAAAATTATACCTGAGTCATTTTTAAAACTGTTAACACTATTGAGAACAAAGTTTAATAAAAAATTGGAACCATTTTGGAGAAAAGTTTGAAAAAGTAATTAATACTTCATGTAAAGTGCCCTCAAATATCAAAATATCCCTTTCAAATTCGCAAGACCTCAAGTTCGTTTAGGTCGATCAGGGAATATTAATTTTGGAGAAAATTGTATGAACGGTTTAGGCGTTAGCATTGGCTGCAGACGAACAGACGACCTTTTGCCGTCAATCGATTTGTCGGTATATCTAGGATCCACAAAACCTGAATTTGGACTATACGACAGATGAAGTAATTTACCACGTATAGAACAAGATTTATCCACTCATGTTAGGAGAACGCGGCAATAAGAGTTTTTTTGTCACAAACTCCCGTTTTCTGGCGTACGATTACATCATTCTCTATGAAGAAAGGCGAGAAAGTAAAAACATTACTCTCCCAAAACAACGCTGAATTCATTTGGATCCTGGAGGAAATTACTGCCTGTCATTGCTTGCGTCTAAAAATGACCCGGCGCGGCAGATTTAAATAAAATTCACGGCTGCATGGCCGATGGATGAAATACGCAATATTTTAACTTGTAGCAGGTGCGTGACATCCCCACCAAGTACTTTATCTTATCTCAGAGCAATAAGTGTGTGAAGCCACCAAAATAGATTTGCACGAAAACACTTTTAGGACGAAGTTGACGAGTCGTTATCACTGGCGCATTTCCTTGTTGACGGCGAGACTCCGACCTTCGGCTTCTGCGATTTACATAAATCAACCCTGAATCTGTACAACGCATGATTTCAAACGCCACGCCAAAAAATAATTAATTATTCGTGGGGTTCGGGAATTCAACCCTCAATCACATAAATGTCTGAATGTGATGCTATCGCTTGCGCCAATGTCTTTACAGAAATTACTTTTAGACTATAATAATAAAATATATTCCGTATGATCCAGTTGTACTTTCTGGCCTACTGCTTACGAGTTTCAGAGAAAGTATAGTAATGCTGCATGGAAAAAACGGAGACTTTTCCAAACGGAAAAACAACTCCAACGAAATATGTAAAACAAATTTGGGGAGGGGGAATTTTATTTCTAAGTATTAATATGAATAGAAAAATAAACTAATTACTAAAAAGAACTAAAACAAATCAACAGTGACTAACAAAACCAGAATGAACGCTGCTGTTCATGAATACTCAATTATATTACTGACATTTGTTAATACAGTAAAACTTTCTCAATGCGGAACGTGTGTGATGCAGAAATCTGTATAATGTGAACGTAAATCGGGGTCCAGCCAAACATAAATTCTAGTGTCTTCTTCACTGCATAATGCGGACTCTTGTCTAATAGGGAAAAAATATTGGTCCTTTGAGGTTCGGCATTGAGCAAGATTTACTGTATTTGACTTTGAAATAGTTAGGACTTACATTTTTGCATTTCCTTCAAATCATTACAATATTCACATCCAAATTCAATTCACAGGACTAAGAGGAGGTTAACTAACAACTCATTTTCTAATGACAATTAAGCTCTACCAGGGGGTCGCATATGTTGTGCACAAACAGAGTCAGGAGTTCATGATAAGTCGTGTGATAATAGAGAAGAATCTGGGCGGCTGGATTTTCGTCACGAACTCTTATCTCTTATTCGCTCGATATCCGCATGACAGCGTTTCAGTTCATTTCTTTTCTCGGTGGTCTGCAAACGGGATTCAACGCGAAATTCTTTGGAATAAGTGTGACGTATGCGTTCAATCGAAGATATTGGAGGAAACAGAGATGAAAATACAAGTGAAATGTGAAATGAAACCCAAGGTACGTTGATTTTGTCTAGCTTTCACTTTCAGATACAGAGAGTTCTTGAATAAATATGTACTTTTACAACAGTTTATTCACTGATTTCTGTGAAAAAAAAAATGGTTTTCCTTGTTACCAAAGTGCTAACAGTTTCAATTGGTGAGTCAAAGAATTTTTTTTAGAATTTTATTGAAAAAAGGGCCCAATATTTTGCTTGTTTCTGGGCGTGTCAAATGCTATGGTCATTAGTTCCGTAAGTGGAGTCAATCCAGAAGTGGCGGTGATTCTTTCCCTGCCGGAGGGTGAGATCCGAATTCGACCTTGCGGATCTTTTCCCCAACCTGGTATTTCCTCCAGCGGGTGCCGCCCCTGCCGGAACGAGCTCTAAGCTCCCGACTGGTCTCTCGGCATGTGTGGTACTGTAGAGCATGAAATGTGATATAAGATGGGCATGTGAAGTGTGTGTAATACAAGGAATAGGAAGGAAAAATCGCACGCGGTCCGTGGCCCGTTCGTTAGAGTACTGCTCCGGCATTCCCCTGGAATTGATATGAGAAACCACGGAAAGCTACTGGTCAAAGCTAGAATTCTCCTCCAGATAGCGGCTGGATTCGCCCTAGCTATAAGCTATAAAGCTAAAGTCAAAAATTCGCCACTATCGGGACTCGAACCTAGGACTTCCCAGACAGAGTCGCTGCAGAGACAGTGGCAATGTTAGATCAGAGTTAGACTCAGCCGGTCAGACTCTTTTGACAGATGATGGTTTTGAAGAATATTACATTTTATGATAGTTTTTGCAAAAGTTAAATAACACTTTCACGACATGATGCTAAGAAAGAAGCTTATATGACTTAAAACTGTAATACAAAGTATTCAATGAATTATAATAAACAATGTACGTACTCGTTCTTGGTTTTGTTTTTTGTTATTATTAATACTTCTGAAATTATTATTATTGTTAATAATAATAATAATAATAATAATAATAATACTTTGTATTAAGCGCTATTTAAGGCACGTGACTGATAACGTGCCGAGATCAGGCGAAAATTCTTTCTCCTTACAACATAATCCAACCATCGCATCCAACGTTTTGATTAGTATCATTGAGAAATATGATCCTGTATTCCTCAATGTCGGCCTTGTCGAAATAAAGGCCACATCCAGTAAGCAACACAACGTAGTCTTTGCGCAACAGCAGAGAAAAAAAATATTTATTACAGTAAAGATCAATTATAACTTTTCCTAATTTTTAACTATTTGGAATTCAAAACTGCATCGTTTCTAACAAAAGTAGTGATGCTAAAACCATGTACTTTCTCGCCCGTATTTTCACGGAAAATTACGCGAAAACTACTAATTTTCGAACAGTTGTATATGACCTTATTTAAAAATCTATCTTTAAGGAACAGGTTTCATTAAGGAAAAAAATTCAAACTTTAATACTTAACTTCTAGGAAGACTCCGAAAAAATTTTGAACTTTTGCAATTTTCGAAAAATCAGGGTTTTCAACGAACATGGGACCATTCTCTTAAACGCCCTTCACACTATCCAACAACAAAATTTAATCAAAAACGATGGAGTCTTTTTTTTTTCGAAAATGTCCCAGGGGCTTCATGTAAAGTCCCCCTAAAATTGCAATATCGGTTTCAAATTCAAGGGACTGCGACATCAAACAGATCGATTGGAGAATATCAGTTTTGGAGATAATCGGCTGAATGGTTTAGCCGCTAGCGTTATTCACAGGACAGACGGACGTTTGACGTACAGATGACGTTTTACATTACAGATGTTTACAGATGACATTAGATTTTTCGGTATCAAGAACCCACAAAACATGGATTCTGACTACACCACGTATTAGATGATTCCCCCTCCCTAAATTTAGCAACTGGATGTATCCTTTTTTTCGTTCCCAGAGTCCAGTAATACGAGTTTTTCTGCCGAAAATTCTGCCGAGAAAGTAAAAATTAGTCATTAAAACTATCTAAATTTAACAATAATATTAGTAGCCTACGAGGTCTTTTCATTTCATTTTCACATTGCTGTACATATTTTTTAGCTGTGGAGCTTATTAAGATTCCTTAATTTAATTATTGTTTGCAAAAAGTGAAAGAATACAAAAATTTCATTACATTTTGATCTTGGCTGGTAATTTGATAGTTCTTTTATTAATGTCAAAATAGTTTAGAAATTACTGCAAGCACTCCATTCTACTTCCATCTGTTTCCATTTTCTGTCATAATTTCATTTTACTTCCATTTTTGGTGTCATAACCAGTCTGTCAAAATGACACACTTGATCGGAATATGTCAAGCATAATCAAGCTGTATCAAGCATAATATTTGAGTGCAATACTTCATTATTATGCAACATTATTTATTTTGAAATATTACAGAAATGACACTTTAAAAAATGTTAGGTTAATTTAAAATTATAAAATTAATAAGTTCTACTAAATAGAATGATTAAACACCTTTTCAGATATTTTTGAATATATATTTCTCTCAAGCAAGTATGTGCTTGAAACAGCAGGAAAGGCAGTGTTTTTCTTTTTCAGTGTTACTCAATAAAACAAAAATATTTCAATTGTCTTTTTTATTGAGTAACATAGCGTTAAAGCTTGGTGATACAAAGAATTTTCTTATTTCTTACATGTAAATATTGCAATAATTTCACATGCAACAGAAAATAAGTATTTTTTACTTTACACACACTACAATATATTTAAAATTATCACTGCTGCAATTAGCTTCATTGAATCTGCGAATAGAATAAATTAAAATTATCAAACCATTCGAAAGTGGTAAGGTGTTGAATCCAGACATTTCTAGGTAAAATGTTCATAACTGCTAGGGATTCAGTTTCCAGCAATCAGTATTTCAACAGGATGATATCTAACTTGGTTTTATGGACATTTTTTAGTGTTAATTCTGAGCATCCATGTGTAAGATAAAATAACCAAAACCATAAATCTTGAATAGCTAGACTTCTGAGTAGACTTTTAAAAACTGTTGTGTTTCATGGGATCCAATGAGTTTTGTGTACATTTTATTTTATGGACATGTTGCGGACCTTCATTATCCACACTAAGCATCTGTTAAGACGACAAGTCTTTAGTGGGCTTTCCCCTGATAATCGCCACACTGACCCAACAACAGGTCGAGATCTTAATGGTAATCTCATAATCTAACAGTGATTCAAAAATCATTAGGATTATTAGAAACATCTGAGAGGAGTTAGCCATCAAACATCATTAATTTATTTTCAATTAACTATATAGACCAGCAATTCTTTGTGTTCTACATTATCCACTTAACTTATAAAGCAGAATGGAAGTTTCAACTTTGATTTCTGATGGGAAGACCAGAGGAATTCAACTAATGTATTTGTACACATTTTTTAATTTAAAAACTGTAATGAAGTTTGTGGTCAGAAGCCAAGGTATTTATGCTAAAACTCATGAACAATTTTATGTAAGTTAGTTAAAATGTTGTATTACAAAAGAATGAGTTATCAAATGTCTCAGATGTTGGGTCAAAAATATCCCAAATTTAACTTATCGTAAGAGGTTGTTTCACCCTGTTTGAAACAAATCTGCTATTTACCTTTGCCCTTTAATAATTGTAAGCAATTTTGTAAAAGTGATATTTCATCATAAAGTGATTTTTTGGTAATATGAAATCAGAATCTCCATGAAAAAATTTGAATAATTCATCCTACATATTCATGGATATTGTAGCTCTATAGTATCTCTACTTATCCTTTACACACATGATTGTAAGTTAATTTCCCAGAATATTGGTACAGTCAAATTTGCAAATATTAACTTAATTATGAAAAATGAATTCATATTCTTAATCTACAATACTTTCATTGCTATCTTTTGTCAGTTTATCTAATAATAATGCAAACTCTTGTTTTTCCAACTGCAACAGTGATTTCCTTTCAGTATAAAAACATGTATTGCTACAGAAATGAATACGAGCTTCAGATGGAACATTAATTAGTAGTGTTTGAGAAGCTCAAGAAATAATATTTTTGTGTAGCAACAGTTCTCTGAAAAGGTATTTCAATTAATTCTATTTTCATATCTCATTTAGCCTGTACTTTGTAAGGTGGATCATCATAACTTGATTGAGATGATGATTCTGATATCAATAGAGATTCTGACAGTTCTGACAGGCATTTCTGCATTTTACAGCTCTCTGAATCTTGCAATATGGAAGTAGATAATAAACAATCTACATCATTTAATGTAGAATCACACAGCAAAACTTTTGACATAAATGTGGATGGCAGACTTTGTGAATCTGATGACTTTAAACTAGAAGACACAAGTATCAAATATTGCACCATAGAAGTAGATGGTAAATCTGCCCATTGCAATGTAGAAGCAAATGGCTCATTTCCAAAATATGCTGTCTGAATCAAAAATATAGATATTACTTTTAGTTAAAATCTTAATTTGTTCAATATTCAAATTACAATAGGTTATTTACAATATTATTCTTACAATTTTGATTTTCATTATTTATCTTTTCTAATAAACATAAAATAGGAAAATTACAAAAATTAATAAAAAACAACCTAATTTTAAGAAAATAAATAAGAAACTATTAAATTATTGTTTTATTTATATTGAGCTATGGTGGGTGCAAATTATAAGATACCGTTTGGGAAAACTGTAGAAAATTTATAGGGATACAATTTGTATTGCAGCCCTTTTTATGATCTCTTTCAGAAAATGAGATATTCTAAAAAAAACAAAGCTAAAAAAAAGTAATTTTTTTTCTATTTTTTTCTTCTATTTTTGTTGATTGTAAGGGTCAAAATTGGATATTAATACCTGAAAAAGTTCTCAAAACTTCCTTATCTTTGATAGAAAATCGCAAGAATGATTAAAATCAATATTTATCGGTGCAATATGATTAAAAAAATTAAACTTACGTAAGAATCTAAAAAACTTGCTTTTTCCATTTGTGCAAAGTACTTCAGGCAAATTTATTCAAATCCTACAAAAACTTCTTTGTTTTTTTTACACTTCAAATACAAAAACATATTTTCAACATAAAAAATTTTTATCCCCAGGGGCACTTTTGCCTAACTTTGCTTGCATGATCAGCTGGTATTAATTTGAAGTAATGTATCAGCTAAACTGTCATTTGTAAAAATAACATCATTTTTAAGTCAGGTATTGATTTGATCTTTCTTTGATCATAGTGCTCAGAAGTAGAACACAATTTTAAGTGTATTTTCATATTTTTTGATGAATTATATCTAATCTCCTTTGTAGTATAATTTGGAACTTGTGTACCAAAACAACTATTATTGATTCTTAATTTTTCTCCTAAGTGATAAAGAGATATTATTTTCATGTTCATGAAAATTATTATAAAATTAAACTGCAGAAGCATCTTATTCACACATCATTATTTATAAAATCTAGGTTGCAACTAGGATATGTTAGCAAAAAAGTATTTTAGTAGGTACATATTCATGAAGCAAAAGTTCAGTTTTTTTCTTTGTGTAATTCATTTCAATTAAGTATACCATTTGAAGCAGCTTATGTGCAGGCAGTCTGATAAGTCACTCCCTATTTTTGGATAATTAAAATTTCTTTATTATCAGTCAACCTTTTAACAACTAGTTTTGTTAGAAACAGTGATCCTTGAGATTTAGTGTAACATCTTTATAAATCTCCACATGAGCTCCAACATTCTCAATACATCTTTTTTTTAACAAACTTGTATATTTGATGCAGTTCCTCGCATCATGGTTCATGGAAGATTGGTTCACAAGTAAGATATTGTTACTTCAAATTCATCCAAGTTCTTTAGTTTTCTTTTGTAAACCACCTCCTTAGCCCACCCCCAGGGAAAATATCACAAGGCGTTAAATCAGGGCTGCGGGAGGCCATTCATGTGCACCAAGTCTGCCAATCCAATGATCTGGGAAATGATTACTCTGCCATTCACAGACATCCTTTCCAAAATGTGCAGATGCTCCATCCTGCATGAAGTGAAGCTGTGGGTTGTTTCATTGTGAAATTAAAGGCCATGCACTGATTTCTTAGGTCTCCTGAAGAACATTTCACGAACACTGCTTACATTTTCTTTTTTCCTCAAAGTTGATGGTCTTATTTATCTCCTTGCATCATTGATTCTTCCTGTTGTTTGTAATTTGGAATGGCAGTTTTTAACTGTTTTTGCATCCAGTATTGCATGGATCCCTCATTCATTCCACCGCCCTTTGTACTTGCACCACAACATCCCCAGACCTCATAATGAGCTGCTATTTTGGTCCACTTTTCAACACTCTACACAGGTGTCATTTTTCAACTGAAATAAAAGAATAAAAATGTTAAACAAAACTTCAAAGATAACTCTTTCTAACAGATTTGGTTGTAAAACCATTGGCTCATAAATGAAGAAATTGTAGCTATCCAAAAATAGGGAGTGACTTATGAAGAATGAATGCATCCTGAAGTTGGCAAATGGATTACTGAAAATGCAAGAATGGATAACTGAAATTACATTTTATCAACAATTTTTTTATCAACAATAATATTATCTTTCACTCATTATTTTTATGTATCCATGTCATCAAATAAGAAAAATTCTTCAAATGTATTGTGAGGTCGATCCTGTGTGCTCTCTATAATACTGAATGTAGATGTACTTACCTAACATATCCTTTAAGATGGGATGATTTGGACTTCATTTTCATAATGAAATACATTCAATTTTTTTACAATTTTTTATTTAAAGGGCAGAAAATATTTTATATTATTTCATTAATTACAGTAAATGAAAATTATGTGCTTTGTACAACTTTTGCATACATAATCTAATCCAATAAACCTGCTTATTAACATAATTTTCTCATAGTTCTTTCCTGTGGAAAATTCAACTGGATATATCAGTTTATTTTTTGGTGGCTCAGTGCCTCTGAGGGAGGCTGGATCTTCTGATTGTCTTCATTTGTATATGCACTTTATGTAACTTCAATATCAGCTTACAAAATCCATTTTCTCCTTTTCTGAAAAACTGCATTTCAAATTTCCTCCTCGTTTTATCCATTTTTAAAATTTTTCCTACAGAGGGATAATTCTTTGTTATTGTTTTTAATTTCACAAAAACTGAATATCATAGGTGTATTAAATATTGTATTTTTTCTGGGAAGATCATGATTTGGCACTTGGCTATCTTCATGTGCTTCTGTTATCAATCCTTCCAAATTACATTTTTCTACACTTTCAAAATAACAGAAATATCGCTCTCAATGGATAATGAGTCTTTTCTTCTTTCTGCCATGGCTCTTTTTGAAAGCATTGACAACTTTGGTTCCTTTTTCATTCTCTCTTCAATTAAAATTTTTATTTTAACAGGGCATTTGCCTCTTTCTGTAAGAGGCAGAGTTTTTGGATACAAGGTTTGAATCAGAACTGTCACATGTCTGCAGAGAATTTCATCACAAGTGTATTCTCAAATTTGAAGGTGAATGCTGTTGAATAAGGTAAACCCCTAAATATTAAATAATAAATAAATATAATCATACACTAAAATAATTTATTTTATGTAGGTCCTTAAGACGATCTCATATCTTCCTTATAAGGTATGTCTCCAACCCCCTCAGAAGACATTTTTAAAGCTCAATATTTAACACCAAAAATTGGATACAAACACGAGTTGAAAAGGGTAAATGTTATATTATTCAAAATATTAATAAGTATCATAGCACAAAATGTGGGAAAGATATTAGCTGACAGATGTTGAAAAACTATTTTAATTTTTGTACTTGATTAATTCACTTATGTGCTGAGAAGAATGATAAAATTGAATTTATACAAACTTCAACAAATCCCAGCTGTTTATCAGCAAAGAATTATTAAATTTTCCCCTCAGTTTACTTCACACTACATGCACTTTTCTTTATTTCATTAGTCGAATAAGATTACTCTTTGAATGTGTACATTGCATTGTTCTGTGAAAATAAGTGTTAAATCAATATAAAACTTTTCAATGAAGTTTCTTGTGAAGAAGTCGATGAGAAAATAAGCATTTCAATGCCCAAAAGTATTGAAAGGCAAAGAAAACATTTGAAAACAATTCTGGCAGTTATGTGATGAAAGAAATTATGAACTTTCATCACAAATATCAAATGGAGAGTTGTCAAATAGATTGAATAACAGTTGATAATTGTGTTTTTAATAATTTTTCATTTAATTAAATACAATTTTTTATAGGTTTCTAGTAATATGATGCGATTAAGAAGTTTCATTGTGAAGTATAATGTTAAAAGTACAATAACTACTTCTATATTTTTTATTATTTGCTAATTTCATATTTTTATTTGAAAATATGAATATATTTTTTCATAAAATAGTCATACTAAATACCACTCATGCATAGAGAATTAGTTTTCATGTAACAAATTTCTTTACACGTAGGCATGCACAGTTTAAAACTAGAAAAAGAGTAACTACATTTTTGTATCCACTTTCTCATTGATGATTTTTTTTTCACATGATGTATTTGTCATTTGATATTTGTAACAAACGTTTATAATTTCTTTGAATAAAATATTCTTTGATGAGAATAACAATATAACTTTATGATACAATTAATAAATACAATTGATTTTATTTTAAACCATTTACATGGTTGCCAGGTGGATTGAAGAGACTCGTCCCTGAATGTTATATAACTATTTCCCAAGTTGTCATATTAAAAAAATAATAAAATGAGGGATGGTACATTTATAAGGAAATAAAATGTTTTGTTACGTCAGCTACAGGCCCCCTTTCAAACGTTTCAGGGGGAAGGAGGGAGGGGACCCCCCCCCCCTCCTGTGTGCACACCTATGCCTTTACAGTTCACAAATGTTTCAAAATTCACGAGCATGAAGCATGTAGATTGCTCAGCTGAAGTACATAAACGAGCAATCACTTTGGCAAGCACAGTCTACAAAATAATAGCAAACCAGAGGGAGACAGGGGCACCATCTTTTCTGAGTCCCCCACACAGTTGCATTTTCTATTAAAAATTTATAATTACAAATAACTTATTTTACTAGTAAATAAATAAAATATAATACAAGGAGAATTAAGTTATTTTAAAGATATAATAAATATAATTGGTTTTTATGTTGTAGCATTTACAGGGTTGCAAGATGTTTGAAAAGCCTCTTTTCCAAATGTTGCATATCAATTCCCCAAATTGTCAGCTCAATCATATTGTTTCATATTTACAGCAATAAAATGTTTTATTACATAAAACTACAGGGCTCCTTTCAAAATACATATTACATCTATAGCTGTGATGCTACCATCCAAAGAGGAGTTTGAACATCACTATGGTGATGTTCAAGCACTCGATTGAACGACAGTGTCACAGTTGACCAAGTGTCAGAGGACTTCATGTTTTAAGCAAAGTGTAGAGAGGGATAAAAAGTTGTAATCAAAATCTTTAAAAATAAATACAATAAATATTACAATAATATCTAATAATAATAATAATAATAATAATAATAATAATAATAATAATGATGATGATGATGACGATGATGATGATGATGATGATGATGATGAAGGGTGGGTGAAGAAAGTAATACGCGGCCTCTTCTCTTCTAGGGATCGCTTGGTAAGACAAAGATCCCTAGATCCCATTTTTCGTCAAACGGAAAGACGGATGCGAGCGTCTCTTCTTTTGACGAGAAAGATCGGCTTACGATGGAAGAACTGCGGAATGTCGTGACGAGCGTGAAATTTGGGAAAGCACCGAGCTTCGACGGGATCCCGAAGGAGATGCTAAAAATTGTTATACCACGAATGGTTGTTGTCTGTGTTCAACTGCTGCCGTAGAAATAGAACATTCCTCAGGCAGTGGAAGAAACAGAAACGTTCCCCCCCCCCTTTTTTTTTTTTTTTTTTTTCAGGAAGGCTAACAAGCCTGTTTTTCAGGAAAGGCTAACAGCCTGTATGTCAGATAGTATAGTCTATATGGACACATTCCCTATTGAATAAGATATGACTTGTGGTATGCCTTAAGGTTCTAAACTGGGCCCATTCTTATGGAATATCATGTGTGACTGTTACACATTGACACCCCGTCAGATACTTAACTTAAACGGTACGCAGACGATTCTTTCATAATCTGCCATATCCGCCAGTCTGTCAGTGAACGAAACCCTTTTCAGGTGAAAAGGTGGTTTGACAGGAAACTTACAAATGGTTATGGAAAAAACTGTAGCAGTAATAGTTACGGACAGAAGAGCATTTCGTTCCTCAAACATTTTACTGAGGGACGTGAAAACAGCTACAGACGACAAATAACTTATTTGGGAGTAGATATCGTCCACAGACTCAGCTTTGGACTCCACATTAACAAGACTACGGGCAAGGCAGCGAAGACTTGTAAATATTTTCAGGTTAATGCCAAATGTGGGAAGCCCGTAAGAGGGGAAGCGTAGGATGGTCTCTTGTGCAATTCATTCCCAAATGCTGTAAGCAGATCCAGTTCGAGCTGACAAACTCTGGAAAGCTTGCGTGCGGTTGATGCAAAATAGGTTGGCGCTGAGAATACTACCGCACAGTCTCTGACAGCGCAGGTGTTCTGGCTAGTGTACCCGTTATAAATCTGTTGGCGAGAGAAAGAAAAGCTGCGTACGACGAAGTGAAGAAACTCACTGACCTCGTTTGCGAAGGATCTCTGCGCAGGGCGAAAAACGACATCAAGAAGAGTGCATGGACGTCTCCCCTGGCAGAATGACAACAGAGGTGGAGTAGAGTCATCAAAGAAATGTGGATTCACCAGCTGATACCGCGTATCGAATCGAGGTTCAACAGAAGTCACGATGAGGTAAATTATTTTCTCTCACAAGTGCTCTCCGAACATGGCTGCTTTAAATCTTACTTGTTTAGATTTGAAAGAGCAAACAACCAAACTGTGAATTTTGTGGGTTCAGAAGATGATGATGCCATACAACAATATTTACATGCATAGCATGGGACACATGGAGAAGAAGAGTGAACGAAGCTTTGGACATTTCTCCAATAAATATGACTGACGAGCGTATGCTCAAATCAAATAAAGGCGCACAATACAAGAATTCCTCACCTTCATCATGAAAAAGAAAGAAGAACGGTTCCGTCCTTAATTTGAAGCAATAGCCCGGCTGCCTGCCCATCTCTCCATGAAGAAATGCCCCGCCACGCGACGGTTTCCGTGATGGGCACAAGAACAGAGGGCTTTTAGTGGATGGGAGTCCCACACACCGGGGACATCCATCTTTATCCCTGATAGTACATAAGGCATTTTCCCCTCACAACGAAAATAATAATAATAATAATAATAATAATAATAATAATAATAATAATAATAATAATAATAATAATAATAATAATAGAAGATTTCTAAATATCAGAATTCAGCAGCAGAATTCCAACATGTTTGGCATCCGAATAAGGTTGAAATAGTGCCAATAATAATTTCGGCCGCAGGAGTGGTGACGGACCGATTTGCTTCAGGTCTTACAAAAAAATAGGATTATCAAAAGGAATATCCACAACCATCCAAAAAGCTTTAATACTGCAGACTTGCCATATTATGCGAAAATTCTTAAATTGAACAACGGACAAAAACGAATTTCTTCTCCGTTTCCTCAGATCTGTTATAACCAATTGCATTTGCCAGAACCCAAGTCGTATGAATAGATGAATGGTTCTATTTGCTTACTGAGAAAAGAAAGAAAGAAAGAAAGAAAACAATGATAATAATAATAATAATAATAATAATAATAATAATAATAATAATAATAATAATAATAATAATAATAATAATAAACCGAGCGAAATAGCTCAGTGCGTAACGCGCTGACTTCGCAATCGGGAGGTCCGGGTTCGATCCTCTGATCGGGGTTTTCGACTCTAGCTTGCCAGCTACGTCGAATTCAGTCGCTGTCTGGAGGAGAATTTTAACTATGCCGGCTGCTCTGATCGATAGTTTTCCGCGATTTCTCCGATCAACACTAGGCGAATACCGGAGCAGTACCCTAACAAACGGGCCACGAAGCGCGCGCGATCTTTCCTTCCTCTTCCTTGTTTTATCCTCTCCCCTTACATGCTTACAGTAACATGCACTACATTACTACACATGCCGGAAGACCGGTAGGGGGCTTAGAGCTTGTCTCAGCTGGGGTGGTGCTCCTCTGGTGGGAGATACCTGGTTGAGAAAACCCCGCTAATCGACGGTAGGTCGGTGCCGGATCTCGCCATCCAAGGGGGAAGAACGCCGCCACCTTCCGTGAAAAACATGCACTACACTTACGGAACTAATGACCTCAGTAGTTGACGCGCACGTAATAATTAAAAATCAACCAATCAATCAAGTTTCCGGGATAGAATACAACTGGGCCTCGAAGGAGAACGTGTAGCTTTGTCAGAAATGGCCGATACGTAATAATAATAATAATAATAATAATAATAATAATAATAATAATAATAATAATAATAATAATAATAATAATAATAATAATAATAATAATAATAATTCAGGTCATTCAAAAGACATTGCTTTATTTGGAACAGCCCACGTTTTGCGTAAAGTATTGTAGAGACACCGACAGGGTGCCCTAGATCTGCGCCTTAGGAATCTGGATGTAACCTGGAGTAGATTTGATATTCAACAGACTCATAACATCTTTAGTCGTGAATTAGAAGAATAATAACAATAACGTTTTTAGAAGTGACTCACTTCTGAAAAGCAAATCAATATTGAAGATATGAGAATTAAATCTAGTTACGTAAAATGTTCGTTAAAGTAAAAATATATAAAATATCATCCAAAAATATTTTAGCAGTTTACTTTGAAAATAAGGGTCATTGATATAATAATAATGCGTTGTAAAGATTTCCAATCAATCTAAGTGTTTTTTCACGAGAAACCTTAATAAATTTCGACCGTTATTAAAACAGACATATGAAACCAAATAAAGATTATTAAGTTGTAATACTACCGACGTTTCGACCTCATTTCATATTATGACCATCATTAGGGTAAGATAAAATCTTATGGTTTACATAATAGTCCTACTAAATTTATACTTGGGTTTTCGTAACGTGACGCGAGAGGAGAGTGCCTTCACAATGGAATATGGCACGACTTTTCGCGTCTTTCTCGGTCGTGCCGCTAGATGACACTTGATCTGCAGCACTGCTTGATATGGTCGCGACATCTGGCGTCACGACCGAAAAAGACGCAAAAAGCCGTACCAAATTCCATCGTGAAGACAAGCCCCTCAGGCGCCACGTTATGAAAAGCCAAGTGTAAGTAATGAATAAGAAGACAATCAGTTTACTTGAGTGAGAATTTAGAGTGTGCGGCTACTCTGGAGGTTACTCATGTGAAAGCAGAGCACGCGACTGCAGGGGGACGGAGGTGCTCCTCCCCAGCAGAAAGGTGAGATCTGGCGCCAACCTATACTTGGGGTTTTATAACGTGACGTCTGTGGGTAATATCTCCAAGATGGAATTCGGCATGGTTTTTTACGTCATTCTCAGTCCTACCGCTAGAGTCGCTTGATCTGCAGCACTGCTTGATACGGTCGCGATCATGCGATATCTTGCGGCAGGGCCAAGAAAGACGCAAAAAGTCGTGCCGAATTCCATCTTGGAGATACTATCCACAGTTGCCACATTAAAAAACAAAACAAGTATACGCGAAGGCTTTGCGGGGTTTTCTCCCTCCGTGAATCTCCCCAGCAGGGCGCCGCCACAGCCAATCAAGCTCTAGCCCTTTGCACTCGTAAAAAACGAGCATAATACACGTCCTACAGATCGTTGCCGTACAGATAGTAGTCGTACAGTCAAACGTCGTACAGATAGTACGGCATGTCAGAGATGCCACGCGAATAATGGATAATAGTTTGAATCAGTAGTAATGTGACATGTCCTACAACTCGTAGGGCATGTCTCAGATGCCACGCCAAAATTCCTAATTAATTCGTAGGGCATGTCACAGATGCCCTTTTTTTCTTCTGGTATGTAAAATAAAGTTTACATTGTTGAATCGATCCGCGCTGTTCTTCCTCCTCCTCCTCCTAGTTTTAAACAATGTTGACGCAATAATGTGAGAACGAGCTGGAACAGGGGAATGCCGAGTATCGGCTTCGAGCTGTGCCGCCATTTTCCATTGTCGTCTTAGACATGCCTTACGAGTTGTAAGACATCGCAGTGCTCACAAACCTCCGACCGCAGAGTGCATTCATGGGTGGCATGTCACACATGCCCTACGAGTGCAGGTTTCGTCTTGTTTCCCGTCATGTGATAGTGTAGTGCATGTAAGTGTGTGCGTGTGTGTGTGAAGAGAGATAAGAGAACAAGGACGAAGAAGGAAAGACCGCGCGCGACCCATGGACTGTTTTGAAGGTACTGCTCCGGCATTCGCCTGGTATCGATTGGAGAAACCAGGAATCACCGAACAGAGCAGCTGCTGCTAGAATTCTCCTCCGGAGAGCAACAGAATTCGACCCAGCTGTCTAGTTCACGTCGAAAATCCGTCATCGTCGGAACTTGAACCCTACGACCTCCCGGTCACAGTCGCTGCAGCGACAACAGCAATCCTGATTCTGAGGTAAATCAACCGACCCCAATCATTTTGAGTTACGTGCATTTCAACATTGTACACTCCTGGCCAGGGTGTACAAATGGCTTCCGTCGGATCGAATCTTCTTATAAAACCGTGCTTAGCTGCTATATGCCTGTGGTTAAGTTGGAAGGAGTGGCCGGTGTAAAGTAAACTGTGATTGGTCCGCACCGAAGTTGACGGGGCATATGTAGATAAGTCCTAACGGTTTTGCTTCTTTTAGAAAAAAAAATGCTCATAAAACCAACGGTTTGTGCTTTTAAGTGCTCTACTAGCAAATATTTAGCAACACAACAATTGGTTAGCACTGAATGTTGCAAAACCATGCTACCAGAAGGCTACAACGGCTCCTGTGCGCGCACGAACGCGACAACAATGGGCGATCGCTATGCGCACAAAATTATTCTGGGCACTACTGGGTTAAGAAAATTGATAGCTAATCAAATGAAATGAGCACAATCACATTGTGAATTCGGAGTAAAAAGTGGCAAAGGTTCCCCGAAATCTGACAAGCGAGGTGAAGGATACGCGATAAGTAAACGTCTGGGAAGTGCTGCTCTGCAATCCGGGGTCGCTCCTGAGAATACCTGTGCGTACGCGGAACCCCACTCTTCGGCGGCCGGCGAGCGCGGAGCCGCGTCCGGGAGGCGGGGGAGGGGGTATGTGGTCAGGTGCACGGAGAAGGGTCAGGTGGTACTGCCTGCCCAGGTGGGCGGCGTGAAGCGGTGTGGAGCGAGTTGGGGAGGGGAGGGGAAGGGAGAGATCCAGGTGGGCAGGTTGAAGTCAAAGCGCAGGGCTGGGAAAGGAGAGGGGAGGGGAGACGGAGCGGAGAGGAACGATATGGAGCGGGGCAGGGGAAAAGAGCGGCGGGGCGGCGCGAGGATGGAAGAGGCGAGTCGAGAGAAAGAAGGCGTGCCGGAGCGGGATGGAAATGTCTGTCTCGGGTACGAGTGCGCCGGGCAGGGGGCGGGGCGGGGTGAGGCGAAACGGAGTGAGGCGAGACGGAGCGGAGCGGAACGATATGGAACGGGGCCGAGAAAAGAGGCGGAGCGGCGCGAGGATGGAAGAGGCGAGTCGAGCGAGAGAAAGGCGCAGGGCGAGGCGGGGCGGGCTGGTATTGTCTGTCTCGGGCGGGCGGGGGCGGGGGGCGGTGCGGTGCGGTGTGGCCGTGACCTCTCGGACAGCGACCTTGAGGCGCGGTCCTCCCCGTTGGGCGCGCACTGCTCCGGTGCCGCTCAGTTGCAGCCGCCGCGCCGCTCACGCCGCACCGACCGCTGCCCCGCCGCAGGTGAGCACGCCGGCGCACGCACTTCCACGCACACACACGGCACGCCTTTTGCTGGTGCATTGATTTTTTTTAAAATTTACTTCTCCTTGTTCGACATGTTCGTTTTTCAGGGGGTTTGGACATTTGATTAATTGATTTCTGGTTCCGGGCGCGTGAACGGCGAAGTCCGTTAGTTCCGTAAGTGTAGTGCATGATGTTATTGCCGGAAGTGGCGGTGATCTCTCTCCGCTAAATGGCGAGATCTGGCGTCGACTTGCGGGGTTTCCCCAACCAGGAATCCCCAACTAGGAATCCCCGACCAGCGAGGCACGGCCCCAGCCGTGTCAAGATCTAAGCTCCCCTCTGATCTCCCGACATTTGAGGTAATTAAGTGCATGTCGGTCTAAGTGTGTGTAAGCAAGGAGTGAGAATAGGAGAAGGAAGAGTAAGAAAAGATTGCCGGTGGGCCGTGACCCGTTTGTTAGGGTACTGCTCCGACATTCGCCTGGTGTTGGTCGGAAAAAACACAGAAAACTACCGATCAGAGCAACCGACCACTAGCATTCTCCAGACAACGGCAGACTTCGACGTAGTTTAGATTCCACGTAGCTACTGTCGATAACCCTGTCACCGTCGAATCCCAGAACCTCCCCGTCAGAGGTAGTGAAGTGACATCAGTCGATGCCCATTGTTTGGTTGGAGCAGATGAAGCCCCTGCAAATGCTGTTAATTGCATCTCGAGTCATTGAGAATATCACGAGCGAACAATTCACAGGACCTCGCAGACGCCTTTGATGACCCGGATTTCGTACTATGTTTCTTACTTTCCAATTCTTCAAAATTATATTCTGCATACCAGCGGCCAGAACCGTGATATGCCGAAATGTTCAATTACTCATTTTTTATTTCATATTTTTGGGATATTCGGGTTTCGATGAAAAAGAAAAGTCCTAGAACGAAGATGTGATTGAACTTGCTGTCTAAATTGCTGCGAAAAGCACTTCAATCTCTGTTATCATTGTTTTATACGTAAATAATTGCGAAGTGGAGTCTTTAGAGCTAATTTGACTTTATAATGTATTTTACTTTATCGCACATACTAACGTAAGAAGAAAAAGAAATTTTCCCTCGTAATAAATTTTTTTATTTTTTCTGAAAACGTTTGAAGAATCAGTCATTTTCGACATAAGTACCCAATAGTATGCTGTATATTTTTTGCCCAAAATAAGGAAACAGTTTCAAACCTATGAGTTATTAACAGTACTCTACATTAGAATTCTATATTTCAAATAAAATAATGATACTACAGCGACGTTTTCAGATTTTCTCGCAAAGATACCTAACCTACGTATAACTCAAACTTGTAATTGCTTGATGCACGAAACAATTCCGAAATTCGAAGTTCTTTCTTTCTTGCACAATGATTTAATTTATTTATTTACTTTTGTGTATAATTTATATCCAAATCTTGGCGAGTAAAAACATATCCAAAAAGTAACTTCAATAATACAAATTTACTAACGTGTTCGCATTGCTAACTGTATTGAAAAAGAGAACTTGGCGATATTTCAATACGTGAAAAGAATTTGAAACTCAAAGGAGAAAGAATAAAAAAGAGGATAAAATGCCGACGTCATAAGAAAACAAGAGATAAAACTGGCGAGGCGGAACAAAGGAAAGGAGAATGTGCTGCTGTTATTGCGCTCCTAACCACTTCCGGGGAGCAGCTCGGAGTTGTGGCCATAAAACCTCCTGTTGTGGAGAGGAAGGCGAGTGAGTTTACGGAGTCACGCAGCGTCCCACACGGCAGCCCGTCTTCGCAACGATGTTTCACCAGGACGCGAGATGAGACAGGAGCACAGGGCCGGAGAGGCCTTCTGTGTGCACAATGAAACTCGCGCCAGATGGCCGCGTCAGGTATTCATAATGTCGCCGTAACAGTTACTCGTGTTCACGGACAGCAGACGCGGTCGTGGCCTGTACTACGGCAGGCATATCTGATCTACGGAGTTAACGTTTTCAGTTTCCCCCTTCTTTGACTTTTTATGGAGTTCCTTCTCAGATTCAACCTTACGTGTCATTGTTGGAAAAAATATCTTTAACGTTAAGGAGGTCCTCAGATCCAGGCAGAAGTCTGCTATGAAGCGTTCATCAGGGGAGACATTGTCGTCGGAAAACATCTGAATGCCGTTCCGCTATTGCTTTTTGGGAGAATATTGTACTGCCTTTTGGGTTTTTGCGGTCAGCTTTACTATAGAATCACATGATTAGTATTCACTAGTCAGAATTAAGAGTCAGCAGAAATACTCAAGATAAAAGGCAAGAGGGACTATATGTGAATCATCGATTTTTTTCATTGAAGTGGATTATTGCGCGCAGAATTGCATTGTTGGAGGAAGTAACATTGCGCAGATTTTTTTTTATTTCACCGATTAACACTTTATTTCCCTTTAATCTTAATATTCTCGCTCCATCATATCATAGATCTTATAATACCTCTTCTTCCTTTCGAGCTACATACCTACAATAATTTCATTGTAGCTTTTGAAAATTCAAGAATGTATATTCCATAGTGAACATTTCAAAAATTGTCATTTTTTCCAAGAAAAACGCTTTAGTTGAGGGACGTTCATTTTGCTGCCGAAGTGTTTTACTGTGTACTTGTATACTAGCTGTCTTGTCAACTACCTTTGTGAAAATTTCACCAGTAAAATTGAACTATTGTCTGTACATACGTAACTTCACTAGTATAATATTTCAATTAAGTAAAAATAACGAGTTTTCTAATTAGTTCTCGTACATTCACGGCGTGCTCTTGCCGGACCGTGAAAAAAATATTTCGCCCTTTCCCCATTCCTGATTTGTGTATTACCCTGTATTGATTTACTCCTCTTAGAAAGTATATTTCAATCAGAAGTTTTCTTCAGTTACTCTCAGAGTAACTAACATAATTTCTTTCCCAGGTAGAACTAGTAGGATTAATGAAAGTGCAATAGGAGCAATACGATCAATGTATTTTATTCAAACAATATTAATGTTCCACCTTTTTCCTTTGCCGAAATCCGTACTCGATGCCTTGTGGGTTACGGAACCAGTATTTTCAAAATGCTGCCAGAGGTCGTTGAACCAAAATGAGTAAGCAAAAGGCGTTCTTAACTTTAAGCTTTCTTTGCAAACAAACGTACGGCGTCGACGCGAGTGCAGTACCGGAGTGGACACGAAAGCGCTTTCGAACGTCGACGGTTGTGGTCAGCAGAGACTTCGGTTTGAAAACGCTCTTCGACTCTTCATTTTTTTCTTTCTTTTTTTTTTCTTTTTTTTCCCAGAAAAAGGTACAGATCAGAGGGATCAAGAATTCGTATTTTTTTATTTATTTTATTTATAGTCGCATCAACAACTAGGTTATTAGTGACTTCGGATATACATGATACATAGTCGATAGAAAATTTGAAATATGCAGAGAAAACAAATAATACTACAAATATTTGAACAGTAATTACTCACAATGGTCGGTTTATGGTTAATACGTCTTAGTGCATCTCCTCGGCGTTTATTTAGTAAATTACAAATGTTAGTTTATTCAGGCTTAAAACCCATTATATACTTTTTTATATTTTACATTATTATTATTATTATTATTATTATTATTATTATTATTATTATTATTATTATTATTATTATTATTATCATTGTAGAAAGATGGTTCTTTTTAAATTTATTGGAACAAAAATTTGGTTCAATAAATTTAAAAAGAACCATCTTTCTACAATATTAAAACGGGATCAACAGGAATATATTCAACCATTCTATTATTATTATTATTATTATTATTATTATTATTATTATTATTATTAAGAGAGTATTTTACATTTCTAATGACTATCTCACACTCTACACACCACCGACTCACAATCTGTATTATCTGTCTAATCTTTTCGTTAGGTATTCTATCAAACAGAGTGTACTGACATTGTCTCCAATAATTCATTTTTCTTTTTTTTTTTTGATGAAGATATTTCACATATTTTTAATATTTTGTCCAGAAAAATAAGAATATAAAATAATTTCAGGTTGTCATTCTGTAGCATTGATTGACGTACATGGATACATTTGGTACAAAACTGAAGGAATGGACAATTGACAATTGTTCAATGTCAAGAATTCGTTGTTCTAAATCAATGAGGAAATGTGTTAAGAAAATCTAGGGTGTATTTAAAAAAATTATACCGAATTTATGTTTTCTCGAAATTCGACATTCCGTTTATCCTACATTAGCTACAAACCTGTTATACTCTTTGTGAACCATATAATATAGAAATAGTCACATAATGTAAGGACTATTTTCAGTAGGATTCAGAACAGTAAGATATAAAAAGTTAATTTTCAGAGAAATATTTAATATTTGAAAATCTGTGTACATTTAAGCTTTACGTAACCTTGCATCCTGTCGAGAGTGGACTTTTGTTGCGCACAGAGGTAGAATTTAAATTAAATGCGCCAATAAAGACCGCGCGGGTGCGCAAAAGTCGTATACAGGTGGACCATTAAAGTGGGTCATAGGAAATATCTTCAAAATACTCGTAGTTTGAGGTACTGAGATTCGCTTTGAGCGAAGTTGTAGATTATGTAGAAGCAGTCGACTCCGGTTGTAGTGAAATCGGATATAGTGAACCCTCGGTTATAGTGAACGTAAGTCACTCGTCCCGTTTCACTTACATTACAACTAGGCATAACAAGATTCGATTATAGTGAATCTTAACATCGGCTATAGTGAACGTAGGAAATAAGACCTGGAAATTAATTGGATTTCTTGTATCAATAGGCGATTAAAAGAGTGGGAGTGGGGTTCGGAGAGTGGGATAGTGTTCCAACAGTGCAAAAGGCATTGAAGGGTGTCATAACTGCATTACGATACTTAAGAGACAGAGTACAATGCAGAATCAATTGAAGAGAGAGCACGAACTCTGGAGAAGGATATAATAAATCGTACGAAGCAAACAATTCAAAATAATTGATTATTTTACATATAAATAAAGATATTGAAATTTTCAGTTCGTGCTGTTAATGAATATTGCTGTATTTCAATAAAATCAATCATTGTGAAGAAATTCCATTTAATTTTTACATCATCAAATATAACGAACCTCTGATATAGTGAAACAAACATGTTAGTCCCAAGTTCACTATAAGCAGAGTCGAATGTACTTGGTTTTCTTGTTTGTAACATTTCTAATACTTCAGATATGGACTGAACTTTGATTTTTTAAATGGAAGTATATATTTTTCCTCCTACGAGTAGCATGCTAAAGTTCTCGAAGACACTAATACAATGATAAATTGATAATAAAAATTGTTAATATTCTAAAGGAAACAATAGAAAAAAAGCGTTCTACGTTTCTCAGACGTCTACAGTGTCTTATTACTGTTTTCCGGAAAGCGAAAAGAGTGTGTCCTTTGGCGTCATAGCGCTCTCAAGTCGTGAGAGAAATCGAAATTGAAACCTTTCGCGTCGAGCCATTGCCACAGGCAACATCAGTGTCCAATGATGGAGAGGCTTATTAGAATTTTTTCTGAATAGAATGTGCTTTGAAATGTAATTTACAAAACAAATCAGACTGGTACGTGTTAAGAAGTATTCGAATCGTTATGCAAATATTCTCATTTACAATTCATTGTGGTTGTTGCTACACAGATCACGAGTATTAACTTCATTCAATAGCCTCTTGGCTTCCTCCAGAAACAAATTTCTCCAGAATGTTCTGAGACACGGCATATTCATTGCTAAGATTATTTCCCCCTTCTACATAGCTAAAGCTTTCGCGCTCTTTAAAATTCAGTAGGTTATTACGAAAATCACCCGTAGTATGTGACGTTGCGTGATCGAACCCTAACACTCACGGAAAACGTGATGCAGGCAAATTCTTGCAATTTTTACAACAAAGTTGGTAATAGGTAAGACCCTAGATTAAGTATATTTACCCTAGCAATGATTCTGTGGATTTCCAACGGGGGACATCCGGATCCCATCACCTCAAATATGATCTTATTTATGTTTTTTGAAGATTTTGCTAAATTAATAAACTCTTTTAAATAATAATACATATGTGCATTTATTTAAATAAAAATATTCAATTTCAGCCTGTGCAAAGTAAAAAAAAGATCTTTCTTACACCAATATTTGAAATTAACGATAGAACTGATTTCATATTTATGTGTAATACAAGTTGATCACAATATATTAAATTATATGATCACATTGTATTAAAATATATAAAATCAAGATTTACAAATGTTTGAAAAATGCATTCTGAATTGTCAGTGTTCGGGATTTTGAACGGATTTTCGAACGGATTTTTCCCCACAAGCAAAGGCGCTAAACTTACTAAAATTCTAACAAATACTTATAATAAACTGCATCGTATTTTGAACAAAAAATAACCGACATAAACAATGTCAATGATTATCAATTTCATAAAACAACACGCATAAAAACATTCATCGGTGAGCCCTTCCCCTAGGTAATACTGAGGTTTGCTCACGGTAATTTCTTTTTCCGTTGGACACTTTTACAAGCGAGCAGGAATTTCGAGCATTGACCTCACATGAAGCTACTAAGCAAATTCTGAATGGCAGTTCTGCAGAGTGGCAGTGCTGCAACGCCGCAACGCTGTCTCGTGCGCACGGCAAGCAAGCAACTCTTGTCGCCGTTCCCTTCCGGGTTCGAACCTCGCATTTACATTTGGCATTGAGATCATGAATGTTTTATTTATTAGTGTTTAGGGGCCCTTCAATTGTTGATATCATTGAGTCCCATGAGTAATGATTTGATAAGTAGAAACCGATGATAAAAATAGTAATAATAGTAATAATAATAATAATAATAATAATAATAATAATAATAATAATAATTTATTACTAGAAATGAGCGTACTCTAGGTGGCAGTTAATAAAAATGATGAGGTGAATAATGATGGAGAAATAGAAGAAAAGTGGCAGGGAAAACGGGATAACCGCGATCACCGCTCTCGAGAGCTCGCTTTGTCCATCTGGATTGGTCGGGCATCGAACCCGGACTTCAGTGGTGGAAGGGGAATGCGCCCCCCATTTCGACATGTTCTTTTCGGAGATTCATATACCTGTGAGAAGGGGCACAGCTACATTTTTATTACTGAAATATTAAAGTAAAAGTAAGATGCAAAAACTGTAAATAATGTCAGAAAACTAAAGCATAATGTAAAAACAAAAATCGATTTTTTATGAAGTTACATTCTTAAAAATAGGATCTTTGTATGTTATCATCGATCAAATAAATAATCTCTATGACATGCCATTTCTAAACTCACCACTGATTCTACTGCTTAAAAGTTAAGACGCCTAGTTCACTCATAGTTATTAGTATGTTCAATTGATGCACTTTTCTAGCGAATTAAGTTCTCATGCCATTCTTGAAATATACACTTTTAAGTGCAATGCGAAAAAAGACGGCTATGTGCGTATTGTCTGAGGTACTGTGAGATTCTGAATGTAAACTCTTCGTCTTTCATGCTCACCAAAAACCACTGTATGTGCACAACGGTGTAAAACAGAGCCTGCAGGGCACCGCCGATGACAGTTCCGGGCATATTGCGTGACATCAGGGTCACGCGTAGTACTTCCAGCTCAGACGAGGCTCGTAGAACGGATGCAGGACGCACTTGTTTCAAGCTTTTCTCTCAGATTTCCAGGCAAGCGCATCATAGTTTCGTCGTGTTGACGAATTACTCACCAGTTTTACCGGATAATGTACGTGAGAGAATTAATGCAGTCAACAAAGATTTTTCTCTCGTTTTTCTGATTTCGTTTTCAGAATTTTCCCTGCAATCTCTTTGAGTTTGGTGTCGATGTCTTGTAAACAATGCCCCACGAATTGCAACCAAAGTCACGATTTCACTGTGGCACCGAAACCCACCCCCAAAGGTTGGGTGATGAGGGGGTGAGGGAATGAAATGGTCCCGGCCACGCCCCGCCCATTTCCCGGACGATGTGCAGTGAATTCAGCTCGTTGGGAGACCTGCAATCGAGATTTGTAGCTTATCAGACATCTGGAAGACGCTATGATAATATTACACGACAAACACTTACGGCAAATACGTTGCATACACGTTTGCGTTCCCATCTTTGAAGTCTTCAGACAGACCTTTTTCCCAGTAATGTGCCATCATTAAGAATCGATTACGCATAAAGAAATAATTGTGCTTATTAGTAACTTTAAACAACGTTCTTGCATAAATGAGGTTAAGATAATAACGATAAACATTCCGTTAAAAATGCTTTAGAAATGCCTAAAAAAGCAATTTAAATGGGGTATAAATATTAATTAAATAGTGATTCTGGGTGCGTCAAACATGCTGCCATTAGTCCCGTACGTGTAGTGCATGTTTGATCGCGGGAGGTGGCGGTGATCTTTCTCTACTGGATATTAAGATCCGGCACTGATCTACATGTCCTCTAGCGGAGCTTTCTTCAATGATTTATCTCCCATCAGTGGAACGCCGCCACAGCCGGAACAAGTCCCCGACCGGCCTCCCGATATATGTTAGTAGAGTGTATGTAAGTGTAAGTGTGTGTATGTAAGGGGTGAGAATAGGACAACAAAGAGGAAGGAAAGATACCGCGTGTTTCGCGGCCCGTTTGTTAGGGTACTGCTCTGGCATTTGCCAGGTATTGATCGGAGAAACCACCGATCAGAGCAGCCAGCCGCTAGAATTCCAAACAGCGGCTGAACTTGACCTAGCAACGTAGCTATTATCGAAAATACTGTACCCATTGGGATTCAAACCCTAGAACCTGCTGAGCCACCTAAGCCGAAATATGGTAATATTGAATTATACGATGATATTTAAAAATACGGTATTATTGAAATATATGTTGATATTGAAGAATACGGTAATATTGAAGTATATGGTGATATCGAAAAATACAATGCGCAGTTCAAGTTTCGCATCACTTTAGTGCTTCTGCGCATGCGCAGAAGATCGATAGAGCTGCCCGCTTTGGCGTGCACAAACTCTCTATTGAAATATCGTAGCACAATAAATGAGAGACGACAAGGGAGGAAAGGTGAAGGAAAGAAGTGACCCTGGCGATGTCCCGACGCGCCCAGAACGCAGCTCGTCGTGCACGCGTGCTGCCGTGTCAGGCGGCGCACGACGGTCGTTCGCGTGTCGCCTGATGTCGCTTCGGAGGCGAACCGCAGCAGGCGCATCCGGCCCTGCGCCGCACGACTTTCGCCGCCGCAAATCACTTTCCCCCGCGCGCCGCCCGCATTGCCGAACCGCGTGGCCGCTTTCAGACGTAAAAATATCTCCGGCCCCTGTATTTCACAAGCAAGGCCCGTTCACTCAAGGTTCGCCGCTCCAACTGTCAGACCGGGAGAGGTGGTTCAGTGCATCAACTGATGTTACTGCAGTGCTTCTGACAGGGAGATCCTACGTTGGAGTCCCGACGGCGGACGGATTTTCGGCACTAGCTTGTCAGCTAGGTCGAATTCAGTCGGTGTCTGGAGGAGAATTCTAGCGGCCGGCTGCTCTGATCGGTAGTTTTCCGTGGTTTCTCCGATCAACACCAGGCGACGGCGGGAGCAGAACCCTAACAAATGGACCACGGATCGTGGGCGATCTTTCCTTCTTCTTCCTCGTCCTATTCTCGCCCCTTACACACACACACACACTAACATGCACTACACTACACATATTCCGGGAGACCGATCAGGAGCTTAGAGCGGCTGGGGCGGTGCCCGCTGGTGGGAGAGTCCTGGGTAGGGGGAAACCTCGCTAGCTGACGGTAGGTCGGCGCTGGATCTCGCCATCCAGCGGGGGAAGATCACCGCCACCTCTCACGTCAAAAACATGCACTACACTTACAGGACTAAAGACTTCAGTAATTGACGCGTCCTGAATTACTAACAACCAACCAACCATCTAATCAGCAGGTACTGGCCTAATCAGAAGTAGAGAATGCGGCTGCGATGGCTGCTGTATTTTGTTACGGTCAAGGCGCGAAGGGGGAACGTCTTCTCTTCGAGAGTTGGCCCCAGGTAGCAAAGTATTGATTTGTTTACACCTAAAAATTAACCGCCAAGACTCAGAGCAATTGGAAAAAATAACTTTCCCTAGCACATTCGAAAGGTTTATTCAATTTCTTCAGACTGTGCACGCAAGGATAGACGCCAATTTCATTCGCCAATTCGTTGGTTCGCCCACCTCAAGAGTTTTGAACGTCTCTCTTCCTTGGAGAAAATCAACAATTCGCATCCTGGTTAGGACTCAAAAGCATGGAGGTGTTCACTAGACGTTATGCTATACGCAAAGACCTACATCGTGGTCATCGATATCATCGTTTAAAATTGCCCAGGAAAGAAAGAAATTATGTAAAAATAGAAACAAATAGAAAAGTTATAAACGCAAATATTAAATAATGCATTGTGTCAAAGTATTTCTGGCTAGTATAAAGGAGCGACCCTATATTTTCTCTACCTCTGAGTCCATAGTAAAATCTGCGAACAGATTCGAGCACGAAGTAGAATTTACATTAGTGAAGTGTTTTCTTGCTGGAACTTGCTGTTGCGCACTTATAGAACGTCTGAAAAATGGAGCGCTAACAAATATAATCCGCTAGAAATCATGATAGACCAAAAAGGAACATCCAATAGTTTCGGATCCGCTTATTTTCTAAATCAACGCACGAAAGATGACAAGAGCTATCAAACCCGTAACACCAGCTAAAAGTATATTTTTAAATAGAGAAAAATACTAACGGATAATGTATTTTTCGATATCATTAATGAAGGAAATACAATGACTTATTTCGAAGCAATTCAAGAGAAACATTTCCATAAATTAGTACACTAAACAAGTATGCATGAATACACTCAGTACATTTTACCAATCAAATCAAGACATCTACGCAAATCGTCTTCGCATGGACAGTTTCGCAGGGGATTGATTGATTGTCAGTGATTCTGGGCGCGTCAACTACTAGAATCATTAGACCCGTAAGTGTAGTATTTTTTTTGCTCGGAAGGTGGTCTTCCACCGCTGGCGAGTCCGGCTCCGACCTACCGTCGGCTAGCGGGGTTTCCCCAGCCATGTATCTCCCACCAGGGAGGAACCGCCCCGACCGGGACAAGCTCTAACCCTCCGCCTGGTCTCCCGGTATGTGTGGTAGTAGTGTTTGTTAGATTATTGCTCCGGCATTCGCCTGGTGTTGATCAAAGAAACCTCGTAAAACTATCAATCAGAGCAGCCGGCCGCCAGACTAGAGAATTCTCCTCCAGACAGCGACTGAATTCGACCTAGCTGACAAGCTATCGAAAATCCTGACACCGTCGAGACTCGAACCTTGGAGCTCCCGGTCAGAGGGACTGCACTGACATCGGTTGATGCCCTGAGCCATCTCTTCCGCAACAGGGGATTACATTATTTCCTCCTTCAAATCCTTAGTCGCAGTATAAGGGGTCAGGGTGTCCGGAGTGCTCGTTCGATATCTCTGCATATTGGATAGCAGCACACCTTGCGCATTTTCATCCTTGACACGACACACTGCTATAAATGAAACGGATCAATTGATTGTTAAATATCACTAGCTTAAGAAACCCGGTATTGCTCGGGTATTTAACCCAATAATTTATTAGATAGCTGGCCTAAATGGTGTTGCCCGGGTTTTGCGTACTGATGCTTCATACATCAAAAACACCTGCACTTTCTTCGCGTGTTGGGGTAAAAAAATTAAGTATTTTAAAATAAAATTTACAGTTTTTTTTATTTACAGTTTATATTTTTAATATGTTAATATAAATCTAAAGTGGCCTGCGTTGCTCATTTCATTTTTCACAATCTGTTTGGCAGGAATTCGCTCTATTCCCGTTCTATTCATCTTCTTCCATCTATTCTAGTGCATCCTCTCCCCATTTGCCCTGGGCAGGAATTCCATCTATTCCCGTTCTATTCATCTTCTGCATATTCTTGTGCATCCTTCCTCCCACCAATCCGCTAACAATTTTGACATCAAGGTAAGTATTTATATGTTCTGATTCACGATTTCTTCCATTGAGGTCATGTCTTGTGCACTCAATACATTCACACCAGGATATTATTAAGATCAATTTCCAGCATGCCTTTATAAATTTCGTATATGCGAAGAAAAACTGACAAAGGTTATCATTCTCAAATAGAACAATTCACATTAAGCAGTTGAAAGTAAAATGAACAACCACTCACCAAAGGTAATATCCGTATTTTCAATAGTTGTTTCAGTATCATTTCTAGAATTATTCTCCTTTAATTAATTCTTCTATTAGTGAGCGTTATATTTCAACTAAATGCCTCAGGACACGCAGACAGTTACAGATCATTGCTCTCGTTTCATTTGACTTTGTGTACTCCAGTACACCCTTTGTTTAAAAAAAATACATTTTTGAGGTAATATTTTGAATCGCAACTATGCATTGTTTGATTCTTGCTCGGTCAAAAGTATTCATGCGTAATTAGGAAGCAATCACACCAATGATGCTATGTTTCTTGTGATACATTCCATTATAAACTACTTCACTTTTATACAACACATTTTTAACATATATAAGAGACCCGTCTCTGCCTCATTTGAGTCAGGTATTAACTTATATGAGCTTGTTTGTCTGAAATAGAGAGTCTGTGAACTATTAAAAATAAAAGTGACGTCAGAAACGGCTATTTGTGAGGACCTTGTGGCCAGGTCTGTCACTTTGAAGGAACATAATATCTTGTAAATGTTTTGGAAACTCATACCGGAATACACAGATTATATCTTCCGGATACTGAAGAATATTGTAGTTCTCATATTCCTCAGCAAATAGTTAATATAACTCTTTGTTCGTTTAGTAGTTTACTGCGATCCTCAGTTTCCTTCTCTACATAGAGGCAAGCATTGGATGAAAGAATCTAGAAGGCGGTGATTTAATGTCAACAGGCAGCAGCGCTGACACTAGCACCGACCGATTTACAGTGAACAAGTGGCAGTCATTAAAGCGCAATGAAATCGCTAAACTTATCGCACGAAATCGGGAACCCATTTCCGCTTCCCTCCACCAAACTTCCGCTGCTTTCGCGTTCGCTTCAACGCTAACAAGCCAAATCAGCGCAATGGGAGACCAACTCAGCTGTATTCGCTGGGCGACCGTAATGCATGCTATCATTGACAAGATGATTACTAAGGCTCGGAAGTTAATGCTGAATCAAACGAAGAAATCTGCATGCAAAAGAACTCATGAAATATGCTCTAACAATTAAAAGTTTTATGTATTTATGAACAATTACGTTTTTTTAAAATTTTAACAATTAATTTTGTATTTTGTCTCTATTTAGTATTTCAGCGATAATTTTTATAATAAAATATAATAATTTCGTCTGTATCATCGTCGAAGTATCAATTCCAATGCCACAAATTCTTTATCAAAGAAAGAATTATCACTTCATTCATAATCGGACTAATCATTTCCGGTACCAGCGCCATGATATCATCTAAATGAAGTTCAGAACAAATACTGCTGCAACGAACGAAAGACATTCTCACGATTTCTCATGAATAGCATTCACATTTGTGAAGGACACTTTTCGATTTCACGATATAAATACGCATATTAATTGAAATTCCGAGAGAAATATGCGACACTAAGAACAAAAAAGCAATAAAATATGAATAATAACTTAAATATAATGGAAATATGATGCATTAACAGAAAATGCACTAAATATGCCAATAATAGTGGCTTCAATATGCTATATAAAATCACCAAATTTCTATTCGTTTGATTGTTTTTTGTGGACGTATGATAATTAGCATTTAATAAAGCTCATAATTAAAAATATAATTTTTCATAAACTTCGGGGCCTTAATGATTACAAATAACGTTTTTAATTTATAAGGAGATAGACCCTTGCAAACATTCCGCTCTTTGTAAATCATCATTGTTTGAAACGTGAAAGTGGCTCCGTTCAGGCACCCAACTTCGAAAATTTCTGCGTCTGAAGTGAGTGGGGTAACCATACGTCCTCTTTTCCCCGGACACGTCCTCTTTTTGAAGTAAGAACTGCCCGGGTGGACTTTACAAGAAAGGATGAAATGCTATCTTTTTTATTGGAAAGGAGGAACTAATTTTAAATGCAATCTAGACTACGATATACGAAATATACTGCGCCAACTTTTATATATTATATCCAACTTTTTCGAGTTCTCGACGTCATAACATTTCATTATTGAATAATTGGCTTTTAACTTCAACTATTTCACCTAACAACCGCCAAATCCACACAAGTGGAACTACATTTACGTTCTTTACTCTATGAAATACGACTGCCGTCAGCTGGTACAAACTTATTGTAAACACCTACGAAAGGAAACAAAAACTATCAGCTATTGAAGCCATGGAGCTCTGAATACATGGAGGTGCCGTTACCAACGTCTTCCATGTTCAGCAAGTGAAGCCAGTTCGCCATATTGGTGGGTCCAAATCACGTCTGCCACCTTCTGATACTACAGGCCTAACAATACGTCATTACGTCTCCTAGGTGTGGTGGAAAAACGTTTTCTTTCCTTCTTCTTCAATAAATAAGTATTCCTCCACAACTTCTTTTAGGTGCGGTGGAAAAGCTGGAAAATTTGATGGAACAGCGAATTCCCGCAAATGTACACACGATAAAGAATCTCTACCAAAACCGTGTTCTTGGAAACGAGACGAACAAAACCTGCTATAACTGATAGGTTGCCAATTGTCTATTCGTACAGCTCTAATCCACAATTCTCTCCACTTTGGATCTGCAGGAAATATTTAAGAAAAAATCACGAAAATTAACGAATAACTAACAAAGTTAACTAAATGTTCCAAATCACATGGAGTAGCTACTTACTTGTGGAAAGTAATTTCTTGTTTCCCCGTACGGTTTGTACAGCCGTTAGCTACACAAGTAACCATTCAAACTGTTACAAAAAGCTAGCTATTCTGAACAAGGCTTTTAAATATTAAAAACGATGCCAAACAACACAACTTAACACCAGTACAGCTCACTCACACGCAGATTGTTTATGCTACAAGCTTTTCGGACTCACCAATATGGCGGAGGTCGTTTCAAGTTTGTGACGTCATGCCATCTCCCTATATTTATATCTCCGTGACTGAAGCAGAGGCGGACCCAGACATTAATTTTTTTTGGGGGGGGGCTCGTAGATTTTTGTTAAATAATAAACATATTTGTTATTATAATGTATATTATTTATGTACTGTATACATACTGTACAATATTATTGTTCAAATAATTACATAATTCGAAGATAAATATTTAAATGAATTTTGCCAAATAAAGGAAGGTAAACGAAAACTCTGGGTCCATGGCCCCCATGACATCTCCCCCTTGAATCCGCCAGGGTATTGCAGTGTGATGTGAATACTTCCATTAGTTTTCAAGTCTTTGGTTCCATTCTGACCTAAAAATTGGTGAACTTTATTTTGCAATCCCTAGTCATATAGAATGCTTCTTCTCTCATAAATGCAAGTTTAACATTGAAAATATTAAAGGTTTGGTGTGTTTTCAATACAACTAATCTGTATGGGTTTCTGTGAATACTTATTTGGAAACAAAAAATTGTTGACGGAGATTTCATCACCATCCAAATACTTCTGATATAAAAGTGAAAAAGGCAGTAAAGAAAATGAAGTAGACCTAATAGTATTGTGTGATGTGGAAATAGTGACAATTAGGCCTATTAAAGTATTTATTTTGACCTTAGTAAGTATGTTGACTATAAGAACAAAAAGTTATTACTTTAAAACATTTTACATGAAGTGTCCTCTTTTCTATACGAAATGTCCTCTTTTTCCATAATGGAAGTATGGTAACCCTAGAAGTGGGGGTATCTTCCAAAAATATTATATAACGTCCAAGAAGGTTTATTGTATAAATTACGACGTGCAAAATAGAGCACTGTCCCAAGGGACAGGAAACCATTACCAAGAGCTTAAACCATCGTTTCTGAGTTATGAACGATCGCAAAGTGGGCTGGAACGTAATGTGTTGCAGAGTGCTTAAGTGGCTGCTTTTTCCTCGATATCTTAATCTGCGAACTTCTATTTTTCCTCTTATATGTGATGCAGAATAGGCGGTAATTCCCTAACCAGCTGTAGCACTCATATAAGGTTTTGTATCGATGGCTTCTTATAAAAAGACCTAGTACAAAATCGTCAACATTCCGTAGCATATTATATAAAGATGATGTAAATTGTTTAGGTTAGGGGGATGGTATTCAAGATATTGTTGAAGTGTACGAAATAATAGACAATAACTTGTAACAGAAAAATTGCGAATTGACGGGGCAGGGGTGTTAATAATCGCCCTCCCCCTAAAGAGATGGAAGTCCTCTGATGGAAAAGTATGATTTTTCCCTCCCACGGACGTAATTACATAATCCGTTTCTAGGCACGTCATTTATGATTTCCACACTTAGAGATGTTGAATCAAGTAATCCAAATCAAGGAATTTGGAAAAGCATATCTTCGATTAGTAAATTCGGAAAGTTTTTGTTACTCAGTTACATTGGACTTCGAGTATACTTTCAAGGATACAGACAGGCTACGTGTGTGAATAGTCAGAGGTCACATGTCTGCATTAATATTAATCACATCCACAGTGCTTAAAAAAATCTGAGAGTTTTATTACGTCATGACATCTCTGATTGTTCGGTTTTTTTATCGCCCCCGAGAGGTAGCTTCAAATTTGCACACAGGTAACAGATATTAGACATTTGTTTGTGTTGCACACTTTTACTATCGGTTTACTTTAAACTCAGTAAATAGTAATACTCTAGCGATACAAATGCAGCAAAACATCAAATATCGTGTCGTGAAAATGTCCTCTTCTTATCTATTTCCTCCCCTCTCATTCGTCTTCATCTTAGGAAGAACCTCTTAAAATTCAAGGTATTTTTTAAAATCTTCTTATGCTCCACCCTTACCGGATGAAGTGCACATTAGCGAACGTGAGGTAGGTGAAGTACCTTGCCGTGACGATTGATTGATTGATGTTACCCGGTGCAACAACTGCTAAGATCGCATAAGGGTAGTGTATTTTTTTTTATCGCGGGAGGTGGCGGTGATCTTCCTCTGCTGACTAGCGAGATCCGGCGTCGACCTAAGTCGGCTTGCTGGGTTTTGCCCAACTAGATGTCTCCACTATCAACAGGGCATCACCCCAGTCTGGACAAGCCCTAAGCTCCCGGCTGGTCTTCCGACATGTGCGATAGTGCAGTGTATATAAATGTAAGTGTGTGCAAGTAAGTGTGAGGATAGGACAAGGAAAAGAGAGGAAAGATCGCATGAGGTCCGGGGGCCATTTGTTAGAGCATTGATCCGACATTCGCCTGGTGTTGATTGGAGAATCTTTGAAAAAGTACCGATCAGTGCAGCCGGCCGCTGGAATTCTCCTTAGTCCGCGGGTCAATCTACTCGTCGACCTGGTGTGGGCGCCGACGGCGTAAGTTGCTTTAGGAGTCTTTCTTTCTGGACTCGACTTCAATGTCGTTTTTTTTTGGTTTCCCTTCTCAAAAATATAACGGATTTCTGGTCTAATGTGGTACATGTGGCCAAAATGCAGCCACATTTGCTTTAACTATGCTTTGTAGTGTCGATTTTCTTAAACCAATAAGTGGAGAATTGTTTGAACCACCACAATCACTTTTGGCAACCAACAAATCATTTACGCCATGGTGATAATTTTTATCGCATTTGTTAGGTTTTCATTTGTTTCACCTACGTACAGTGAAACCTAATCAAATGGCCACCTCAGTTAAGCGGCCACTTCCTTTAATTGTCATTTATCGATCATAAAGCGATTGATTTTTCTATAAGAAATATAAAAAGTGGAAGAGAGGTAGAAAATACTGTTTATTCGATTGATCTCTGTGGCAGAAGCATTGTCAGAACAGCAACATCCATAGTCGCTTATCTTGCAAGGGAATTAACTTTTGCTTCAGCCAACAACATATGATATTAACAAGTGTCTCGACTAAATAACGCCCCGTCACCAGTACCACAGTATTCTCACGATAATTATTTACTCCTGTTTACCCCGAAAACCACTAGTTTTATGTAATTAAATACTCTTAATTCCATAGAAAGTAATTATAACACTTAAATCTGACGTGCACTTCCTGTGACTTCATCTTGATGAAGCGCCCACCTCTATGAACGGTGTATTTTCCCCGGAACCGTAAGTGGCTGCTAAAGACAGGTTTCCCTGCACGTATGACAAAGCTCCACCTGTTTTCCAGCGAGCGTAGCAAAAACACGTAGGACGTGGCGGCGGCGTGGCCGGGCCGCGTGGCCGGCCTGCATCTCCGTCACTGCACCGCTCCGCTCTCTCTCTCGCTCTCTCTCCCTCTCTCTCTGTCGCTCGTCTCGCCTGGCGCGCGGGCGGGCGTCGCGTCGCCTCGCGTCGCCCCGCCTTCGCTCGGCAGTCGCCGCCCGCGCCGCTTCCCGACGCCAGCTCCTCCGACGCCGACGCCGACGTCCGGTGTTTCTTCGCCCTCCAGGTACTGCCCGGCGCTGCCGCCTAGGAATGCCCCTCTCGCGACTCCAACACGCTCGCTGCGCCTGAGGCGGCATCTTCTCTTATCACTATATTCCGTGTATTTTGTTTTTTCTATTTTCTGTTTTGAAATTTTTCTACCTGTACACAGATCTGTAGGATACGAAATATCTTTCAGAAGGCGTTTTGGTGTATAGATCATGTTCGTTGGCATTTCAAACATGAATTAAAAGTGTTGTCATTGTTGTATTAATTTTTTGATCTGTATTGCCATCGCTGCGAGATGGAAAAAATGTGAGTCTTCCTACAAATCCAGATACCATGTATTTTTATTTTCCGATTTTCTGGTCATGCCACTTTTTGTTTGCGAGTACACACATCTATCAATAGACTACGATGTAATATTCAAAAAGATGCGGAACTTATTTATTTTATTACGCAAAAGAAAGTAATTGGTGGCGAAACCTTCAAACACAAAAATCGGTTTGAAAAGTAGAAATACGCTCGTGGTCAACTGCGTGTTTTCAAAATTAATATTAATATACTTTGATTAAGCGTCATTGAAGATCGATCTAGCTATCTGGCTAGTGTCGGAAATCCCTCTATCGTCGGGTCTCGAACCTAAGACCTCGCGGATAGAGGCACTGCAGAGACATCAGTTGATGTCCTGAGCCACCTCTGCCGGTATATTATATTTTGTGCGAGTATTGTGGTGCTGACGTGACAAATGACGCAGTAATTCGGAAACATTTCTGCTGTACTCTACATTTCACCCTCTGATCATATTTGCAAGTTTTAACAATTTTGTGGAAGTGTCAATCATTGTGAATTAATTGTTATACATGATCGCAAAATTGAGCGTAGTGCATGTAAGTATAAGTGTGTGTAAGTAAGGGGTGTTGGAGAAGACAAGGAAGAGGAAGGAAAGATAGCGCGTGGTCCGTGACCGTTTAGAGTACTACTCCTACTTTCACCTGGCGTGGGTCGGGGAAACAACGGAAAACTATCGATCGAAGCAGAGGGCCGCTAGAATCCTTCTCCAGAAAGCGACTGTACTAGTCCTAGCTATGTAGAAAATCCGGCCACCGTCGGGAGTGAAACCCTAGGACAGTGATGTCAGTACAGTGCCTGTGACCTCCAGGTCAGAGGCACTGTACTGACATCAGATGATGCTCTGAGCCACCTACGCCGGTCATCATATTGCGGGCGATTTATGACCCGTTTATTCGGGTACTTACGTTATGTTACTTACGTAGGTTAGACATTCATCTCGTATTAATTGAAAAAAAAACAAGGAAAATTACCAATCAGAGCAGCTGGCTTCTTCTGGTAACTCTCTTCAAGAGTTCTCCTTCAGATAATCGCTAAATTCGACATAGCTACAATCTGGAACTCAAGAAAGCGTGTGCAGATGATCTCCATACATCACATACAGTGTTGTACTGCTTTTTGACAAAATAAATACTAAATATTAAATACATAGCTAGTGTCGAAAATGCATCAGAATTGGACTTCGATCCCCAGGGCCTCCAAGTCAGCGGTGCAGCAGAGTCAACGGAATTGCTACCATTGAACTATCAGAGTCATTGAGAAGAAATTACAATAAGAAATAAAAGATTGAGGAAAGGTACTAATTAGCTTCTGGATAACGTAAGCCTCCGTTGGCCATCATTTGAGGCCAAATAGAAGAGTGAACTGAAAATTTCTTAGTAGTATTATATATTTATTTTTTTGTATGCCAGCATTACGAACGACATTTTCTATTGCAAAAAAAATCGTTCATAAAAGAGTCTTTTACGGCACAAATGATGACGTGTTAAATGTTACGGCACGAATGAGTTCGTCGTCACACATTCAGCCAATAGGAAGGAGAGAATATAGGGGAGGTAGCAGTAAACGGAATAGCCGACCACCGTTACCTCATACAGATGTCAAATACCCGAGACGACACAAGAAAGTTTTTTAGGAAAATTAAGTTTGATTCTTTTAAAAATGTTTAATGCTGATATAGCGTACATAATAGCGTATGCACCTCGTTTATAATGTTGCTTGATTGCATTCGTACAAATTTGGAAAGTCACTCGTAACGTCGCTCGTTTTCAAAACAATACTCATACAATAAAGCTTAACATTACAAACTTATTGCATTGACTACTAATATGTACTTGTAAACATCACATAGAGAAAATTGTCTGTCGTTCACTTCAATTCAGTATAATTCTATGAATTTGACCACAAGATTTTGACAGATAGCTTTATACAAAGTATCCTATTATTAATTTATATACGTATAATACAATGAACATACAGAGTTTGTTAGAAAATTTCGGAGCGACGTTTCGGGGAACTCATTTTCCCCCCATCGTCAGGAAACACTAAGATTTCTCATTTACACAGTCTTGCCGGAGAAAAATGAGTTCCGGGAAACTTCGCTCCGAAATTTTCTAACAAACTCTGTATATTCATTGTATTATATGTATATAAATTAATAATAGGATACTTTGTATAAAGCTGTCAAAATCTTGCGGCCAAATTCATAGAATTAATATGTACTTGATTTCGCCTGTAGCTGCGGTGGTTACGGCAACGTGACGCGCGTGTCGGTGAATCGAAGATTGCAGGTGCGCCCCGGGCGCGTGCCTGATATTTCATTACAGTACTAGCATCAACTAATTAGGGTCCCCTGCGAGATCGAGCTCTTCAGACAACTGCTCTGATCGGTGTAGTAGCGTCGCAATCTTTAGCGCTGTCAAGGTCAGTCACGGGCCAGCTGACTACCAGTCAACTCTTTTCCAGAAATGAAATATCTTTCTGAACAACACTTTTATTATTTGTGCTCCAATAAATACATTCATAAACTATCCGCAGCCACAGCCTCGTGGATCTGCCAAGCAGGTCTGCTTACCTCGACCTCTCAAAGAATTCTGGTTATTTATTTTATGTTCCTCAACAATGTCTCATATTGCTAGGCGGGAACAAACCACTACGTTATAGTGTTTTGTGTTTTTTCTAATCACTTCCAGAAGAGAGCTTAAGCATCACCCTTCATTAGAGAGTTCGCACCCCAATCTTCTCTTCCCGTCTCCTCCAATCCCCTGAGAATAGGACGTCGCGTGGGAGAATCTCCCGTACTTCCTCTTTGTCAAGCGGCACTAGCCGGCGGAAGGAGGTCACATCCAAAACATTACGGATTATAATGATAAAATGTATTACCCGTGCAACTTTTCCTGAACGATAACCTTGCTTCCCCCCTCTGGAGAGATAAACAGTTGAAAACCAAATCTCGCAGCGAGCAGCTGATGACAACATTCCGAACACATCTTCATTGGCGCGTAAGAAAATATATTTATTGTTAAAACTCAGATCTCCTGGTGGTATTTTTCTAAGCAATATCTAAAGAAATGACCAAATCAGATCCAGATCCATCGCAGGAGATACCTCGAACTCCTGAGAAAATTAGAACTACATTTATAGAAAAAGTTGCGAAGGCATGACTGACATTCCAGAGATTGGCATTGCTTCATAAAATCTAGTGGCCGATGTCGAAAGTAATACCCCCCAATCTACCCACATTTCTCCAAGACATCGTTCAAGAAAAGTTGCGCAAGTAATACGTGATTATGTTAAGGTAATTAATGAATCACTGAAACAAACTAGTGAGAAAATGCGACATATCGAAACTTTTCTTCCTATCAGTGCGATTTCTTAACAACCACTCATATTTCTTTAAACAAGTGCATGGCATCTTTTAAAGATCTGAAATTGAGGGATAAATTGCGATGAGTAAAAGTATCTGACTTTAAAATTGGGGATGTAGAACAGATTCGAAAAAATATTTTGCATTTTTTTTTTAAATTTCAGAGGTTTTGATGAGGTATGAGTAATGCGTTATATGAGTTTTGTGTATGAGTTATGCGTAAAACACCTTTCCATCCGCCATACTAAGTACTAGTACATACTAGTACTTCATACTGCACATACCGGTACCGTACATACTACTCACATACTGTATGACTCATTACAATGTAAATGAAATATAAACGAATTACGCAAAAATTATAAAGATAAACCACACCAACAATGGGAAATCTAAAGGAACTATATGGCGATTTATAAGTAATGAGAATGTAAGGGAAGGACAGTGTGACTAATAGATTGGAAAATAGTGGAATTAGTGGCGAGTATAATATCAAATGGGCGCGTGAGAAATTTCCGGGGGTATTATTTAAATTTCGTAAAAGAACGCAAGAATCGATAGTTCATGGAATAACTAGATAAGATGCTTAGACGGTATTAGCCAATCAGAAATGAGAAGGTGTACGAGGAAGGAGAGAATAGCCCTGAAGGAATTCCGGCGCGGTATCGCGCGGATGGGAATAGAAGATTCTCTGAGGATGTGATAATCAGATGTATACATTAGTTGGATTGTTGACAGAACGCATATCGTTGGAAGTTGGAAAAATATAAATCTTGTGAAAAGAAAAAAAATTCCATAACAAAATTGGACTACTTAGAAATGGAAGTTTAAAATGTTCGTGAAAGTCGACGGTCAAGAGTGCAGCGGACTCAAAACAGGAAAGTGATAAAAAAGGAAAGTGATAAAATTAACACGAGTATTGTAAAAAGATCAAATCTTGTAGATTTTAATAATTTTTTCAATTAGGATAGTAAAAAGGTAATGGTCATGCATTCAATGGAGGAGTAAAGGGGAATATTTAAATGTTTTATTATTGGCATTGTTTTGCTGTGATTGTTATGAAAAGGACTATCTATGTTTTTGTTCGTCAGGAGCAGAACAGTAATAGATTATAATGTTTAATTGATTTTGTAAAACAGGTATTATTATTTATGGTAATGCTAAGAAAAATTCCCGAACCCAAAGTAAATAAATAAAAAAAATATTTCTTACGTATATTTTCGTAACCGCGAATTCGTATGGTCGGTTATGTCAACCCATAAAAACAAATTTATCAAGACGGATAGACCTCGTCATATAAACAGGGTAATTAGTCCTGTCAAATGGTAGAAAATAAGGGAAAGTTTTGTGTAGTTTTGAAATTTGGTTTCAGTTCGTTTTAGGGGTCACTGAACACGAATAATCCATTTTCGTCAATAATAGTCTTATACGAAATGAAAGAAGATAAAATTACCTACATTTAAATTCATTAAGATTTTCCCCTCCAATTAACGGTTTAGCCGTGAAAGTACCGCGAAAATTGATGAAATAAACAAAACACACAAAAATTTGGCATTATCCCACCTTATCTCAAGATAACTTAAAAACTATCTATTTTTTGTAAATATTAACCCGATATAAAATGAAAGAGTATACAATTTCGTACGTTTTAGGTGTTAAAGGTTTTTTCTAGGATCAATGGTCTCGCCGTTAGTGTGCAAACAATACCTGCATGTAACTGCGGACATGGCAGTCCACTTCCTCACTCACTAACTCTAAATTAAATTGTATACAAGTGAATATGGTGGATTTTGAATTAGTTCACATTTTAACTGGAAAAAAGAAAAGTATGTTATTAATAATATAAAAAAGAAAATTAATATTTTGTAATACGATGCATATATTTTTATTTATAACAATGCATTTATTTATTTACAGTATCACCGACGCGTATATTTCGGAGACCCTGATTTTCCTAGACATGTGATACATACAAATGGCATTAGTGGATTTTTTTATTACTGGATGGCTTTTAAGTTAATTTGAAAAAAAAAGGGAAACGTCATGATTTTTACACTTCTTTGCTTAAAACGTGTTTCCGGTTAAAATTCATGTTGGCAAAGCTGAACACTCTTTAAAGCATTAGAACTTATAACAATCAAACGATTATTTGTTCAAGTTCAATATATATTTTGGAGACTACGGACTGCAGCATCACCGACGCGTATGTTTCAGAAGTTTAGGCAGACATCTACTACCCTGCATACTAATCGCATTAGCAAATCTTTTATTACTCTAACTCCTATTGCTATTTACATTATATTGTTTTAATGGTTAGCATTGCTATCTAATTGCTATTTGCCCGGGTAATACGAGGAAAATCCGACAGAATACCTACATCTCGTTTTTTTTTAAAGATACTACGTTTTCTGCGAATCGGATGACGTTTGTGGTCTTCCCAAGTCATACGTAGAGACAGGATTTTTATGTAATTACATGTTTTTTGTCTTTCTACTTTCCGTTCTCAAAATTATAATCTTGGTGAATCGTTGCCGTCTAAGCACAATGTCTCATTTTTTGTTACATATTTTTACATATTTAGTACTATATTACATATTTGACATATTTTGCTATTTTCACAAAATATTTTTATTATTATATCAATTGACTTCAATTTTATAAAGTATTTTTACGAAAAGAGTTATTTTTTTTAAAATTCGCATTTTTCCCTACATAATCATTGTGTGCTGTCTACTTGAGGTATGTTACGTGAAGACGCGGTAGATGTCAGTTCGGCGCACCTACTTCAGTTCTCTGTAGCGGGAAGTGCGCGTCAGCGACTGAGATCATATTCGCCGTTAGGTGTTAAAAGTGTCACTGACACCGCGTTTCGTGACCTTTAACCTTAATTTCCGAGAAACATCTGCGATCGCCGAAGTATAATATTTGCGACGTGTAATATTGCAAAGTGCAGTGATTGTTTACTGGCCGACTGTATCGCTAGTTTCTACGATGGCTTTTATTGCGCCTAATCTGACTGCCGAACTACGGTCTAACATAAAAAAATAGATGAAGCTTTTACTATTGATTGATTGACTGAATGATTTAAAAACGTTTGTATCCTTTTTAAAATTTGTTTAGGTTTTTTTATAAATGTAATTTCGTAATATGAAAATGTGTTTTATAATTTGGGTATTTTAATATTACATATTATCCCTGATATTACATATATTTTGCATATTCTTATTGTTTTCATTGCATATTTATATACATATTTTGATGTTTCATATTGCATAATTTTCCGATCTCTAGGCATAAGAACTGCGAATAGTCACTCATAACACAAGTCAAGGAATACAGATATGCAGCAAGGTTTTATTTTATTGAAGAAAATGTATCACAATTCTCTATTAAAACTTTTGCACTTCGTCACAGACTGAATGATCAGAAAAGGCAAATGCAGAAACTAATAGTTGAGTAGAGATTAGAAAACTGAAGATAGTATGAACTATCTTTTGTCTTTTCTATAAATATATTTTAATCATTAAATAATTAAATACTAATTTTAATACATAAATTATCAAATTACAATTAAGTTGTATTATTTATTAGAATTATTCTTTTTGTAAAATTAATTCTTACTTAACTTCAAAATATTTTAATATCAATATGTAGAAAATAATTTAATCTGTCTCTGAATAAAAAATAACGTCCTATTTCTGAAAATAATGGAACAAAAACGTGAAATACTTTGGCATTGTTCCCATGAAAATATTTCTTTAAATTTGTATCCGCTGATAAATCACATAAACGGTACTGTTTATAATTTTGTTTGCTTCATTTCCATCTTACGTAGAAGGTGAAGAGCCAAGGTCGTGGAATCACTCTCTTTTTACGTACATAGCCTCTAAACTAAGCCTCATATGAATGAAAAAGGTATACCTTTGGACAATCATTAATTTTCCTGTGTATAGAAATTAGGTTTTGCTTCATTAATTAAATGAGCGAAATATCATCCATTGTGATATCTATAATTCTCGGTTTCTACAATACTCCTTCGACGACCAATGAAAAACTGTGATGATAATCTTCGCGAATAAAAATATGTAACTTCTTATCTAATGATGAGCGAATTCTGAAAACTTACCAATTGCTCGTTGCCAGCATGGGTTGAATTACTATTCTTTTTCAAATTTAGCACTACGTGGTCCACCAACTACTTGTTGACTCTCATATTCGCTGCCAAGGACTGACAGGATTGCCTGTTCTAAGACTATAAATTATGTTGTTTCCTGTCAGAACATATTTGGAATCTGCAATGACGAATTTTGTATGGGGTAGGGAGGAATTCTATGGATGAGTGACCAGGCGAATTGATTGTTTTGTTATGAAGAATGTTTCATTTACTTGAATTTAAAATTTATTTTGAGTTGTTTTTTTATTTACCCTTAACTTATTCAATAAATATATTGAATATCTTTCTTTACTAAAAATAAACAATATATTTTAAAACACGTGACTTCTGTGAGGATGGCTGAAGCCCCATAAGTCTTCACCCCCCCCCCACGGGTGGGTCATTGGGGATGTAAGAAGAATGAGACTATCGTTTTTAATTTTCGTGGTCATGCGGACGTGAAGTTTTATTTGCCACAAGTGTGTTATGCCACATAGAGCATTTTTCACCCTTCAACCGCTTTCATCCGGGTTTGGTCCGGGTCCTCGAGTTGATTTAAACCGATTAGGAAGTATCGATTTTGAAGAAACTCGGCTAAACGACTTAGCCGCTAGCATTGACCACAGATGAACAGACTGATAGACGTGCCGTCAATCAATTTTACGGTATAAAGACACACAAAACATGAATTCTGACTAAACAACGTGTTAGAAGTAATTTTCTACATATAGGAACAAAATTCATTCACTTTTTCCTTAACAGGGCTCGGCGAAACGAGTTTTCGTGTCGAAAATTCCCCGTTTTCTGGAGTACGATTACAATAAGTTCTCTTCTAACGAAGTAAGGGCGAGAAAGTAAGCTTTTACGTAATGTATGTTATTTTTCAACAGATTGCCAGACATTGATTGACAGCCATTGATTGGTATTAAACGATTTTCATCGATACACAAGTTTAAGTGCCAAGTCAAATATTTTGCGCTACATAACTGTTTCTCGACAGAAAATACTATATTGAGTATCAAAAAGAAAGGTAATATTGATTTTTAACAATGATATTGAATGCATTAGTTGCCATTTGTGCTATATAACTCTGAAAGAATAAATTTGCCTGGAACAAGTATTGTACTTCCGCTTCTGGGAAATGACAATCTTCACGACCAGGGTTTTCGTCGTTTTCTTGATCCTTTGAGACAAATATTGAGATGGTCCCGCCCTTTGGTTTGCTTCTATACATAAATGTGGCTTCGCGTGTGATCATTTTCTTGCGCTTAGTGGGAAGTATAGTTTTATAAATAACCATTCATGTTCTTGCGACATTACGTCGATTCATTCAGTTAGGGCACGATAAGTGAAAATATACAAATCTGTAGGTTCGTTTGTTTTTGCAAATAGATTTTATTACACAGGGCAAATATTTTCTTATGAATTCTTGTCACAAACGCTCGTTGCTATCTGTATTCATAATTCAGCTTCATATAGTGTTAGGGTAAGGACCCCAAAGGTCAAGAAAATATTCACAGATCGCATTTTTCTCCATAGCATGTAATGCACAGTTATATATACGTTACGTTATATATACATTAAATTTATTTATTTACGTCAAAAGCAGTTAAAAACTGCGTATGACGGGCTATGGGGAAAAGTGAATTGTGTGCACATTTTCAAAATTCTGTGATCCCTACACTAAATCATATACTACTTAAGTTTTGAATTTTGAAAGGGAGAAAAACAAAACAAAAAAACTCCCATGTAATATCGATTTTCAAGGATAAATAAGCAATAAATTTTGAATTTTGAAAGGGAGAAAAAAAACTCCCATGTAATAAAATCGATTTTCAAGGATAAATAAGCAATAAATTTTGAATTTTGAAAGGGAGAAAAAAAACAAAAAAACTCCCATGTAATAAAATCTATTTTCAAGGATAAATAAGCAATAAATTTGGCTCTTATTACTTCCTGCCGCGACAACGTGGAAACGATAATTTGAATAATTGTATTTCCCACTGAATTCTAGAAGACATGCACAGAAAATGAAGTTACATTTATGTCCAGAAGCAAAACAAGGGGCCATCTCAGCATTTGCTCAATGGATCAGGGAAACTGGACGAAAAACCTGATCGAGATGGGGATAAATAAAAATCGTCAGCAATCAAATAGAGTTGGAATACGTGGAACAGTGAACTACGTATTTCAATAATGAATGTAAAAATTTTGAAGAAATTATACATTATATAGATGATAATATAATTTTTGGAAAGAAAGAAAAAAGAATTCACTATTGGAAAAAGAGTACAGTAGAAGATATCAGTTAAACGGACCTGGTAACCGTAGGGTGTACTAACCTCCAAGCCACTTGGCGGCCAAAGAATTTTTTTTCAAGCAATGAATTTCCGGTCCACGACTTCTCGGAAGGTGTGTTGGTGGGAACTGTCTACACCAGCGCCGCGCCGGGAACTGCCTCTTTGCTCACGCGCGCTCTCGTCACGTGGGCTGCGAAGGGCGCAGCGTGCACTCAGGCGCTCAGCGCTGCAGCTCAAGAAGCACGAGCTGCATTTCGGCCGCTCCCTTGCCATCCCTCCAGTCGCCCATTCTTTTACCGCTTCATTATATCACGTAATACTAGACTAACACGTTTGTACCTTAGTTAATGCCTTATTTGACGTGGTGGGCCATCAAGCACTACCGTTCCGTCTGACCATGGAAATTTCGCTACGCTCCTTTCGCCATCTAGCGGAGAAAGAAGGTATTAGCCGAGCGACGAAACAGGCGATTTGGAATTCGGCTTTTTGAAAGACCTTCGATTTTGAAATTGACTGCTTTTAGGCTTGAGGTTGTTTTACACGCAATAAATCTACACAATGGGACAGCCACCTTTACTTCCCCTCCGAAGACAGGCGTACGTGGGATATTTTCGCCCTTAAAAAAAATATACGGCTTCGATCGGGTTTGAATCTGCAAACTTGGGTACAACAACCCGATATCCTAACCGTTATACCACATAACTCTCAATTGAAATAAAATTAAATACATCCTGGCCTATAGTTTTTGTTCTTACAGTACTCAGAGCGGTCTGATATAAACAATAAAAAAATGAACTGTTGCAAGCGTAAACCACGAGAAGGGCCCAATTGCATTTATAGGCCCCACTGGGGCCCCGTTCCTATTAAACTAATCTATTTAGTACATATGGCATATATTTCTAAAAGAGAATGAAATTATGAATTTAATTATATAATTAACAAATACAATTACTTTTATACTGAACCACTTCCAAGATTATCAGATGATTTGATGTACTTCTTTCCCAATTATCTAGTATCAATTCTTCAAAACATCACCTTAAAAAAGAAGAAAATCAAGAATTCATCATATTGACGGAAATACGGAGCGCATTTCGAAATTTTCATAGAGACACGGCTCTTTGGCCACCCCTGTGCAATACCTGATCACTCCACTTTCAATAGATTGTAATACAAAAATGTCAAGCATTTCGACAACTAAGAAACTCCATGTCAAGCATATCTTTCCCATTTGTAAATTTAAGAAATACATTTTAAATTAAAACACGAAATTCTCAGTATTGAACGCCACATTTCGACCAGTCTTACGTAAGGATCTTCTTACTAAAAAAATCTCAAGTGGGGAACTCCATTTTTAAATCCCAGGTACAGAACTACACACAAACAAATCTTATATATGGAACTCCCGTGCTACGATTGGTTGATTAGTGATTCCAGGCGCGTCAACTGATAAGGTCACTAGTGCCGTAAGTGAAGAGCATGTTTTTGTTTGGAAGATTGCGATCTACCTCCTGCTAGATGGTGAGATTCAGCACCGACCTACCGGCGGCTAGCAGTTTTCTCCAAATAGGCATCTCCCACCAACGGAAAACCGCCCCAGCCGGGACAAACGCTTCTAATCGGTCGCATGGCATGTGTGGTAGTGTACTGCATGTTAGTGTAAGTGTGTGTGTGTGTAAGGAGTGAGGATAGGACAAGGAAGAGGAAGGAAAAATCACGCGCGGACCGTGGACGGTTTGTTAGAGTACTACTACGACATTCGCCTGGAGTTGATGGGAGAAACCACGGAAAACTACCGATCAAAGCAGCCGGCCGCTAGAATTCTCCTCCAGACAGCGACTGAACTGGACCCAGCTATCTACCAAGTTTCGAAAATCCCTCCACAGTCGGGACTGGAACCTTGAACCTCCCGGTCAGTTGATGTCCTGAGCCACCCCTCCCAGTCATGTACCACGAAGCGCACCATATCCACAGTCATTATTCCGCTCGGCCTGCCAACTTCATTCGAGAACAGTGGTCACACCGCTTTCGGACATTTGTTTGCAAAAATGCCGCGCGGCGCGGTGAGTCGCGGTGCTGTGCGGTGCGGGCCGGCGCGTTTCCCAAGCCTCCCGTCTCCCTCCGGATGTAAACACGGCTGCAGCGCCGCTCCCGCCGCCCGCCGCCGCTTTCTTCGCGCTCGAGAAAGTCGAGAAAGCTCCACGCCCGATTGCGCCGCGCGTCAGACGACGCCGACAGCCCACGACGGAGGCCGCGCTGTCCTTCCGCCGCGAGGGCGCTGAGAAACCGAGCTTTATGACACCGTTGTCGGACATCCAGTTACATGACGTCCAATTCTGAGGTAAGAGGTGTTCCGACTTCACTGTTTTGTAAGGTTCCACGAAAATACCGTTTCGTTGGAAGCTGTGCGTCAGTGCTTGCGTGGCCGGACGTGGGTGGCCAAAGAGAAAAGGTAAGTGAATGGGGATGGCCAGAGAGTATGGGAGCGGGGAATTGCCGTAGGAGATGAAAATTTCGATCTCTTGGATCAGTGGGTGTGTTCTTCTGCTTCTAATTTTGTGGAGAATTGTATGTTATATTGTTTGAGAAATTTGGTGAATAACGTAAAGAAAGCTGATCCGGCAGAGAGCCATTCCAGCTTAACACTGATATAATGAGGGATCGGATTTTCTTGTAAATACATATTTTAATAGGTGCAAGATACCTACATTCAGTTTTCATGATATTCTGAAGAAATTAAAGCTATTTGTATTTTACATATTTTTACATTGAGTTTAATTGCAAACTTTTTACACATATTGGTTATTAATACATATTCTTACATATTTCGGTACATTTTAATGTATGAATGCGTGAAATATCTGCAAGGCCGAGGTGGCTAAGAGCGTGTACAGACTCAGCGCTTCGGTCCGAAGGGTCGCGGGTTCGAGTCCCGCCTTGGGCATGGTTGTTTGTTCCTTGTCTCTCATGTATGTGTTGTCGCGGAGGGTCTCGCGTTCTGGTGACCCCAGATCAGAGCCCGCAAGTGTATTGGTGTCTAGTGTGTGGTCGAATATGCATCCCATCTAGCGACGTAAAAGGTGGCCGGCTTTGGGCTGAAAAAAAACTGGAAAAAAGAAGAAGAATGTCTTCAATGGAATATTTCAGGGTTTGCTAATCAATGTTGTGAAAATCATCTTTCTGTGAATCAAAGCGAAATAACTCTGCTGCGTCTCCACGACCTCTATCACCGGGAATTGTCAAACTTACCCCCTGGTTCTCGGAAACTGCGTACTTGGAAAACAAGTACAGATATTTCACAAGATATTTCTGAAGCAGGAGTAATCGCTATCCTTGGCTTGTCATGTTTCATAGAACTTATGTTCTATCGGCCGAAATCAGACAAAGATCCTTTACAGGGCATCAGGACGACTTCCTGCACCCTGATGAGAAAAGTTCACCCTTAGAGCAGGGACGCAAAATTCAGGACCTACTCATCAAACCCGCTATCTCGTGCAAATGGTAGTTCTCCATTGAATTGCGTGTCGTATTTGTTTTCAATAAACTGAGTTCAATTATATTGTTGGAACGATGAGAATTTGTTTCCGAGCGCATCAAATATTACTAAAATCATCCTTCCCGTAAGTGAAGTGGTTTTTATATCGGTGGTGACGGCGGTTACTTTCCCGCTGGATCATGGGATCACGTCGGCTTGAGGGTTTTTTTCTCCTCCAAGAATTTCTCCCACTGGGAACCTCCTCAACCGGGACAAGCGCTAGCCTCCAGACTGGTCTTCTAACGTGTGTTGTAATATAGCGAATGGAAGTGTGTGTGTGTGTGCATGTAAGGGGAGAGGAAGGACAAGCCTGAGGATGGAAAGACTGCGCATGGTTGGTGGTCCATTTGATAGGGTACTGCTCTGGCATTCGTCCGGAATTGATTGGTGAAATCATGGAAAACTATCGATTAGACCCACCGGCCGCTAGAATTCTCTAGTCGGGTTGAATTCGATTGAGCTAATGCCGAACATCACCGTCTTGATTCGAACTCTAGGGCCTCCCGGATAACAATACTGCAGAGACAATGTAAACAAAGTTGTATTTAGGGGATAGTATAGTCGCCTTCCCCCTCCCCGATCCATCATTAAGCAAATGCAAGTAAGACTGTTAACGTGCTTTTCGTAAACATTATTTACTCAACGTACGTCTTGTTTTAAAATTAATATCCTTTGGTGAAGACTGTTGTACAATTAAATAAGGTTATTTTTTAATGAAATAAGTTTATGGATTACAGTACCTATTAATTATAGACTGTCAATTCGTAATATTTTTTTATTAAATGGCACAAAGTTCCTCACACCGATGGACAATTACTTCTTTAGAGGTAGAACGTGTTTCAACCGATCCGAATCCATTTTCAAATCTGATCGGCGACATTTTGTGTTTTATTAGGAATTGCGCACCACTATGTTCGAAGTTTCGTGATGAGTGATCGTTGACCGGTTTCAAGAGAGGGACGTTTTGTGAACTTGCCTCAGTTGGGATGGCCGTTAGCGCCTGAATTCGTAGACTGTCGTGCGTCGTATTGTTGAGGCCCATTATGAAGCACCGATCTGCTAATATGGGAAAGATGATACGAAAATGGAAATATAAGACATTCAAAAATAGTACAAAATAATTAATATTCTAAAGATATGTTTATAGTATTAAAAGACGGTTACGGTTTTTTGTCAAGTTAAGAGAGAAGTGTTGTCATTAACTGAACATTGACCAAATCAGCAGAGTATTGGAAATTAAAGTTTTTTTTCGTTTCATACTCTAATTGTGAAGTTCTTTATTTTGAACAGTCCCCCCTTCTTCATTACGATTTTATATTTTCCGTTAATAAAAAATCTACACACATTTAAAGTAGGACATGTATTTTTTTTTACATATTTGCAACTATTAATTCTGCGACATTTTCTTTTCGCATTTCCTGCGAATAAGTATTATTCAACTGCTTCTCATCTTGACTAACAGTAAAAGTGAAAATCAATGCAGAGGAGTGACAAGTTGCCATCAGAATTTACAATTCATCTTGACGATTATTCATCCCTGAACTTAATAGTAAGAGAGTGTTCAGGACTCCTAAAGATCGCATGCAACAGTTGAAGGGAAAACTCTCAATAATTTAGAATTTTAGTCTGTCATTTAAAGTGATATTTGGATACAGTTATTATAAAATCATGAAATTCTGTCCCAATTCTTGTAATACAAGATAAATCATTTTCAAATAAAAACAAGTAGTATAGGTATGTACAGTATGAGGAAAGCACTTACAATGAAAGGCTATTTAAATTTTTTAAAATATGTTGATATTAAATGAATCGTATGTAATCATTTTTATTTATTCAATATAATTTTATGTAAATTTCTGCTTTATTTCATATTTTGTTGCATAAACTCTCACGAAAGTATGTCCGATATTGTTCCCGTTGTTCATGTCTCATCTATAAACATTATTCACTTGTTACATTACAATAAAATAAGTATCTTCCTCTCTTCTTTTCCTTCTCTCTACAGCACTTCACTTCCCTTTCCCTCCCTGTCTTCACCCCTCCACTCTCTCTCCCACTATCTTCATCACTCTTCCCCTTCCTTCATCATCCTTTATTTTCATCTCGGTCTCTCTCCTCTCTCTTCATCTCCATCTTTCTCCTCTCTCTCCCTTCAACTTCATCTTTCTCCTCTCTCCCTTCAACTTCATCTTTCTCCTCTCTCCCTCTCTTCAACTTCATCTTTATCCTCTCTCCCTTCAACTTCATCTTTCTCCTCTCTCTCTTTAACTTCATCTTTCTCCTCTCTCTCTCCCTCCAACTTCGTCTTTCTCCTCTCCCTCTTTCTTCAACTTCATCTTTCTCCTCTCTCTCTCTCCCTTCTACTTCCTCTTTCTCCTCTCTCCCTTCAACTTCATCTTTCTCCTCTCTCCCTTCAACTTCATCTTTCTCCTCTCTCCCTTCAACTTCTTCTTTCTCCTCTCTCTCTAACTACATCTCTCTCCTCTCTCTCATCTCCATCTCTCTCCTCTCTCTTCAACTTCGTCTCTCTCCTCTCTCTTCATCTTCATCACCTCTCTCTGGTGCGTGCGTGCGAGCGCGTGTGCGTGGCGGCGCGTGACGCGTGGGCGTGTGCATGTGCGTAGGCAGCCGAAGGCACGTGGGTGCGGGGCATGACGGAGGAAGTGCTGGTGGTGCCCCCGCTGGCGGTCGCGGTCGTCGCCGCCGTCCTCGGCGCCCTCTTCGGCGGCGCCGTCCTCGCGCTGCGCATCTACGCCGCCATGACGCGCGGCGTCTGCACCAGCGCCGCCTCCATGCGCGGCAAGACGGTGCTCGTCACCGGCGCCAACTCAGGTCAGTGTACGCCCCGTCAGCGGGCCGCCCACAGCTGGCGAACGTCTGCGGGAAGGGCGAGCACCGAATGTTTGGAGCTTGGCAACAGGCGGCTCTACACATTCGGAATTCGCCCAGCAGCGAGCTACTGCTCGCCCAATTCCGAACAGCTGACGTGTTCAGCAAATGTTCGCTTGCTTTGATGTGTCCTAAAGACCGGCACGCAGTGGGTAGGGCGAGCACCGAATGTTCGTCACTCGGCAAATAGCAAGCAACTCATCCACATTACTCGGGCTTCGGTGAGCGATTGCTCGCTACTCGCCGAATAGCGAATGTGTGAAGCCGCCTAAATGAAGACTGCTCCCCACATTCGGCGAGTAACGAATGATTGCTCGCCCGATCCCGAGACGTTGCGGGTAGGGCGAGCACCGAATGTTTGGCGCTCGCCAAATTAAGACAGCACCACACACTCGTTCATCGAGTAGCGAGCGAGCCATCACCAAATCCTGAGTAGTATGGAGGTGTTGCTTGCTACAAGTATTTGGCGAGCGTCATACTTTCCGTGTTTGCCCTACCCGCCGCCTGATGGTCTTTTGGACCCGTCGAAAGAAGCGTGTATTCCCCAACCCAGCCCCAACTACTCAGGATTTGGCAAGCGGTTGCTTGCTGCTCGACGAACGCTGATTAGAACGTGTTGAGCTGCCTTAACGCATACTACTCAATTTATTGAACGACCCTTGCAGTAATCACAAATACTTGTCGTATTTGCATTAGTCGTATAAGACACGGTCGATTTTTAAAACAATACAATATGTTTCATTAATTATCACCACTAGTTCCCCTACTAAAGCAATTAAAGAAATTCTAATCTCCTTAATTTTTATCCCTAAATACTTTATTAACAGATTACTATCTTCCATGACTTAAGTTATGACCGAATATCACCAATTATTCACAAATTTTACGAATTGATTTCCTTTAAAAGCTACGAAAAATAAACGATGTGGAAAATGACTGGTGACATTCAGCTATCACATGGTGCGCGCCATCTCTTAACAAGTGAGTCCTTGCGTCCAGGGGGCTGCATATAGGGATGGCAAAAAACATCGATATTTTCCACCAGAAACCGATATATTAACATACAATGTAGGCTTTCACGGCCGGTTTCTATATTATTTGACATTTTCGGGTTTGTAGGCCGTGGTCTAACGGAGACTTGTTCATACGTGCCACAGTTGCAGGCGAAACGTATGGACAAGTCTCGGTTAGGCCTACAAACCCGAAAATGTCAAATAATCGATCTATTAACATCCATATTTTGGGTTCGATGTTTTCTTCACATCGATATTTTGTTGCAAAAACATGGATATTTTTTATTTTTTAAGTACAGGAGTTTTAGCACGTTATAGAGTAGCAACAATCCACAGATATCGTTGTTTTGCGTCATCCTCTTTATCACGCTGCACATTTAGTCTGTGCAATCTGAGTAAGTTTGGGAGCTGCTCCTGTTATGAATGTTATCGCCAGGCGTGTCATTGCCTGAATCGGAAGTGAAAAACCCGAAATTGATAGCAAAACACGGATGTTCTTTATTGTTAAGTTTTTTCTTTACATTCGATAATAATTTTTACATACTACTAACATGCTGCTATCCAAAGAATAAAATATATCGCTTTTACGTACACTGTCAGAAATTACATTAAATTTAATGTAGATTTAATGTACGTCTGTAAATGAATTGTAATGTACCTTGTACATTAAAGGGATGTTAATGTACTTGTACCTTAAATTTAATGCGTAAATTAAAATCAATGTAGATTTAATGTACGACTGTTGTCTTCACTTGTTTACATTAAATTTAATGTGTACATACATTAAATTTAATTACGTACATGATAATTACTTGCATGTACTTTACTGTAATTAAAAATGGATAGGAAAATTTCATGTTTATTAGTCTATAATTAAAACATCGATGCTCTAAACACCAATGTTTTCTCGTCGATGTTTTTTCATCGACATCGAAAACCCTTTCGCGATGTATCGAAACATGGATGTTGCAGGCATCGGCAAGGAGACGGCGAAGGACATGGCGCGGCGCGGCGCGCGCGTGCTGATGGCCTGCCGCAACCAGGAGACGGCGGAGAAGGCGCGCGGTGAGTCCAAGGCTGCACGAGGCCTCTTCTTGCCCTCCAGCTGCTCCTTCTTCTACCTAGGCCACCCAACGCAACGACGATCAAGGTTGTCTCTCTACCTTCGTCTCTTCTTTTTTGCGGTGGGAGTTGCATTTCTCGATACTTCTGCCTAGAGAATATTGTCGCCAAGTTCATTAAATTCCCACTTTGGGAACATTGTTCGAAACAAACCAGATCCTTCCCTAATATTTTCATTTTTTTGTTATATTTCAGATGACGTACTTTTCCGAACCTTCCATTAATGTTCAAGTGTCTAGTTTCATTTTATATTTTTGGAATGAATGGCAATATTCCTTTTATTTCTTTACATATTCTGACGTGAACATAAAATTAAATGCCGTTCGTCCTCAGTTCGTCAATTATACGTCGCATTGACAATAATTTAACTAAAACGATAAACTATGGGTTCTGTTCGAGTAGTAGGATTCAATATTTGTGTATTTTTTCTGAAATTTCTCTTCTTCATTTAATCGGAATAATGAATAAAATAATGTTGATATCTTATTTAATAAAACAGCACCAGGAAAGTCTCTCCGCACTGACTCTTTACTAGAGAAAGTGCTGACTACAGAAATTGTTTGTAGTCTGCAGCTTGTAACAAAAGAAAACATAAATTGCGTACTCACTACAATTATAACAGATATTAGAAGTCGACTTCTTTCCTAGTGATCTGCTTGCTACCAACATTGATGCAATTTTTAATAGGAAGCCCTGACTCGGTTCGATGGGGAGAGACTTTCCTGGTGGACTAAAGTATACAATAATGTATGACACTTGAAATTAAGTAGATTTTATTCACTTTGACTCCTACGTCACCTGCCGTGCTAAACTTCTTACGCGTGAATAACATCTCACTTTAAATTTGAGTATGGTAACGGTCCGTCCTGATGCGCAGAGGAGGTGCTGGCGGCGGCGGGCGAGGGCGCGACGGTGGTGCTCCTGCAGCTGGACCTGTCGTCGCTGGAGTCGGTGCGCGCGTGCGCCAAGCGCGTGCTGGAGACGGAGCGCCGCCTCGACGTGCTCATCCACAACGCGGGCTACGCCAACACCTTCGCGCGGAAGCTCTCCGCCGACGGCCACGAGCTCACCATGGCCACCAACCACCTGGGGCCCTTCCTGCTCACGCACCTGCTTATCGGTAACAGGATTTATTCGATTCGATGCATATTGCGAACAAGGAAACCTTTCGGGCGGGTATGCGAGTTGTATCTACACCAAAGTATGCTCATGACTACTTACCACCTAGGTCCTTCTTGCTCACGAACATTCTTGGTAACGCATCCTCTGCAGTTCAATTTAGCTAGGATTAGTAGATTAAATTCCTTTTGCGAACAAGGAAACCTTTCGGGTGGGTACACGAGTTGTATCTTCACAAAATAATGCTCATGGCCACTTACCACCTAGGTCCTTCTTGCTCACGAACGTGCTCATTGGTAATGCATCCTCTCCAGCTCAATTTAGCCAGGATTAGTAGATTAAATTCCTTTTGCGAACAAGGAAACCTTTCGGGCGGGTATGCGAGTTGCATCTTCACCAAAGAATGCTCATGGCCACTTACTACCTAGGTCCTTCTTGCTCACGAACCTGCTCACTGGTAACGCATCCTCTCAATTTCAATTTAACCAGGATTAGTAGATTAAATTCTTTTTGCGAACAAGGAAACATTTCGGGCGGTATACGAGTTCTGTCAACACCGAAGAATCCCTATCGCCACCAACCGCCTAGGTCCTTCCTGGTCGCGCACCCTCGGTAACACACCCTCTCCAGATTAATTCAGCCGTGATTTATTAGATTAAATTCCTTTTGCAACAAGGAAACCTTTCGGCCGATTATGCAAGATCTATCATCACTAACGAATCCCCAAGGCCACCAACCACCAGGTGTCCTTACTACTTCCCCCTTTGGTTCCATTTTACCATGATTTATTCGATTAATTACCTCATGAGAACAAGGCAACTTTTAAACCGTGTATTCAAGTTCTATCTTCATAAAAAAATACCCATGGCCACCAACCACCTGAGGCCTTTCCTGCTCTCACATCTACTCATGGGTAATGCATTGCCTCCAATTTAATTTAGCCAGGATTTATTAGATTAAGGACCTCTTGTACAACCCGAGAAATGAAGTGCGCTGTTTGAAAGTTTTATCTTAGCACTAGCATTTCTAAGTCCACCAACGAGGTGGGGCCTTTCTTTTCTTAACTACAACAAACCTCTCTGCAATTCAATTTTACTACGATTTACTCGAGTGAACCTCTTGTATGCTCTGCAAAATGTTTCTTTTTTTGCAACTTCTATCTTTAGCACATGATTCCCACAATTACCAACCAAACCACCTGGTTATACACCTGATCATCGGTAATACATCTCTTTCCGGCTCAATTTTTCCAGGGTTTATTCTATTAAACCCCGTCTACTGGTTTATTCTATTATTCTATCTGCAGACCCCGCCCACAGATTTCCTCGTTTTTTAAGTACCATCTACATCACAAATTCCCCAGGTAGCTCACTTCTAATAAATTTTTACTCATTCATTCGATTAAAACAAATACATAGGACAAGAACATTCATTTGTTTGGTAACTCACGTGACTCAATTCTTTTCTCAGTTGTAACAGACTTGTGTACAGTAAAATTCAACATGTAAAACAATTTGAGCCTTTTATAGTATCTCGCGTTCTCGTACATTTATGACATTGCGACATAATAAAAATTGACATTTTTGTGTTGGGTTGTATTGAGTGCTGTATTTTATTAAGAAGTTTTTGTTCAGAGGCAAATGTTCAGTTTTCATTACGAATATGAAAAACATTTTTTATATTTTAAATACTGAAACGTAGAGTAGTGAGTACCATTTTTCATTCAATCTTAATTTGATATTGAGATATACAAATTTTCTCTCTACATTAATTTCTCGCAAAGATCTTAGCGTCCGGCTTGCTGGGTCAATGGGTCACGATATATTATAATCCTTATTACCTTCATAATGGATTATAGGATCCGCTGACTATACAGCGCAGCTGGGAATCTGAAATAGAATGATTCTAATTCCTAGTTCATTACTGTTTGGATTGACTAAATGAAAGATCACTTTCTTTTCTAAAGAACAAAATTTAACAAAGTTTATTGTTACCTTTTGCAAACAATATAGTGAATTTAATAAATGATTTTGATGTTAGGCCTTTGATCAAGATATCTTTGAATTTAGAGTTTTATACCGCGGTTAACTTATCTATTCTTCGTTGATGTCCCTCGAAGACTTCTCAGTCGAAATATCTTGCGAGCTTGCCGTAGTCCAAAGTTCCAAGAAATCCTCTTCTGCTCCTATCCAAGATGGTGTCAAACTATCAAAATTATCAGTCCCGATTACGTCCTATGACATAGTCCCGAAACCTATAACTCGATTACCACTCCCGACAAAGTCCCAATTTATGCGTCAATATTACTTCCACATGCAATATCTGCAATATCATTTACTGTCCTTAAACTTTCACGATCTGAAAAACCCGACTCTGACTATCTGCATTACACTCGCTCCCTCTCACAACCTACGATCAGTTCAGACACGCGATGCCGGTCAGAATGAAATCTTCCTGCATGATTCACCCCTCGAAGCTTCGTATTAAACTCCCTTCTTTTTTTTCATAACATTTGACCGTCCTTCTCTCACCCAGCCAATCCATGCGTTCGTTATATTTTGGTGTAGCTGACCTTTCGATCGTCTAAACTTCTTAATGCATATTCCACCATATAGTCTTCAAATAAATGTTAGTTTATTTTCATGTGACATATCGGTATGTCACAATATTGAGTAGATTATTTTCAAAATGCCTGTCGCGCCGCGCAAAGAAAGCCTTGAACCATGTGTAAGGACCCTCTTCATTTGCAACTTTTTTTCTTGGATGCGTCATTACATATATTTGTTTGTAATGGTATGAGGTCAACACGTTCCAAAACAGGCTTGAAGGATGATTGAATATGTACAGAAGTCTCGTCAAGTATTGCACCTTGGCACTAGGAAGAGGCGAGGTTTTCGCAAGTCATTCGCATTCCGCAAGTTAGATCGATTCCAGTTTTTGTGGTGGAATTTTGTTGACGTAGAATGTCGTACATGTTTAATTCGCACAAGTATACAACCCTTAACAAGATTTAATCCATTGGAGTGAAATTAATAGTTATTTATATTACAAGGAATTTAATTGGGGCGTTATTCTCGAGGGAGTAAGTCCTGAGCGCGCGAGACAATCCTCCTGAGTGAATAAATCTCATGTAAACCCCGTTTCATATAAAAAATCTCCATTTACAAATCATCTTTCTTCATTTTTGTTTCGTTTTAAATATTGTGCATGCTTATACCACATTGACTTGTGACTATCGGTTATTGCATTGCTTCCTATTATTAGGAAACATGTAAATGGAAGTGATGGTAACGAAATGTTTGAGGAAGAATTGTGATTATTCATAATCTTATAACTAGTAAGATCAGTGTCTGATTATTCCAAAGAGTTACTGTATCAGTACAAATTTCAATGGGAACAAATTCTAAACATAAATCATAGCTCCTTTATTTGTTAAATACGTCACAAAAAATTATAATGTTAATATTCATAATTTACTCCTGCTCAATACTTATTTCTTTAACCATTTAACGATCATTCAATAGATAAAAAACTAATACACTTACCCGTTGATTACTTGTGAAGAAGATACAACAAAAAAATGCTTTTTTTCATTTCTTTATTCCAACGAATATTCGACCCGCAGCCTGTTTTTGGGGTTTTCATCAGGTTGCCAGGTTTTTAATTACAAATTCTTTTCAGTTCAACGATCGTTAAGTGAGAAAAGAAAATAGAGTTAAACAATCGAAAATCATAAACTTTTTTATGATTTGTCGTACTTAATAATGAATGTGTAGGAAATATCCTGAGAATAACTCTTTTTATGTCAATATACCCTGGTTAACATTGAATGCTAGTAAAATAGATTGTAAATAAATTATATTTATTTTTAAACGTGATTACATGGGAAATTTTATCATATCTTTTACTTTGCTAAAGTAAGTTTTTATTGGCGTCGGAATTACAGTAACATTTTAATCCCGTATTGATTAAGGTAATAGCAGTGAGTAAATAAAATGTGCTTCCATTATTACACTTGTGATGTCAAAAGAGCTGATTACTGTGCGGAAAGTGACAGGCAAGGAGTACGAGAGGAGAGGTTGGACAAGGAGAACGGGCAAGGAAGAAGAGGGAGGAGGACGGGCTGGAAGGACAGGCTGAGGGTCCGCCAGGAAGGTCGGTCGCGGAGGTCGCGCGAGGAGGACGGGCGTGGATGATAGCCCGAGAGGATGGGCAGGGAGAATAGGTGGAGAGAACAGGTCGAGTGGGGAGGTGGGTACAATGGGCAGGGAGGACGTGCGGGGTGGGCAGGCGGGGAGGTCGAGTGGAGAGGACGGGGAGAGGCGATTGAGGAGGACGCGCGGGTAGGATGGGCAGGTAGGACGGGTGGAGAGGTCGAGAGGGGAGAACGGGCAGAGGCGGTTCGGGAGGACGCGCGGGTAGGATGGGCAGGGAGGACGGGCTGGGAGGACAGGTGGAGAGGTCGAGTGGGGAGGACGGGTCGAGGCGGTTCGGGAGGACGCGCGGGTAGGATGGGCAGGAGGACGGGCTGGGAGGAAAGGTGGAGAGGTCGAGTGGGGAGGACGCGCGGGTAGGATGGGCAGGGAGGACGGGCTGGGAGAACAGGTAGAGAGGTCGGGTAGGGAGGACGCGCGGGTAGGATGGGCAGGGAGGACGGGCAGGGGGGACAGGTGGAGAGGTCGAGAGGGTAGGATGGGCAGGGAGGACGGGCGCGGGGTGCAAGTGCTGAGGCGTGGGCGCGCCGTGTTGCAGACCTGCTGAAGCGCTCCAAGCCGGCGCGCATCGTGGTGGTGGCGTCGGAGCTGTACCGCCTGGCGCGCCTGGACCCGGCCACGCCGCTGCGCCCGCGCGCGCTGCCCGCCTACCTCTACTACGTGTCCAAGCTGGCCAACGTCCACTTCACGCTGGAACTGGCGAGGCGCCTCGAGGGCTCAGGTGCGTCCCCTAGCGTGTAGCGAGAGTTACGCTAGAGAAGTGAGCCGACATAAACTATCTGTATTTTGGTGCTAAATACGTAATTTGTCATAGGCTCAATTCAAGGAGGTTTTATATCAATCACGCTGCAGGAGCGCCAAATTGTGTTAAAATTTGCAAAGAGAGTTGGTTTAATTATCAAATTGGAGATTTTTTCACTCAAATTTAATGGGATATGTTAAGCCCTATGGCCGGAATATTATATTTTCAGTTTGTGAACCATTTTCTCTGAAACTATTAATTGGACGTAAAGCAAATTTGACATGCTGAATGAAACACATCTCGTACATTTAGTGAGGGTTTTTTCAGATAACTATATATAAATATAACGATTTAAACTAATGTTGATTGAATGCATTTTTTTGTCATTTTTGACAATCATTATTTTGTTTCAATTTTTACGTGAAAGAGGTGGACACAAACTATTACCAGATATTGATAGATTAATACAGCATTGTGTGAAAAAGTCATTATTTTTTTAATGTATAGTCAATTAAATGTAATTTTAACACGTTTGAACGGCCGTAACGGAAAAAAAGTTTTTACACCATTACTAAAAGTACAAAAAATCTAAAACCGACGAAAACTAAATTTCAAAAATGTTCATCCCCATGGCTAACACCTCCTCCTAGCTTAAGTATCTTGACATGTATAACTAAGAATCGTCATTCTTTATACAGCATACATCACTCACATTCTACGCTAACGTAGGTCTCGTTAGAACGAGGTGTTGCGAAAGATATTTTATTTTGCCGGGCGCATGCCATTATTACGAATGGGACGTGTCGCATTAAGATCTTCCGCCCTCGAACTTCACCAGAGGCAAATAGCAAAGTTTGGCTTGAGAAAAAGATTCGATCCGTCGCAAATACAGAATGCGCCCTGGCCAGGAACGTACAATACTTTTGCGATATCGGCTAAATAAAGATCCAGCATTAATGATTTCGAAAACTTGTTTACATGTTCCGTTTAGAACCTCTAAGTCCGTTGCGGTTTATAGTATTCCAATATACACAGCATTTTAATGAGAAAAAAAATTGGCTTGAAATATCAAACTGTTGGCTGTAATCCTTTAGTATAAGTTCTTGAATCAAAATTTCTATTAAAATGACAGCTGTTATATTCAGAACTAAGAATAAATATATAAGAGTGTATCTTAAATGTGTTAACAAAACTCAAAACGTACCAAAAAACAAGCCAATTAACCGCGTCACCAATCCACGGCACAGTTTCACTTAGGCAGTAATCAATGATCTCGCTATTCGCTTTTTAAACTCTATTACTGTACTATTCTTGCCGAGTCGCTCCCAGGTCATATTCACCCTCCAGGCGAAGAGTCGCGCCTGCAGCCTCCGGAGCTCTTGCTTTTGGTTCACAGCGCGCTCTTGACCTTTCCAATACGCCAATTGCAAAAATTCATTATGTAGAGACACCCATTCTAAGAATACTAATCATGTTATACATTGCAACACATAATTAAATCAGTAAAATATCCTGTTTTACTTATATTTCACATTATTTGAAAAACGTATTTGTTTTTCAAAACTGAAATGCAATTTTCACATTCTCAGTTTTTGTTGGACCACTGGAACTGAGAGGGAATATAACATAGTTTTGTGAGAAAGGTGAGGCATTGTTACAATCCCAGTTTTGATAGCTACCATGCAGCTAATTTGATCGATTGTGTTTCAGGCGTAACGGCCAACTGTCTGCATCCAGGCATGATTGATTCGGGCATCTGGCGCAACGTGCCTTTCCCATTAAATCTACCCGTAAAGCTCATCGCCAAGGGCTTCTTCAAGGTGAGTAACACCGGAATCGTAACTGATTTGTCCAAACTTTTTTTGTATATTCTTTTTTAACGACATGCAAGCTAGATTAATTACTATAAAAATCCACACTTATGTTTAATTAACTATTTTGTTAAAAGGAATTTAAAAGTGTATCTAGGGGCACAATTTAAATATAATCTTGAATTATATGGTGGGAATGAAGTTGATTGAAAAGGAAATTTGTGATATGTTTTTGTTGATTTAAAAGTGATCTTCAGATTGGGTAGATATGAAGTTCTTGGGACTTTGTGAACGAGATGGAAGTAAAGGAAGAACTGCAATTTTGTATGAGGCTGGTGTACTTGGAGACCTACTGTAGGGTTAAAATTGCTGAAAATGTGAGTGGGACATTTTGGATTAGGAAAGGTGTGACATAGGGGAGCCCATTGAGCCTCTTTCAGTTCAAAATTTACAGTGGGATTTTGATGGACATGTTGAGAAAAGTACTAGATGGAGGGACTGGGGTTAGAAAATAAAAGATATGGTCAACAGCCTTTGTGGACGATTTCCTATGGTTAGCAGAAAATAAAGAATAGTTTAGACAAATGGTTCGTAGACTAGAGAAATTCCTCGATTACAGACAATGGGAACAAAATGTACAGAAAAGCAAACTGATAAAGTTCAGTACAGCTAGGAGGAGTAAAAGTGAGCAGTTAAAACGGAAAAGCTTGGAGAAGGTTAAGAAGCTTGAATATCTTGGTTTTTGTTCCAAAGAACAGTGAGATGGAGGAAACATATTGAGGAGAATTGTAAGAAAAATGTGATAGCTATGAGGCAGGTAAGGAGAAGAGTTAGAAGAAAGTGTAAAGGGAGTGCGGATATGGTATGAAAGTTTTTGATAGCATGATGGATTGAATATTGATGTGGAGAGCAGAGATTTGGAGAGAGAATAGGGGAATAGAGAGAATTCTGGGGAAATTTATACGTTGGAGTCTAGAGTAGGATGCATTAAACCGGGGTATTTGTTGAGGAAGGAAACAGAAAGTAAGAGAGCCTGAGAAAAGAACATTGAAGTTTGAAGAGAGATTGGAGAAAGGATTCGGGCTAGGAGTGAATGAGGGAGAAAAATTAATGGAATATACTTATCAATTTAGAAACAGGAGAAATTACGGGTATTCGAGCGGAGACGGTTATGCGCTGTGCGATTAGCATTTGTCTATCACCACAGTGCCGTAATGCAGGGTAGCGAACTTAACCATTAAAGTGCTTTCTTATAAAAGTGAATTGGTAATTACGCGGTGGATAGACTCAAGGATGTTTATAGTGAACGCGAGGGTCGAAGGGTCGAGCCTCGCCGTGACTTGGATCTGGGCGAGTGAAGCGAGAAAACTTGCCTTTGAAAGTAACGTCACCAGGATATGGCGATGCATCTTGCCGAATATCTTTGAAGACAAGACTGTAAAAAACTAAATAGAGATCGTTTTTGGGCAATGATTCAAGACATAAGGGAGTTGTACCCTGGTCAAGAATAAATAATTCAATTTAAGATTTAATATTAATGTCGAATATTTATTAACTCTCTATCCCTGCCGGTTTCATATTTCTATCGCTTAAGTAGACAGTATGATTACAACGAGTGGTGGGGATGACGTCAGCGAACAAATGCACTTCGCACTCCGCTCATAACTATGTCTTCGCTCGAATCACCGAAATTTCAGTGGGAAAGGGTTTGCTGAGGGAAAGGTGAGGAAGTTGAAACAGGCGGGAGCTGAAATAAGTAGGTTGGTGGCTGGTAGAGATAGTAATATTCAGGAGCAGGGAGATAAGGGTAGGATTAGAGGCTAATAACGACGTAGTTAAAATAATTTTACAAGTTGGGTTTCCGGAATATTTAAGAAAACAAGGTAATGCGGGGAGGAGGGCTTCAGCTAGGTAGTCACGAATGAGTGGAAAGCTAAGAAATATTGGTTGAAAAACGAAGAAAGGTTGTGTAGAATATTTGGGATAGAGAAGACAATTGGGAGCACGTGTAAGAATCATGGAAGAGGGAGAGGGTAAAAGAGAACATTAAAACGATTTTAGTAGGAAGGGGAAAGTGTATTTAATAAAGAATTATAGATTAATGATGAGGTGACGCGTATATAAAGAGCAAATACAACTGTGTAGAAAGTAGGGTAGTATATAAAAATAATTATGCTACTAAAAAATTGGAAAGAATGATGAGGATGGAATACAAATATTCCGAAATGTCGGCAATCTAATGGTTTAATTTTTCTTGTACTCCCCCAAACCCATCAAACCCGTGAACTACATTCCTAATGGCATCATGGTCGTGAATTCTTCAATAATGAAAAATACAATTATTATAATATTCATTGCTCCGGATCTTAAATATCACAATTTCTCAAGTTCACTTTAAAAAAATGATCAATTGTCTTTTAAACTTCTTCACAATATTTCCTTTGACGGTGACCATTGATTTTTCTTTATACTCAAAGATTCTTCTCTCTTGCGACAACGTGTTTACACTCAAAGATCAGGAGTTCACATTCTGTTCATTGTTGTGTAAAATTAATTTTTAGCCAATTCAAACAAAGTTTTGTACCTTGCCTTTTATATTTACTTTGTTACTGTTGACGCTTCCACTTTTCATGTTTTTTCGTAGAGCTGCCTTCTTTTTTCATTCCTTTCAGTGTTATACTGCTCTTCCACTTGGTTGTTTGTGCTGCTACATTCGCCAGTTAGTCTGTTACTTCATTAAGACAGGATATCTTTCCATCCATTCTCTTCTAATTACCTTGGTGTCTTGTTAATTATTTATTAGTTTATGGTTTACTCAGTTTTTGATAGAATGTAACGATATTAGACTGTATGTATGTATGTATAAGTGCGGTCCTATGCTTCCCTATTATGCTTAGTTCTTGTATGCTTTTTAGGGCTTTGAGAATTTTCATTTGTTCTTCTTGGATACTTGGCATTTTAACCTAACCTCAATTTTACTTGTTGGCCTAATTTATTTCTTATAAATATTTCTACACTGACCCGAATCTCTCCTTCATTTTATGGCCATATGTATACGTTTCCAATGTTTGATAGTCATATTCTCTTATACATTTGATTTTTGCTGCAATTGCCGAATGAAGTCTATTTTTTCTTTTCTTCTATATCTCTTCCATCTTCAATTTCTTTTTACCCTTTATTATTTCATAAAACTTGGCTGATTCTTCTATTTTAATTAGTATAAGCACAGAACATGTGAGAATGGAAAGTGTATCACCTGATATTGTTTGGAACTTGTCAATGTTTATGCGATTAAGGTTGTATTTTCTTACATTAATTGTTTAACATAACTTATTATGATAACACAATGAAAACATAATTAATGAAATAGTTTCAATGTTGTCAAATAGTGGAATAGTCTTAAAATTAATTCTCCGTTTCCTATCAACGCTATACTAATTATTTTTGAAGACTCCAGGCCTTTCAGGGCGATTATTGTACCTCTCCCTCTCTCTTTCTCCCTCTCCATCTTTTATCCACTCTCTTCCCCCGCTCTCTCTTTTACAAACGCACATTATTTTTCGTAGGGGATTCATAAGGGTTCTACTTCATCGTCTTTTCCTTAACTCAACATTTTGCAACAGTTTTGTCATAGGTAATTTAAAGGGAGAAAGCTATTGCAACGTAATATAAGAATAATTTTCAATGTATTTGTTTTCTGACATACACATGTAAAATACGGCAATATTTTCTCCCATCGTTTAAATATTTAAGAGACGGGAATCCAATCCATAATTTTATTTTCATTTTCTAGCGGCTAATGTTACTTAGACCTGGCACACCAGTATGCCTTGTCACATCCGCGAAAACATTTTTTAAAATATTTGAAAGCAACAATAGACCATTTTCAATTTTCACCTACAACTGAAATGTTTGACAAGCATTTGCGACGTGTGTTGCAGACGCCGGAGCAAGGAGCGCAGACAAGCATTTTCTGCGCGGTGTCTGAGGAACTGGAGGGCGTTTCCGGCAAGTACTACCTCGACTGCAAGGTGAGTGCCCGCAAGAAACTTTCCAAGGAGGCGTTGGCTGCTCTCTTGCTCAAGAAATATTTTTCCAAGCCCGAGTGTGAAAGAATTTACGGCGGACATTTTGGCAGTTAGGTGATAAATGCGTATTTACACTTGAAATGTCAGATTTTGTTGGCTAAAAAATTCCTGATATTTGTAGTTTCTTGGGAGAGAAGGGAGGAAAGTCTTCCCCACATTTTTTTAATCTAGATGTAATTACCTAATAAAATGTTTGCTTTGAGGTCTGGAGGAAAATATTTTTTGAACCGACAACTACAAAGAATTTACTTTGATCGAGTTTTAAACTAAGCGCGCTTTTAAGCGCTCGAAATCGTTCCCACAAACCCCCAGATTTTCGTCCTCTCATGATGTAATCGCTTGTATCCTACAGTGCTTCTGCGGACAGAAAGTGAAACGTTTTCAATGGAGCCATACGGGCCGAAGCGAGTCCCTCCCTTGATTAAACTGCCAACTAGAAACATCTCTTTCAACTAGGCCATCGTGTCACTGAGGGATGACCCACGACCAAAGGCTGACTGCGAAACATCTTTTATATCTTTTTCTTATCCCATTTCAAGTCGCAGTTTTAAATAGTTTATTTTATTGAATATTGTCCCCTCTTAAGTAGTATGCGAGCAACATGCTGTCATTGACAATGAGTTCAGATATAATTATTCCCCAAAAGTAAAGGTCTTTTAGTAGAGTCATCAGACCCCCCCCCGGGCCTGTTGGAGCAAAGCGCCACCACTGCCAGAGGTGTAAGAGGAGGTGTGATTGCAAAGGGCAGGTTGCTTGCAACTGTTTTCCCCCTCAGCCACAAAGTTTATAAAAAAAAATTTTAAAAAACGATCCTATGAGAAGCATCATTCATAGCAGAATCCTATTACCGACCCCACCCATACACTCGGCAGTGCCTCTTTTCCCCCAGACGTGGAGTCCGTAACATTTTAAAACTACATTGGTAAATAATTATTAATAATACAATTGAAATAAATCCGGAAAATAAAGTAATCGATAAGTTAGAGAGTCGTTCAAAACATATATTGCGAGGGTATTGCGAAAGCTAACAATTTGAACCACATTTGAAGAATCTTAAAAGTTTTATGCTTTCAACACAACTACTGTTAAATGTTATTACGACGTAAAGGGGCAAATAATCATCAACAATTTTAAAGCTTTCTAACGCTGGAAGCCAAAATAATTGAAATATTATATCAAAATGTGTTTTTTATTGCTTGAAACGTCATATTTATATTTCTTCATTAAAATACTTAAAACTTTTAATGCAAAGGTAGATATACTAGTTATTTATGTGAGGCAGAATGTTGTGGGGTGAGATTGTTACCAGCCATTATTTTAGCTTCTAATGAGTAGAGAATTCAACGTGGTATATTCTGGCCATATCAAAAAATAATTTTAAACTCAATGCAAAACAAAACCTTTCTACATACATTGACAAATTTCAGAATTATGTTTTATATATACAGAATTTTTTAGATTTCCCAATTATTTTTGGTAAAAAAATCAATCTCTTCACCTGATGTTGGGAATGCTAAATTTCATCTGGTTCCTCAGGCCATAACGAACGTTTTCCGTTATTTTAAATTTCTAAAATGTTGGACTCGACAAAATTTGAGAGCATTTTACCTCAGTAACAGGGATCGCTCTAGTCAACAATCATCACCAACCCCATTTCAAAGAGATGTAGGTACGTCATGATTAAACTGAACTCAAGGATTCGTATCTTCATGTGGGATCTCAAATTCTTCATCTGATGATAAATCCTTGTTTAGATTTAACCCCTTGGCTTTTATAATAGATCTCTGTCTTGTCCTCTGTGATGTAAAGGATTGTGCCAGCTTTGATAAATTGGAGGCCTCAATATCATCAGTATTTAATAGTTTTACCTGGTGGCATTTTTACCTTAGCCTTTCTTTTTATTTTCACACACTAGATGACTTTTTTACTTAGTTTGTATATGAATGATAAAAAATACTATAAAAACGTATTTTATGATCTGAATTTCTTGCTGCTTCACTAATTGTAATTACATTTTCTTTAATTTTTTCCAAGATTTTCCACATTGTCTCTTCTGACCAATTCTTGGAGGGCCTCCCCGAAAGTTTCTGATGTAATCAAAATCCATGGCAGGAAAAAGAACATACATAGAAAGAATAGATCACAAGTGCTAGCACAATTTCATTCCGATCCAGGAATTATCGATGTAGAAAACTCACGTTAGACACATGACTTGGGCTCGACACGTTCTGACACTATACCGCATCTACGACTATATCCAGTTGTGTAAAAGGACATTGCGTGACACCGTCCACTGAAGATGTCTGCTGCAGTAGCGGACGAAACGTTTGGGCAAAAAATGTCCGATAGACCACGGCTATGTAGCCCGAAAGGTATTTTTTATAATATATCCAGCCGTGAAAGTCTACATTGTTTTACTATACCGCACACTTTCGCCCCGTTTAACTGTATATATTTGTATTACAAAATGGTCTTACTTTCTCTATTTCGAAAGGGAAGAACACCTAAAACATAACAGAAAATATGAAAGCTATGAAAAGGAACATAAAGCATTGATGGTGTTAATAAGAGACTGGCCAAATGCGCTTTCTACCAGTACAATTAAACATTCTCATTACTCTCAGTTTACGATGTAATCACGTTTATTAACATCAACCTCGGAAACTTTCAGTAATATTCCTCGATATCAGTTAAGCTTCTCTCTCACACTGCGGCTTACTATCCATAACGTAGAGAGAAAAAGAGAAAATTAGAGTCTGAACTGCACAAAATTGTGAGTTATGTTCATATTGGGAACATTACAGTGATGCAAAATTAAGGGCAAAGCAATGACAAATAAAGACATGACACCCAGGAAACCATCAAAGCAAATATAACCAAGTGACCGTCTTAAAATGTGATGAGAGCCTACAGAATGTTATCCTACAGACCAGTTCCCATGTTAGTGTACTTCTGTGTGTTTTTCTTTTCTTTGTGGACATTCATTCGTTGGTTAAACAGTTTACCACTTCGCCTGTACCTTTTTCTAAACGTTCTTCTTAAAATGGGTTTAAGTTAATGACGCTATAAACAGGCTGTGCTTTGCTAATCAACAGTATGTTCTAATGGAAGTAATAACATTTTTAGGGTTTTTCTCGCTGACGAGGTATCTAAGATAAATGTTTCAATATGATGACTAAAGGAAACAGTGAAATGTACTCGTATTGTCTAAATGTGTTTGAGTATTCAGAATAACTTAAATCTATTGAAATTTACAAACTTGATTATTATTATTATTATTATTATTATTATTATTATTATTATTATTATTATTATTATTATTATTATTATTATTATTATTAAGTTAAAGTAAATTTAAGTAAAAATAGAGATTATTGAAGCGTGACGTACGTTTTAAGAGGCTCATATTCGTTTTGCAGTTTTACGGGGCGTTTAGTTGAGGGCGACTGCAGTAGCCTCCGCAGCAACGGTGGCAGGGAGTGATAGTGTTTGAGTGCTGTCGGTGGTGGATTATCGATATTACAGAGCTGGGGCGAATTCATCCATTGCCCGGAGGACAATTCTAACGGCCGGTTGGTCTGATCGGTAGTTTTCTGTTGTTTCACTTATTAGTACCATGCGAATGCTGGAGCTGTACCTTAACAAACGGGTCATGAATCGGGCAGATCTTTCTTTCCTCTTCCTTGTCTTGTTCTCAGAACTTACTTACCACACTTACATGCACTAAACTACCACACATGTCGGGTGACCAGTGGGGAGCTGAGAGCTTGTTCCGGTGGGGGTGATGTCTTGCTGGCGGAGATACCTGGAGGAGCAAACCCTGCAAGTACGATCTATGCTGGATCTCACCGCCATCTCCTAGGATACAACACGCACTTCACCTACAGCTCTTATGGTTTGTGATTGATTGATTAGTGATTCCGGGCGCGTCAACTAGTATGGTCGTTAGACCCGTAAGTGTAGTGCTATTTTTATCGCGGAGGGAGGTGGCGATGAAACCCAGCTGTATGGCGAGATCCGGTGCCAACCTACACCTTCGGCTTGCGGGCTTTTCCCCAATATCTCCCACCAGCGGGCCACCGTTCCAGCCGGGACAAGCTGAACGCTACCGACTACCTTCACGGCGTGTTTGATAGTGTAGTGCTAGTAACTGGAAGCGGGAGTAAGTAAAGGATGAGGATAGGACAAGAAAGAAGGAAGAAAGATTGCGCGCGGTCCTGGGTTTGTTAGGGTATTGCTCCGGCATTCGCCTGGTGTTGATCGGACAACCATCGGAAAACTACCGATCAGAGTAACAGGCCGCTAGAATTCTCCTCGAGGCAGCTAGCTGAATTCGCCCCAGCTATGTAGCTAGAGACGAAAACCCACCATCGCCGGGCTGGAAGCGTAGGACCTTCAGGCTAAAGGTACCGCAGTGACATCAATGCTTTGAGCCACCTCAGCCAATGTTGTTGACAGTGGAGTGGGCATAAAGAATCCGAAAGGCCCGCAAGTGTATTAAGTACATCATATGTTTTGTTTCAGGTCTATAAGAAACTACTAATCACCTACTAGTGTACAAGTAGTTACTAGTGTGCTAATAGTTACTAGTGTGCTAGTAGTTACTAGTGTACTAGTAGTTACTAGTGTGCTAATAGTTACTAGTGTACTAGTAGTTACTAGTGTGCTAATAGTTACTAGTGTGCTAGTAGTTACTAGTGTACTAGTAGTTACTAGTGTACTAGTAGTTACTAGTGTGCTAATAGTTACTAGTGTGCTAGTAGTTACTAGTGTACTAGTAGTTACTAGTGTACTAGTAACCCATAAACTAATGAATGTTCGCAGGAGCACGGACTGAGCGCGGCGGCGTCGGACTCGGCGGTGGCGCGGAAGCTGTGGGAGAAGAGCGAGGAGCTGGTGGGGCTGAAGGAGGGCGACCCGCGCATTTGACCGCGTGCCGCCGCCGCCGCCCCCGCCCTCCTGGCGCCGCCGCCAGCGCCCCCGCCCGTGGCGCGCGCGGCCTGGGCGGCCCCTTCGCCCTCGCCCGCGCCCGCCCCCGCCCACCGACGCTGAGCGGCGCTCATGGCCCGGTTCGGAGGCCAGGCCGCACCATTGCGAAAGAAGCCGTCCAAAAATCTGGGGCACAACTTTGTTCACCTTTAGACCCGCTTTATGCGCGTCCTTTTCATGAACGATTTCGGTGTTTTGGGCGAACGCGCGCAGACGCAAACTCCCGAACTCCAGGTCAGAAGTCACACTGCTCCCTCGCTCTAAAACTCCGAAATTGTTCGGTAAAAGGAAACCTCGGATATTATACTTATTAACGTCATTATGCCGATAAACAGAAAATAACAGACCAGGTTTAAGTTTGAAAAGGGAGGCGATAACCGAGGTTTATATCCAACAGAGTATTATTTGTGTTGTCGGACAAGTGTCGTTCATTTCTTTAGAGAAATCTATTTTCTTGTAACAAAAAATCATATATACTGACTAGCTTGGTATTCAGGCCGCACGATTCAGAATCAGCCAAAAATCAGGGGCAGAGCTTCGTACACAACCCTTAGAACAATTTTATGTGCGTCCGTTTGATGAACGATTTCAAAGTTCGAGTGAACGCGTGTATGCGCAAATTCCAAAAGATCCCCAGATCAGAAGTCACACTGCCCTTGCTCTCAAACCCCATTGTAGTTCGTCAAAAGGAAGCGTCGGTTCTTGTACTTATTAACGTCATTATGCCGATAAACAGCAAGTAATAGACCATGTTTAGATTTGAAAAGCGCGGCTATAATCGAGGTTTATATTCAACAGAGTCTATTATTTGTGTTGTCGGACGTGTGTCGTTCAATACGTTTCGTAAAACTACTTTCTTATAAGGAAAAACAAAAAACAAACAAGACGCATCATATTTCGAATAAAGGTAATTAATCGCCCTATTCAGCCAAGAGTTAAAACTCATTAGTTTCAATTGCTTTTAACGGACGGCGGACTGCTAAATTCTTAACGGACGCCGGGTGTTAAGGACATTTTGTTACCCTGTTTCCTTACGTTAAATCCATATTACTGTACAGTATTACGACAAAAGTGTTCAATGCGTCTGCCCCTTAATACTGGATGCACCAATTTTGCAGTAGCATCCGCTTCTTCATTTTGAAAATTAATGAACAGTGGGGTCTGACCCGTGCCGTTTGAGGCAGCGTGCGGGGTGTTCGGAAACTCGCCAACGTCCCACCAAGTCGCAGGGCCTGACGGATTTTGAACACCAATTGTCAGGGAGTGAACTCCGTCCGTTTAAGAGCCTGAGTGAATCTGGCTCTCTACACTTGGGAGGTGACTCCGCGGTCGAACCTAACGCCAGGCACAAGAAATGATTACCTGTAATAAGCCCCCTACATTTTATATTACCCCACATTCGTATTCAGAAAAACAATACAAATCAATAAAAGCAAAAAAAACAGTATGTTATATTGTAACTATCCTATAGTTATAACAAATGCAATCTTATTAAAAGTAATTGTAAGAGTTTGGGTCATTGACGACCAGACAACTGACCCTTTCGTATATCAAAGGATTAAGAAACAAACAAAAATGATAAATTGACTTAAGAAATACAAGGAGACTGATATTGTAATAGTACTTGGCACTGCACTGTCCCAAGCAGTCCCACTGTACTGTATTTTTAATTAGTGGCTGACTCACAGGACGCATATGTCTTGGTTCTGGAGTCTTACAATGTCTAAATCCGAACCTGTGCACTTTATCTCAAGATTTTTATATGTAATTTTTTTATGTAGAGTTAATGTATGTCTTATGGACGCCAGGTATTCTTTAATAAAATACTCTTAAAATGTATAAGTATCTGCCCTTGAATCTTGTATCAGTCTCGTCTTCCTTCGACTTTAGCACAATCCATTCTCCCTATCTCCTTTATACTCGTATTTTCTTTTGTCTATTTTTTATCAATTAATATGAAAAAACTAATATCTAAACCTTTTAATTGAATTATTGGTCATCTTATCACTTAAATTTTTCCCATAATATAATTTCAGATTATATGTTACCCTATTGATTTCTAGACAAAGCGAAAACATTTTATAAATACAAAATACCTACCTGTAACTGTCCTGCAAATTACCGAGTCAGTGAAAATTATACTGTTTTGATCATCTCTCATATAGAAACACTTGTCATGACTAGTATTTGGATATTTTGTCACAAATTTTCACTCAAAAGAATACTGCATGATCTATTATTCCTTAAATAACTTTTCAGTTCTTTCCAAACGCCTGAACAATATGTATTTTAAAACGCTTTACTTCTTTAATAGAAACCCCTCCTTTATTGGAGGTCGGTGGGGATTCTCATTCAGTGCCCCAGTGTTGAGTATCTATTGCACCGGCCGAAAACCCTCTGCCTGAAAACACAAACAGCAGTAACAAGATTTTGCTATGAAAATAGGAACGTTTCGGTATAATACATAATTCACATCCTTCAAAAAAGCACCCCAGAACTATCGGTCGCATATTTGTGAAATGAATTCTGAAGGTTTTGCATTCGATTACTGACCTTCACGCATATTCGAATGATTTTGCAAATATAGGAAGAAAAGTATTGATGTGCTTTCAAGTGTTAGGAAATATCAGAATAATTTATTTATGTTCAGATTATTACTTACCCCATGACACTTTCATTCATGGCATTTCTTTGTGTAACAGAAGTTTCAGTAAATTTTGCATGTAACTGACACAGTTTTCTGTGTTGACAGAGAAAAACAGCATTTCACTTCATACACCATTGTAACAGTGATGTTTTTGTCATAGCTTAAAAGATATTTCATGAAACCTTTGAGTTCATGAAAGCTGCCACTCTTAGTATAAATAATTATTTGTCATGAAGATGGATTGAAGAACATTGGAATTATTGGATCTATTGGAAAACATTGAGCATTTAATTATTGCTAGTGATTTGTTTATGCTAGAGAGAATCTTCATGGAGAGTTCTTCATCGCCATATTCTTCATCGTAGCTGCTCCACAGCCTTAGAATGGATACTAATACGCAAAGAATATGAAAAATGATTCATTATTGTATCTTTATTTCCATATACTACTTAACCCTCAAATGGATGCATGAAATTTTGTGTTTTGTCCTCTGAGGTTACGGTTCGTTTACCGCACGTGTTCGTCTCGAACTCTCGTAAAGTAAATCAGAGGTAAGTTATGATAACGAAATTTCCCTGTACGCACGTATGTACTACATAGGTATGTAAGTACGTCCCTTCCCCCTAAAAAAATTAAAAATCTCTTATTTTGCACTCATCCATGTAAACTGTCTTGATGCTCTCTTCTATGCACTCCGATAAAACTATGAACTAGCGTACGAGTAAAGCAAAAACAATTGAATGATTTAAATGAAGTGTGTGGCCAAGGTCAGAGAACAAGTGCATGCAAATATGCATGCTTCAAATGCAACAAACCTGTCTTCCAAGAACACGGATTAAATATGTTTTTCATGCAATGTCAGCTCATTAAAAGTGAAACAAGATTGCTGTTTACTTTAAATAAATATTCAGTGACCTTATATTCTATTATTTGATTCTATACTTACATATTACTCCATGTATGCATCTTCCGGTGTGGCATTCATGTATCGTTTCTAGGGTTAATAACTTGATTTATTGAAATATGTATTGTCATGACAAGCGAATAATTTTTTGAATAATGAGACATGTGTTCCAAATCAATATTTTTACGTGCATTAGAGGACTACCATAATTTATCGTACAACAGGTCAGGCATTTAAATTGCATACAACCGTATCGTTCACACCGTCTTACATGATTGCAAGGGCAGTTAAATTACGACTGGTTGTTTCCAGTGGCCTCCAACGTCGTTATGTGGTTTCAAACTGAATTCCAATTTCATCTCATTCTGGTCGAATTGCGCCACCATCTGGAACGAATTCTTCTGAGAGACAGATTTCTGTGGTTTCAACCAAAACAAACGGGTGGGAGGGGGTGTCGACCACAATATCAGCACTTGAAGTGGTCGTTACTCTTCCTCTCAAGGCTTGGATTAACAAAAACTTAATCATAATTTTATTGTAAACATTTTCGAATGAATTGTTGAGGTTACTACTTCTTACACCAACACTCACCATGCTAGATTCTTAGATTTACGTGAAATTTCACTAGCTTTCTATTCTTAGATTTACGTGAAATTTCAACACCATGGAATATCCATATATCGAAATCTGGAAGTGCTATAAAATGTGGAATATTTAAAACAGAGTTTTAGAAACATTTTGCATCTGGACCTTATGTGACCTCCACGCATTGAACGGGCAAACGGTCACATCAGTAGCGCTAGGAACGGTTTGAAACGTCTTCAAGCGGTGTCATATTTCGTAGCACTTCGTTAGTTCAAATCAAAGACCGAAAATCATATCCATTGTTTTTTCTAGTCTTTCAGGTGCTTTCTGATCAGAAGAGCACAATGGCACACGTTCTTAAAAATCGTACCGACGTCTGTTTTAGGGATCTCCCCAATCAATTTCAATTTGAAGCAAACTGAAAAAGTAACTTAAATAACATTTGGCGTCTTCACACTATGATGTAGTTCTCATTTTTTTGCTAGATACCATTAATGTATAAAAAATCCCATGCAAAAGTGAGATTTTTTTATTTCAAATTCATTTAATCATTTTACTTTCTTTATTCAAATATTTATATTATTCTGATCATAGAAACCCAATTGTAAACATAAGATCCTTTTCTTATAAAGAGAGAATCTTTCCAGGGAAACTTTGTCTTTGCAACAAACTATTTCAATTACTGAAACATGTCTTCGATCTTCTCGTCTTCCCTAATCTGTTCCGAAAGAACCGTTCAACAACACAATACATCTGAAAGAGCTATTAAACATTACATATTTCCAGGCTTGTGTGACAGAAAAATCTGGAAGTCTTTGAAAGTATGGCTCCAGAAGTGAAGGATTGACCCAATTCAACAATTTTCATGAATGCGTTAGGACACAGATCTGGGCAGTTTTAACAGCAAATAATACCACGAACTTTTGTTTCAGAAACATGTTGATTGTATTGACTGGAACGGTACCTTCAATTACGGTACCTGCGGTTACAACAGTTCGTTGGATTGAAACCATTAGAATATTCACACTGATATTCTTCTTTAGTGAACAAGGAAGTTGGGGATAGTGTTTACGTGATGTAGTCAGAAGTAGTGGTGTGAGGTTGACGAAAGTGCATTCACTGTCACTTACACACGCAATCACAGCCTTGGTAACTTGAGACACATAGCTGATGATATATACTAACGTCAAGCGCTTCCTTATCGATCTCTGGTTACTCTGCAAATGGCTAAATGTTTTCCCAACAAATGAGCAGAGAGAGAGGGGGGAGAGCATTTCACTGCCTTTGTCCCTTGCCCAGCATTGAGATACCACATGCACCTCCATGAGAGCTGCATGCCAGGGCACGGTGATTTTTTATCAATATTCTCGATGACGATTTGAGACGAATTTTTGTAGCAATCCAAATAAGTATATTGTAATGAAAAACAGTGTGAATAACAACTATATAATTATTTTCCATTTTCATCATGACAACCATCAACTCAATACTGTAATGCGTCTAACGCTTGTGGGTCGACTGCTGAAGCAAATGCATAAATTATTTTCAATTTATTGCAATTTAGACATTATTTACTCAAAGACAAATGCACATTCGGTGCCACTTTCTTGATTTTTTTGAAAAAAGTTATTCAGTTATTCTAGCGTCTTTATTCAAAGACGATTTTTAAGCATAATGATTTTACGAAAGGCGTACCCATCCATTTTCACAAAGTGCAAAACCATCAATAATGTATAATCATTCATCGCACATCAATAATTTATTTACTTAAATAGATGCCTCCATGTAACTGTTTCGAGATGTTACATACGCATACAGATTAAAATTCGCCAAGTTCAATCAGAACTTTAATGCAGAAATAATTAAATAAATATTCAATATTACTCCAGAAAGTGTTCGATGTCGACCACAAGAATACACTTTTCTTTTACACCTCTTTCTAGAGCGTTGCACTGAACTATCTGAATACAAACTTCCTCTATCTACGAAAGTATAGACCGTTTCTTTTTAAGCATGACAACTGTGTCTCCATTTCCTTCTGAACTTCACAGTAGTGGCATAATCGTGTAAAGCAATCAAACACACAAACGTTGTACAGGCATTACACCACCTTCGCTGTTCTTCCAAATATTACCTGGACTGCATGCGAAAGAGGAATAAACGGTCAATAGATGATTACCTGGTGAATGTGGACGGTGAACATGCAATTGGGAATTGTGGTGTAGCATGGCCCACAGCGTCGAGCGCAACGAGGCCGACGGCCGACGCCAGTCGTCGCCGCTCGCCGCGGGGCTGCGAGCTTCACAGCAGCTGCGGGCGTTGCCAGGGCCTTCCGAGCGCTGGCCAGGTCGGCTGGTTTTCACAAAATGCAGATCACTAATATCTAACCATTTTCTTCCCCTAGGACTTTATCCAGCCGACAGCCGGTTGCCCTTTACGTCCCGAAGGGACGCATATTCGACCGTACACTAGACAAACAATCTTGCGGGCTCCTCTGATCTGGGGTCAGCAGAACGCGAGGCCCTCCGCGACAACACACACACAAAGTCAAGGGACAAACAGCCATGCCCAAGGCGGGACTCGAACCCGCGACCCTTCGGACCGAAGCGCTGAGTCGGTACTCGCTCTTAGCCACCTCGGCCATCCAGGTCGGCATATCTAACCATTTTCAAATGAAAATACTAAAGCACGATAGAGGAGATCTACATCTTCATTTACAATTGAAAATCCTAATTTTGTGCAAGTTCGCGCTTGTCCTGCACTCTTTATTTCGAGAGGCTTGCCTACTTTTAGTTTTTATCCCTTCTCGAACTCCAAATTTTGCCTCACCCGGCTACATTCTCCCCTTCCCATCTATTAACCTTTCAAATTTCCATGACTGGATGAAGCGTTAACTCTTTCATTCCACGGTTCACATGTCTCTACTTGACACATTCAGATCGCTGCCTGTACGGAAGAATCTACGGGCTCGTAGAATATTCATAGAATCTACGGGCGCCGACAGGTCACCTTAAAATATGACGCCCGTAGAATCTATGGATGCGCAATTCATACTGTGTATCTACTTATATCATGACATTTTCCGTTCGTTGACTATTCATGGAGGTTTCTACATCACTAAAGTAGAAACACTGCTAGATTTCGTTCGCTGTCAGTGAAGTGGTATTAAATAGCTTCGGAATATACGGATGTGCATGCCCTCCGCAGTGACGACTGAGAACCGCTCTTGAAAATTTCCACACGGTAAGCAATTATTGTGACTAAAAAATAATGATTTCTTCCTTATTGCAACAGACACTAATGTAATGTTACGTATAATGTTCTAATATTAACAGAATTTGTAAGAATTTAATTAAAATATACATGTCAAACTTTGTTTTGAACCCAATATCTTGTGTTATTTGTGTAAAACAAATTCAACTATTAATGTAAATATACAATTTGGAACTTAAAGGTGCAAGATTATTTCTTTAAAATAAAAAAAAGATCTCGCTTCTAGATTTGTTGGTTTAGATGATATGAATCTGCAAATATTCCCCCAAACATTACAACCTGCGGAGGAAACAAATCCGGACTGAGACTGCGACCTGAATGTGTTAAACTACAAATCTTTCTGAAACTAATGTAAAAGCAACATGTTATGGACTAAAGAACGTAGGAAAAGAAAAATGAAGGACATAACGAAGTAAACGCAGTAAAAAAAACACATCAAGAAAGAAAACGTATGTAAAATATTATTGCTCATGAAGAAAAATGATCAATCTATTTCTTGCCGCAGTATGGTTCTTCCAGAAGATTGGTCTGTTTTCTGCACGGCAACCAATAGTAATTAAGTGCGCTAAGAAAGTGTGAAGAGGCTTCAGTCGCTGCTTCGATTCGCAATGGTGCAGAAAATACGAAAGAAGGCCAAGGACTCTTTCTTTCCCGATATTGAAAAAATGGAAGAGAAAGGCGCTGCTGCATAGTTCACAAGTTACCCTGAATTCTCAACGTCAGCGGTCGCCCTTCTTCCTTTTGCACTCACTGACGAAACGTTTCCCACTACGACCTTTCTTGAGGCCTGTTGATTCCGTTTGATTGATGATTCCAACTAAGTATCTCCCACCAGCGGGGCACCACCTAAGCCGGAACAAGCTATTCGCTCCAGACTGGCTTCCCGGCATGTATGGTAGTGTGATGCATGTAAGTGTAAGTGTGTGCAAGTAAGGGATAGGATAGGACAAGGAATGGGAAGGAAAGATCTCGCGCAGTCCGTTCGTTAGGGTACTAATCCCACATTCACCTGGTGATGATCGGAGAAACCAAGAAAAAACGCCAATCAGACCAGCCGGCCGCTAGAATTCTCCTCCAGAGAGCCACAGAACTCGACCAAGGTGTCTAGCTAGTGTCGAAAATTCTGCCACCGTCAGTACTCGAACCGTCGGTACTGACCTCTCGGTCAGAAGCACTGCAGTGACATCAGTTGATGCCCTCACTCCCGGTCCTTGTGATTCTGCTCGGTACCGAATTTACTCATATTAATCATATCTTAAAGTTATGAGATTGTTCATTTCAGCAATTAAACATGCGCGAATTAAAACCGCGATTAGCGTACCATTTATGTCCCGTTAGATGCTACTGGGTTAAATTATAGATTATTGTTGGTTTCAGTTACTGTGTTGTGAGCACAATTAATTATTTCAAATGCAGCAGCGATCAATGTGAGATGTTAATACACAGAAATAAGTGAGAAAAATTAGTATCTGTAGGGTATGTAATTTTGAATATTGCTACATAACGACGGCGATGGAAATACAATTTTCCTTTCGATGTGTGCAAATAAATGTTTACTATTTTTTTACAATCATGAAAATAAGAGATGGTTTTATATCCAATGAAATTTTATGCGCTACGAGAATTTTTAAAGCAAGTACTTGTGAATAGCAATATATGGGTATATATGGGTAATAATGTTATTATTTATTTTGCTGAGATGTAATATTTTTCCTTCTTAGCGATGATCTGAAATAATTGCTTTTTTCATAATTGCTGTTTTTTTAAATATTTTTGAGATAGGCGACAAGTTGAAGGAGAGCAAACGCAGAAAAAAATTTAAATGTCTATGGCTCTGCAACTTAAGCTTTTCGTCACTTATGTTTAATTCAGTAATAATAATGAATGCCTAGATCAGTTCATTCTTACAATTAGAATTATTTTATACATAGTAGGTTTGATATGCTTCGTCTGTCTATATTTTACGTTCTTAGCAATGAGCTGAAACAAAAATTGCCAATTCTCAACTATATCCCTCCTACACCTTCACTGTATCTTCATGAAATGTCTGATTTGTTAAAAGGTGAATATTCTACCATGATGAAGTATACTAATTTGTGATGAAGTTGAATTGATTTTCTAATTCAATATAACATCAGTGATCTCCTCTGCAGCATATTTCGTAAAACAAATATTGAGTAGCAATTATACCACGTTTTAACACAGCATACATACTTCTCATCCATCGTTTACTAAATGTCGATTGTTTCATGGCAGTAAAATTGCCGTCATTTCGAAAGCCTCCAGCAAGGTCACACTTAGATTCCTCGTTCCAGCGTGAAGAGGAAACACTTCGAGAAGAAGGCGTTTCCCAACAC